>OU015499.1:64651430-64826430 GCA_907164885.2 Dolomedes plantarius | reverse complement strand
ACAGTGACTTCATCAACAAAAATTTTAAATAGAGCAATTTTGAACTCAATTTAACTGTAAAACATAAGCATCAATCAAAAACACCTTTGGTAACACAAAAGTTCAATGACATTACTCATCTTTAAAAACGAATATACAAATGTAATCTCCAGGATGTTTCATCTCCAAGTTAAACAAACAAATACGGAGGGTCAAAATGTAAACAAACATCGTGACAGGAAGAATTATCTTTGGCGATTTATTTTTCACGTGCGGCTGGGGGAGTTGTTATTTATATTCCTTTAAATAAATATTGTGTATTGCTATCGTGTTCAGAGTGCGATCCATACTTTGTGTTGGCTATTTGCTCTCCTACTAGAGGTTATTTACACACAAACACTTCATATAATGTTCCAAGAACATACATTCTTAGATATACACACACATTTGCTATACATATATATATATATGTGTGTGTGTGTATGCGTGCGTGTGTGTGCGTATGTGAGCTTACTTTCTCATTTAGAGAATTGGAGTTAGAATATCATAGCTGCCAACCTTCCAAGAAAAAAATAAGGAACACAGCGCGCGACGGAATCGAAAAAAAAACAAGAGCAACAAGATGTATAATATTTTCTAACACAAGAATAGAACTGTAAAAGTTCCCTTTCAGACAATTCTTTGACAAATTCTGATGTTTCGGATCCTATAACTAAATCTTTATCATCTTTCTGATTTTTAAATTCATCAAATTTCACATTAAATACACATTTAGAGCTAGTTATGACAGATATTTTCCTAAATCTTGCCAACAATTCAAATAAATTCGATAACTCTCTTCTCATCTTGTGAATTTTCGGCTCTTCACTTTGAAACATCACATTATATGTTTCATAAATGACAATCACGTTTTTCATAAAAAATGCTAAAGCATGATCAAGATTTGAGCTTAATGTAAGAAAAATCCTTCTTCCCGCTGCAATATGCGTTTATTATTGGTAGATGATGGTGACTCTGCAAGTGATTTTCCTTTTTTTGCTGATTTTTTGAGAATCACATGAGGTTGGTTTTAACTGTTTTACAGAGTTGGGTGAAGCACTTGACATTAATTTAAATTTTTTTACTGGTATTGGTGAAGCAAATGAGGTTGATTTTACTTTTTTTATTAGTTTAGGTGAAGCACATGATGTTGACTTTCTCTTTCTTTCTAATATTGTAGAAGCTGCTTGCCGTCCAGGAAGTTTTTGTATAGTGTAAGCTTCTAGGAGGGGAAAATATGAATCTCGAAAACACGATGTAGGGGGAAAAAAGCGATGATGCTGCGGAAGTAAAAATACGGGACATTTTTGCTTGAAAAAGTATTTTCGTAACAAAGCTTAAAAAACGGAACGAATACGTTTTTTACGGAACACTTGGCACGTATGGTATATATTTATACAAAATAAAAAATAATACAAAAATTCATATATTTTACATGGTAAAATGCAAAATTTTTAGATGTTTGGTAAACGTCTCTTACTAGAAGTTTATAAAAGTGAATAAAAAAGCTAGAAAATCATAGAAACATTAGGTGAATTCATAGCAAGACTGTGCAATTCCTTTCAAAGAGATTTATAATGCTGTCAATGAGAATTGAATAAAAAAGTTTTATTACCAGCCTTAAAATTACGGTGCAGCTTCTGAGTGGAATTCGTTAATCTCGGATGAATGAATTTTGAATAAGGACTTCAAGAATACCGGATTCAACAGCATTAAAAAGAGCTTAAAGGAGACATAAATCTCTATGATCCTGTAATTCATGTGAATAAAGAATAGACGAGATGCTCGACTACTTTCATTGGTATTACTAAAGAGTATACAAAGCAGCTCGATACATTCTTCTTGTTTCAAGCTTTTAAATCAAAACCACACATTAATGTTTGGGTCACGACTGAACATAAGAATGAATAAAAATAATTACTTAATTGCGCCTAATTATAGTAAATTTTAATAAATATATAAAACCGAAATTTAATTTTTAATGAACTAAAAATTGGTTACAAACCAAAAAAATAAATAAATAAATAAATAAAAATAAAAATAATAATAATAATAATAATAATAATAATAATAATAAAATAAGGTAAAATAATTCACGCGACTCTTTAACAAATAAATTACGAAATTTTAATAGCTGTCTCTACTCAAATTAGAAGTTCAAATCTTACAACATTTAAAAGTCAGGAATGTGTTTTGAAAGTTCTGAATTAACCATCATATTTTTCCCCGCCTGTATTCGATTTACTCCTCCAGACTATTATGGATGAAATAACACATCGTGCGAATTGTGTTTGAACGTGATTTCTTTTGATATATGCTATTAAATGTTAAGTAATGTAGCAATACGTTGAATAACATCGAAATTACAAATAAAAAATCCTCTCTGTCGATTATCCTATTTTTATTCCTTTAGTATCACTCAAAACAAAACAAATAAAAATAGGTAACATACAAATACTTGCATTTAAAAGTTTGGAATTTTTATTTTGGTATTTTATATATGTTTAATGCTTATGTTGTAACAAATAATTTATCCTTTACTTGAATAATTAATCCTTTACTCTTCTAATTTCTTGATATTCAAGTTTATTCGATATAAATAATGATTTATCCGATCCTTAACCATAATAAATGCCTAAAAGTTTTCATTAAATTTTTTTCTGTAAACAACTTCTGTCTGTTTTTAATTATCTAATAATTAAAGAGACGGATCTAATGCTTTAAAGCAGGAGAGAAACACTTACTAGTGAAATTTTCCGTTGAACAGTAAATTCGCAAAATATCACTATTGGATGTTTTATTCAAACATTTATTGTATAGAAACATTAATATCTATTTTAAATATTTCTGGGCCTGCAGCTCAAATGACACAACTCTTTATTCAAAATATACCTATTTTGTAATTATTTACAAGAATTACATATTCAGAATTAAAAAATTAGTATTATGGATAAATAAGAATTAGATTAATATATTTCAGACAAAATCAATTAATCTGAAAGAATCGTATTATTTAAGAACAATATTAAGAAGTGCATATCGAGCAATAATTAAACACACCGAATTTAATATTATAAAGTCTTTATAATGGCACCTTTTTATATAAATATCAATACACTTAATTTCATTTTTATGGGAGTTTTTTTTCTTTCACCCAATATTAAAACACATTATCAAACTACAAAAATCTTTTAAATTTTAATGTTAACCTTTGTTTTTCGGATGCATTAAACAACATTTTTATTAAAATAACACACTCAAAAAACAATCCACTCCTTTCATGATGAATAGTACAAATAGGTAATTAACAGATTTAAAATTACATTCATATCATTTAATTTCCATGTAAAAGAAACAATTTGAATGAAATACCAACTTTATTTCACGAATGATTTATTTCTTATATATATGTTGATTAAGAAACAGTTAACAGAAAACAAGCAGTTAAATATAAAATTTCGAGCCGGAATAAAATGTTTTATTATTATTATTATTATTATTATTATTATTTTGTAGAAAATAGAACCACACACAAGGGAAAAATGAGCAGATATACATTCGAAAACAAAACTAAGTGACATGTAATTAAGTATATTGATACTCAAACAAAACGATAATACTTTTAATAGAAATCGAAAGTTAATTATAAGCATACACACGGGATAAACATCAATACAATTTAAAGATACGAAAATAATAATTTCCATTCTGTTACTGATTCATTCAATATCATTTATTTCCTATGTTACACGAAGAATTTTTATTTTTTGAATGCTTGAAAATATAAAAATAAACAAATTTTAAAATGCTATGACAATTTAAGGAAAACGCGCTAACTTATAAACAGAATAAAAAACAATCTTTCTCTAAAACCTTTCCATTAAAGCCGAAAAATCCGACAAAAAGTTTATGAATAACATACTTTACCTGGCGAGAGAAGTGCCACCGCCCAGTTTCTTTACCGGTTTCGCTAGAGGTTTTAAAATCCGGTCAAAACTCAAAACCAAATATCTTAAAAAATCGACATTGACATTTCAATCACACATCGGAAAACTGTGCTTCTTTACAATATTAACTTAACACAACTCAAAGCCATTGTCATTATCAATTAAAACGCGTGTATTTTTTGAAAACACCAGACGATTCACTCACCTGAGACAGGTCCAACGTACCAGGTAGGGTGTATCAAAGCAGCGTGGAACGTCGAATTCGATGCTATTCGCTGATTTAGAATGCATAGCCCGAGGCTAGACGCTGAAGTTCGGAGAAAGTTTCGTTTTGGCGTTTTTTATCGCATACCAACTTTTGAGAAAAAGTTAAGAGTTTTTAAAGACTTGTCTCTACCTGTAAACTATACAGAACCGAAAGGTGTACTCCTCCCCCTACGGTTTGTGTACGAATGTCAACGATCTGTAGCAGCGGATGGTTGCCGCGCTTTTTTATTATTACTTTCGGACACGAAAAGTGTTACGGCGATTGCAGCGACCTCACGGGGGCAAGTAGCAAAGTTATTCTAGCAGACGATATTTTGACTCGGGGATAATGGTTTCAGTTATGAAACGTCTAACGTATTAATTGCAAATCAACGTATTAATTTGCAATTTCATGTTTTGCGTATGTTTCTCTTGACGAAATATTTTATAGTACATATAATATATATTTTATTGTACATAGTTATTAATTTTATTAATTCTTCATACTTTAAAATGTTTTTCATTCATTTATTATTGAAATACATAGATAAATAGCGTGTTGAAGAACAATAACATTTATTAACATAGATTTTGCGCATTCTTAGCATAAAATATGATTACGATAATAAATATTTAAATTCTCTTTAGTAAACTGCATCAATCAATACGGAATATTAAGCGCTGCTTTTGCATTTTTGTGACTTGTTTTTATTGTTTGTCGTTTTTATTATATATTAAAATTTATGCTGATAGTTAATATTTAACCTCTTACTGAATACAAATAAAAAAATAACGTTAAAAGAAAAATTGAACGATAAATACTGATTATGCTTAAAAAATTAGTTTAAAGCTTATAAATTGTGACATAAGGAAACTTGTGGATAACAAATACGTAATGAACAGTTCTTCAATGCCACAATAAATTAAAAAGCAAAAACAAAACTTCTTTTTAATTTAAAGTGGCATTGAAAAGCATTTATTACGTGCCCATAACTAGGTTATTGTTTTGATCTAGTCATGAACTAATTTACAATACTTTAGAATTGTTAAACATACTGACTATCTACTCAGAGAAAAATTTATTGTTCCAGTTTCATTACATCTGTATCGCGACCTGTGTATAAATATGCAATTTGTAAAAAGCATGAGATAAATGAATACGTATTTTGATATTGAAGGATTTGGAGGTATAGTCTATATATAAAACAGTTCCGTGACTGACTGACTGACAGATATCGCACTGACCAAACCGCTGGACCTTAAAGGACTGAAATTTTTCATGGCGATTCTTCTTACAGTGTAGGGGTGCACTAAGAAAGATTTTTGAAAATTCTTCTTGGATTTTTTAATTAAATTTTTAAGCTGTTTTTGTAACTTTTTTTAACGTTTGCATTTAAAGTAATGATTTGAGGGTTATAAAATTTTTATCACTAAAAAGATCATAAAAATCCCCTTAAAATGAAATCTTTTTTGAATCTTTACCTTTATTTTCTGACTTTTATGGAATTTTTAAAGATCAATTTTTAGAATTTAATTTATTAAATGCTGATCACGAGATTTATTTTCTTTTTGTGATACTTTAAATTAATTTTGCGTCACGTGCATAACAACGAAATAAATTGACAAAAAAAATTACAATACAGTAAAAAATAAAATTTAACCACTAGACTAATTGAGATGGAAGTTTTTTAAGAATTTAACTCAAATTAGTATGTTTTATGGATATTAAACATAGAAATTAATTGCATACATTGACCGTTGTATTTAATTTGAATATTTTTTTCTGCATTATTTTGTCTATAAAAATATCCGTTAGGATTCTTTTATAAATATTTTTTTGGCATCAATTGCATACATTGACCGCTGTATTTAATTTGAATGTACTCCGCAGCGAAGCACGGGTATTCAGCTGGTAGCTAGATAAAATTACGAAGAGTTAGTTCTGTTTACTGACGATGCCGTTAATTCTTGAAGTTAAATTAAAGTTATTTTATTTAATTTTCAAACTTTATCCATTTCATCATTCACCTCCAAATTAATTTACCGAAGATCTTTCTGTATTTTTGATGCGTACTTCTTATCGTCCATAACATATTTACGTCTTTTACCAGTTCTGTTTCAGGTATCCAGGTGTAGCAGGTTTAATGATATCTGTTTATTGCCTGTTTTGCCAGGGCACGATCATTGTTATTTAAAAATTTCTATTTTTTGTTGTCGATTTTATTAATCCTTAGGAGAAAAACTCTTTTTACGCACAGAAAAGAGAATGTTTATGAAGCGAATATGATAACAAATGGCCATATAATTTACAAGCATATATCGAGAATAAGAAAGCTAAGGAAGAAACAAAGATCTTTAAACCCACATATAAGCCAAATCAGTTAAGTCCACTTTTTGAAATTTTCGAAATTTTAAGTGTCAAAGCTCTTAACTTTTACATTCATAAATTTACAATTTAAATTGACTCTTTAACTTTTTACATTCATAATAAATTTCCCAAATAATAAAGATTTAAACCAATTATTTTTTGGAGGGTCGTCGAAAATTAAGTAACTTTTTTCAGAAGCCAATCCAGTTAAGGCTGGCGTTTACTAACCCTGTTGGATTCGCTCACCTCAATGTTAACCTATGGAGAATATTTGCCTACTATTGACAGCTACATAATGCTGATAATCAAATAAAAATGGTGTTTTCATAAAGGCTGAACTTTTCTACCCCTTGCGTTTTTTTATTGGTGGACGAATCCACCAAAGGTATTTATGAGAGTTTAAAATATACTATACCAGATTTTTCCCCGAATAATTTAAATTTAAAAATATTATTTACATTTTTTTAAAGAAAAGCGAAAAATGCCTCAAGGTGTAAAATTTATTTCTCTATTACGGAGAACAATTTAAAAAAAGAAAAAAAATGTAGTCTCTCCTAACGAAACTACCGCGGGTTATTAACGTAGGATTACTTATCGTTGCTTACCTCTTCTGTATGTATGTATGTGTTATGTATATATATATATATATATATATATATATATATATATATATATATATATATATATATATATATATATATATATATATATATATATATGTGTGTGTGTGTGTGTGTGTGTGTGTGTGTGTACGTACGTATGTATATACAGTCGAACCCCGTTATAATGAACTTCAAGGGACCAAAGCTTTTGTTCGCTATATTCGAACCGTTAAGAAAACTGTTAGAGTTCACAAAATGTATAACTCATTAGTTACTATGTGTATTCAATAATGATGAATTTAAAAATAATAAAATCTATTAAAAATGATCATTAATGAATTAAACTGACTAAAATCGATTACATTAAACTGACGCAATACTAATTAAATTAACTAAAAATGAAGACAAATGGAAATGAATTCATTTTACCTTTAATTATTGCTCACTGTTTTGATACAGAAATAATCGATAATCTTCTGCTGACGTGATGCCGATTTAAAAAACATTTTATGAATTTCTTCGTCCAATACATCAAATGACTCCAACAATCTTTCTTCCACTCTTTGTGTAGACAAAAACTTATTAATTACACGCATCGCTGCTGTAGCATCTGAGATGGTGGGGATTTCGTCATTTATGTGCTCCTCTGCATCAGCATCAGATGCAGAATCTTCAATATCAGAATGATTCATTTTAATTTCTTCCACAATATCTTCATCTGTCGAACTTTCACTTGTAATGACTTCATCATCACATGTTTCGAACAGTTGCATGTCATAATCTGAGAATGATGAAATTTTGTGCTTTTCTATCCACATCACGGTAAGTAAATCTTCATCATCTTCTTCATCAACATTTGTTGTATCTTCAAAATTCTTAAAAAGTTTTTAAAAAACATTTTTTTAATTCAGTATTCGACTGAAATAGGTTCGTTATAGCCGATTCTTAAGATTTCGGAGGTTCGCTATAAAAGGATAAATTAGGATTAAATTCAATAAGAAAACGGCGGGACCGAAATTTTCGTTCGTTATATACCGGGTTCGCTATAATGGGATTCGACTGTATATGTATGTCAAAATTTTGACGCATTTTGGTACTTTTCTGTTTAACTCTTTGCCCAAGCGATACAGACTGGGTTTGGCACGCTGCCAAAATTATAACTCGGGACGCAGGACATCTGAAATTTTGCTTTCCGGGGGACCGTTATGGAGGAACGTAATATCTTATGTTTAAAAAAAGAAAAAAAGAAAACCCACTTTAAATCCAAGTCGGCAATCCTTGGACACATTTTCTCCAAGTTAACATTGAGGTGAGCGAATCCAATAGGGTTAGTACATATCAGCCTTACGTCCATACTATAATGCAAGTCAAACGCAGAAGCAAGTACCTGATGATAACGGTCAATCGTTTGGTGTTGTTTCATCACAAAAAAAGTAAAATAAATGAGCCAGTTACAATCTAACTGCTGCAGAAGTAAGTACTTCTGAATTATTAAACAATTATTTCATTTTTTATGTAGAAAAAAAATTGAAGACTGAATTGGATGTTATTACATTTTTTTCTCTGTCCAAATCGGTCAAGTCCCTTAGTCACGCAAAAATTGTTATAATAATAACTGTAACTTCAAGGATATTCTATGTCATAGATTTTCTATGTCGTCAGATAAAATCTGCATCTGCAATAATACACCCAAGAATGTTTATTTGAATTTATAATTTCAGAGGAATTTTTAAAAAAATGTATATTATTTTATCACTTTTCTCCAGTTTTTGTTTTATAGACAATAGATACGATTTTGCAAGTGGCTCATATATATATATATATTTATATATATATATATATATATATATATATATATATATATATATATATATATATATATACATATGCATATTTACATATACATATATAGTACATATACATACATACATATATACATGCATATACATATACAGTCGGACCTCTATTTAACAAACCTCTATTTTGCGAACTTTTCCTTGGAACCAAGAACGTTTTGCGAATTTCTTCGTAAAATAACCTCCAAATAGCGAAGTGCATTCTCTATTTAACGAACTTTTTCCTGTGATCCAATATTTTTTCTCTATATTTCTCAAAATATTTCTGAACATTTCAAACTACAGTAACCACCGCTTATAGTGATCACTGGTTATAAGAATCAACCGTTTATAAGAATCAATATCGCGAAAACAAAAACAAATGAATTATTTCCATGTTAAAATTTTCGCTTTAAAGAATCAATCCACCGGTTTTAAGAATCAGTTTACACTCTTCGCTTTACTTCCATTTTTCCACAAAACCTACTTAAACCCTCAAAAGGCACAAAGTTCGTTCTTTTTTTTAAAGAAAGATTGATAAGATGTTATTGAATATAGTCGTAAAATTCACCCCTTTCTTTGTTAGACATAACATAATCGTTTCCCCTTAAACGCTTTACCACAACACTGTCCTATTAGCTTGACCCGGGGGCAACTTTACCCGTCCGAGTAAATCTTCGTCTGAGACTATAAGTATTGAAAGAGGTATAAACAGCCTTCTGAAAACTTCATTACGTCAAACTACAGTAGAAAACTTTTTCTTGCTCCCTTCCTGTAGTTGAAATGTTAAAACTGTTAAGCAGGTATGTTGTAACTTGTAACAAATATTGTATTTTTTTCTTCTCATACTATAATCATGTGTATCTACTTATAGGTCTAAAAATTAAGTTTTATTTTTAAAACTATAAAAAAAATTTTAATAAAAGATAGTTAATGTAAATTAAAGAGTATTTTATGGTAAATTATCTAATATATGTATATATAGGCGTGTGTGTTCCAGTCCAAAAACCTAAATTTCGGTTATAAGAATCAACCGCTTATAAGAATCAAAAACAGTAATAACAAACGTGATTCTTATAAGCGGAAATCACTGTAATTCTTTCTTTTAACACATTTAACACCTTAACTTTCTTTTAACGCATTCCGATGCGGATTACAGTTTGAAGAAAATACGCCTGAGGGGTTTTTTGGTGCATTGTGAAGATGCGAGACTTATGAGAGAAAACACTTTTTTCAAACAAAAAATTCAGACAAAATTAACAACTTTATCAGTAATTAAATTTAAGGTCGCATGTGGTAATGTAAGCTTAAAATTACTTGTTATAAAAAATGCGATAATGTCATTAAAATTCATTAATTTTAATATAATTTTTTTATTGAAAATACAGTGTATTTCCGGACAATGTTTTGTTTTATTCTTGTTTTCCTTGCAGATTTCTTTTTGGTGGATAAGATATATAAAACAAATAGACATTAATTTACAAAATAAAGGTGTGATTAATTACTTTTATTAATAATATTTAATGTTTATGAATTTAAAATATCTCTTGTGTAGTTTAAAGTATTTTAAAAGGTAAACCTCTATTTAACGAATTTTCAATATAACGAACTTTTTTCCGGGATTTAGCGACTTTGTTAAATAGAGGTCCGACTGTCATACATACATACATACATACATACATGCACACATACATACACACATACATACATATACATACATACTTACATACATACATACATGCACACAGACATATACACATACATGCACACATACATGCACACATACACATATACATACACATATACATACATACATACAAACATGCATATACATATTCATACGTACATACATACATACATGCACACATACATACATACATACACACAAACATACATACATACATACATACATACACACACACACACACACACATATATATATATATATATATATATATATATATATATATATATATATATATACAGTTGAACCTCGCATAACGAGCATAATTCGTTCTAGAGTCTTACTCGCAATTCGAAACACTCGTTAAGCGAAACAATTTTTCCCATATAAATTAATGTAAAATACGATAATGCGTTCCATGCCAAAAAATACTCAAAATTGTTTAGATGTAAGGTCTATTATTTAAAGAAAATTACTTATACATAAATTCTTAAGGAGCAAAATCATCCATATATAGTTTATTATTTACGAACGTATGACACATATCTAATTTTTTTACTAGAAAGCTATCTAGCGACATTTGTTTTTCTCGGCGCTTCAAAATTTGCTGAAAATGTGTCACCGCATTGCCATTGAATAAATTTATAGCGCGCATAGCCACCGTCTTATTAGGGTGATGCTTTGTAACTTACTATGCAACAGTTTCCCATGCTTTCATCATTCTTTTACTATTGCGCCAGAAGATTGTTTCTTCGTCCTTCTCCACTGACAAACTCTCCTCTACAACTGCTTGCCGTGAAAGACACTGTAATTCTATTAGCTGTTCGGTGGTCAGCTCTTGGTTGTGCTCTTCCACAAGTTCCTCAATATCATTGTTATCCTCCAGTCCCATGATATTGGCTTCTCGAACCATCCTTGACTACCCTTAAATACTTATTTTTCGGCCGTTGATGATCCTGGTGACGTGAAGATCCGAGTGACGTGTGACGTGAAGAGGGGACTTCCTTCCACGTCACTCGCTATGCGAAATGTTGCTCGTTAAGCGAGCCATTTACTTGCGATTTATTTTGCTCGTTATGCGAAGTACTCGTTATGCGAGGTGTTCGTTAAGCGAGGTTCCACTGTATATGTATATATATATAAAAGTATGAATGTATGTTCCAACATAACTCTGGAACACCAGGAGCAATTTCAACCAAATTTGGTACACATATGACCTACAATCTGGAAAAAAATACTGTGGGGATAAGGCACTCCTATCACCCCTACGGGTGGGAGTGGGAAGGAGGGACATGTAAAAATATTTGTAAACGACTGATATTAGTGTCGAAACCATAGTTTTCGGCGTCGTTGAGCTGATTGGTGACAGTCCTGATGACATTTAAGCCAAAGTTTAGTGCATCCCTAGGGGTGGGGGTGGGAAGGGGGGTGACATTTAAAAAACCGAGATTAGTGTCGAATCCATATTTTTCGGGGTCGTTGAGATGAATAGTGACACTCTCAATGCCGTTTAAGTGCAAGTTCAGCCCCATTGTTATAGGGGGTGAGAAGGGGTGAAAAATAAAATGCCCAAAATGACCGAGATGTCCCAAATACCCAGGCAACGCCGGGCAAATAAATCGTTATAAATAAAATATTTGCTGTTACTGTTGCAACAGTGTAGTCCTTCATCAGGCAAAAGAACATTTTGATACGATGATCAAAGAAGATGAATACGAAATGGATCAGGTATCCGACCTCAGGGTCGGATCCGTACAGTGAGATTCGACATTTCCTCTCCCAAGAGACAGCAAAATATTGAATAATATAAACCTTTTTCACCTTTTCAATATTTTTTAACGAGGATCGATTTTCAGTCTCGACTCCCATGTACATGCCTACAAAAAAAGTTTGTGATATGTTTTCATATACAGTAATTCCTATCTATACAAACAGAATACATTCCTAATTCCTACAAAAAAAAGTTGTTTAATTCGAGAATATGCTGAACTTGCTCATAAACTTTACTATCGAGCAATGTGCAGAGCAATATCAGATGAAATTACGCTTTATATCTTTGGATGATAGTAGTTTAGTCTACATCTTTTACTCATAATCTCTTATTGAGATCCCTGATTGTTATTGTTGTTCCTGTTGTGCCTAATGCCCCCTGTTCGGAAGGTCCAAGTCAGTTCCTTCTTCCAAGTCAGTTATAGGCTTCAGGCTGAGTAGTACAGCTCTGGTTTATAATAGCACTACATAGGTTGGAGTTCGACTTGGATAGGTGCCACCACAAGTTTGACCGAGCACCCCCAGGGGTGACATCTGGTGGATTCGTACCTTCCCCACCTACTGACCTCATAGAAAGTCTTTCCAGTCTACGGATTAAACGTGCCCATATACGGCCTAGACACGAAGGTATTTAACCCTTCAATGGGAACATCTGCCTCTCAGGCAGCTATGGTTTCTTTAATGAACGCTGAGCCCCCCACCTTTCGTACTGTGAGTCTACACATGCTTCAGTCAAAATTTTGTCTTCATTGTGGAAGGGTGGTTCGTGACGCCAGCCTTCTATGGTTCAGTTAAAATTAGATTAATCAGAGCAAAAATTAAAAATCCCAACCCAATGACTCGTTCGACTAACTCGTTCGACCACTAAGCCAGAAACTGAACCATGTGCGGACCACCCCACCCCCACCTCCAGTGACTTGAGGGGGGGGGGGGCTTCCGGGGGTATGGGGGTATAGAATACTCCACAGCCAAACTGGATACAGGATTAATGTACTCACATTCTTATGTATCATCTATATATATAAAACAGTTCCTTAACTGACTGACTGACTGACTGACAGACAGACAGACAACGCACAGACCAAACCGCTGGACATAAAGGGCTGAAATTTTGCCTGGCGATTCTTCTTATAGTGTAGGGGTGCACTAAGAGAAATTTTTGAAAAATTCTTCTTAGATTTTTTAAAAATAAAATTTTTAAGCTGTTTTTGTAATATTTTTTAAAGTTTGCATTTAAAATAATAATCTTAGTGTTATAAAAATTTATATCACGAGAAAGATCATAAAAATTCTTTTAAAATGAAATCTTTTTCGAATCTTTACCTCCATTTTCTGATTTTTGGTGAATTTTTAAACATTAATTTTTAGAATTTAATTTATTAAATGCTAATCACGTGGTTTATTTTCTTTTACTTTTGCGTCACGTGCATTACAACGAAATAGACAAAAAAAAATTTTCTTGCTAATGCGGCAGACGATTGGACATTATCCAAAAAAATATTAACATACAGTAAAAGAAATGTTCCTCAAACTGTACTATATTAACTGTACTATATTATTTAGTATGGTCTATTAGATTTAATTTGAATATTTTCTTCTACATTATTTTTTCTATAAAAATATCAGTTGCGATTTTTTTATAAATATATTTTTTTGTTTTTTTTACATCAATTGCATACATTGATCGTTGTAATTTTTTTATAAATATATCTATACATATTTTTGGCATTAATTGCATACATTGACCGTTGTATTTAATTTGAATGTACTCCGTAGCGAAGTACGGGTTTTCAGCTAGTATTCTAATAATAAAATAATTATGTTAAACTTCTAAGAAATTTTAATTCAACACATGATAGTCATCGGATATATTCCGTCCATCTAGTTCAATGAACATTGCTTTCGAAATTTCCATTTATTTGGCAACTTTTTTATATGTGGTGCCGGACCACCGCTTGGGAACCACTGGACTAACTAAATACCTCTACAAAACAAACCGTAATGTAACCTGTGATAATTGGTTCTGTTCAATAGAAGCTGGTCAAGAACTAAGGGGAATATATCTACCTTCCAGGTAGATGTTCCCACTAAGCGGTAAAATAATCATGTTCCCACCGACGGGTTAACGGCGCTTGTCGGGATTCGATCCGAGCACCCTCATTACCGAAAGCCGACGCGCTACCGATAGGCTACCTCGGACCCCCTATTACTTTTATTAAATAGTATAATTCGAAAATATTCTCAATTTTCTTCTTTGTTCCGTTACAAGCGAAAAATACATATAAGACTGGAACAAGTCACAAAATGGATTGCTCTTGAGACGAATCACTCCCCTAAAAGCAAGAAAGGATCATAACCAGGGCCGGATTTAGATGAAAAGAGGCCCTAGGCTATTCCGCTTATGAGGCCCTTTCACCTCTCATTTTTAAATTTGTAAATTACATGAGAGATAATAAAATACATCATTACTGTGATATATATCAATATATTAAATGAAACATGTTGTTATTGGTATTAACCTATATATATTCAATACATTGAAGATTAAACCAAATTTAATTCAGATAAATTTATTTCATAATAATTCGCATTTAAAGTTTAAATATGAATTATTATGAATTTTAAGTCTTAAACTAAACCAAAAATGGAACTTTATTCAAACAAAATCCAGATCACAAAAAAGAAAATATCAAATTGTATATCATATTAAATTTTATGTTAATAGTTATATTATTTAAGAACTGATTCAATCCACGTATACATTTAAAACGAAATAGTAGATTAGAAGAATTTCTTTCTAAACTTTTTCACACAGAATTCTTCTATAAGTTCATCAAAATCTATTTTTCTGAAGGTCTCATTTTCGATGCAATTTTGCTAACAATTTGAATGTAGGCCCCTCTTGATCTTGAGGCCGTAGGCTGAAGCCTAGTTAGCCTATAGGAAAATCCGGCCCTGATCATAACATAAGGGGAAAGGATCATAACATAGATAGTTTTCTTAGCGAAATACTCTAATGGTCACTTCCTCATTAGGGTAAATACTTTCAAATAATATCCAGTTTCGTATACAGTTTCGAAGTTCCACTGTGAGTGTGTGTAAGTGTATGTATGTGTGTACAGACATCCTCGACTTACATCCGCTCACACTTACGACCGAAATTTTTATTAATTTAATTTTTTTTTTTACTTATTTTTTTCTTTTTCTCAAAAATATTGTTCCTTGAATGTACAGTACATACCTATATGTATTACATGACTATTAAAAACTACCTTGGATAACTTTGTTAAAAAAAACTTGCAACGTACTCGTATCTTCTGTCGCAAATTCTTAACCAATGGATGGTACTAAGTAAGGAGGGCGAAGAATAATTTATGTCTTCTTAATAAAGTGCAATGTATTTTAAATTACGTATGTATGTATGAGAGTAAAAAAATATATGTATGTATATATTATAAAAAAAATTGTTTGAAACTCGACTTACGGCCAGATCAACTTACGACCAATGTCTCGGTTCCTATCTGAGTCGTAAGTCGAGGAATACCTGTATATATCTAAATTTGAAGAATCACATTCAGTCGCTAGTGTGTAAACGTACCGCACACAGAATAATAGACATTAGAATAATAGACAAGTTTAAATGCAGTCAAGAACAAATAATTAAAAAAGAACCGGTACACTCATGTATTATACTACAGATCTTGAAGGTTCATCCTTGCCTGCCAATATGTCTCGCAGATGTTTCCTGACAGCAGCGGGCAGTTCTTGAGACGCGGGGTTTGGGTCTGAAAAGATTTGAAATCCGAACACGCACTTGGTAAGGCAGCCATGTCCCGTCTCCAGGCGGAAAGCTACAAAAGCTTGTCGTCTAGATGCAGATGAGCTAAGGCCTCCTGCATTCCAATGAAGCACTCGCAAAGTATAATTGAGATATATTTAATAATACTTTATGAACGCATCGGGTTTCGTTTCATTTGTATGTCAAACTGAAACAATCGCCTTCGTTGGTTGACTTAGTTGGTTGTAGTTGTTGTTTTGCTTTTACCGGTGTCATTGTTTATTGATCGGATGTTGCATGCAGTAAATAAACATGCAGAACAATGTTAAAAATAAAATCAGATATAAAAGTACATTAAATATAGAACCAATGCTCTAGAACTAAATAACAGACCAAACCCTGCTACATATGTCAAGCAGTTACATGTCGTATAATAAGGGTTAAATCATTATTTCAGATTTGAGGGGTTTTCAACAACTCGAAAATTAAAGCCAATTCTGCGAAACTACTATCATTTTTACATTCAGAACCCAAGATAACGCTTTACTCAATCAAATACCAAAGGCAGCTCAATTTTTTTTTTTGTTGATGAACTATGTTGCCAACAAAGTTATAGAAATAAATATTACGTAAATATTACGTACCTCACCAACAAACATCTGTTAAAATAAAAGGCGGCATATCTTTGTTTACCCGGAAATTACGAAGCGATTAGGGTTAAATTTGAAACGTATATACACTTGACAGAATTCCTTGCGAAATTTATACCTTATTCTATTGTGTTTGACTCTGAAAGAACAAAACAAGAAATAAGTAAAAACAAAACAAGGAGCTTCCGCATGAAAAATTCATCTCTTCCTTCGAGGGGGATTACGGACTATTTCCTAATATTTAAATCGGTATACCTTCAAAGATTTCTAAACTATCAAAATATAAAAGCATATCCGCATAAAATTTCCATTCCTTTCCGCTGCTGAAATTTTAGAGCCCATAAATTGTATTGGCAAGAGCGGTTTTCAAGAATAGTTCATAACTTTAAAAAACAGTTGATTTCTGAATGATGCAACATTCCGCAAAAAAATGGCAATGTTTTGACTCCTTTTCATTTCATTAGCTGGTAAATGAAAAATGCTGCAGACGACTTCCTGATGTGTAATTACATGTTTTTCTTTCTCATCTACCCTCGGGAATTGTTCGTCAACGGTTATTTATTTTCTGCCGTCTCTAAAAGTGGTATTAACTTTTATTTTAAACAAACTCTGTCATTAATGGACGCAAAAGAACAAATAACAGCAGAGCTCAATCAAGAAGAAAACTGATTGTATACAAATTACAGGATTCCTGCACGATAAATTTGAGAGTTTTAATGAAAAGCTCTCGTTGAACGTAATTTACTTTTCGTTTTAATGCATCTAGAATAGCTTTAATCTGCAATTAAAAAAGAAAGAAACAAATAATTCCAGCAAATAGCCAGGGATTTTTTTTTTTTTGAAATGTAAAATCAGGAAAAAAATTTTTACTAATGGTTAGATTCATTCACGGAAAAAATTACAAAATTAAGCGATCAAATTAAAAAAACCACGAAGTTTGAATTGGATTTAACACGGCTAAAATGACTTCAATCTGCTGTAACACGAGAAGAAAAAAACAATTTAAGAAGGTAGTTTACAAATCATTATTCTTTTCTAAACTGAGGGGGAAAAATCGATTTCACAAATGACTGGATTTCCGCACGATGAACACTCGAAGCTTGTAAGTTTAAATCAAAATCACGAAATTATTGCTGGATTTCACGGTGATGAAATACATTTAATCTTCGGTTAAACAAAAAAAAGGAACAATTAATTTTTGTCAACAGCTAAAGATTTTTGTTAAAATCTAAAATTAGACAGAAAAAAGTTATTTTACAAATGGCTAGATATATATACAGTCGAACTCCGTTATAGAGAACCCGGTATATAACGAACTCACGGATATAACGAACGAAAATTTTGATCCCGCCGTTTTCCTATTGTACGTAATTTAATTAGTATTGTGTCAGTTTATTGAAATCGATTTTAGTCGATTTAATTCATTAATGATCATTTTTAATGCATCATTATTGAATACTCATTGCAACTAATGAGTTATACATTTTGTGAACTCTGGCACTTTTCTTAACGGTTCAGGTATAGCGAACCACTGGATAAAGCGAACAAAACCTTTGGTCCATTGAAGTTCGTTATAACGGGGTTCGACTGTACTATAAACACTTAAAATTTAAATGCTAAGTTACTAATGGATATAACCTTCCTCAAATAATTTTAGGCGGCAGTCAAACAAGTTAAGAAAAAATAATTTTAGTTAACTATTCATACCTATTGGATTTAATGCTGCCAAAATAGTTTTAACCTGAATTCAAACACAAAAAGAGTACATGAATTTAGACCGAGAGTTACAGATCTTTTTTAAAATCTAAAATTAGAAAAAAAATGTGAGTGGAAATCTCATGCGTTGGAATTGAAACTCCGTATCTTATACATAGAACACAGCAAAAGTGCGAGATTTACTAATTTCTGGATTGCGGAGTTATTGTTTCGTTGCCAGTCATGTGATCTTTTCTTGGTTGGCGCAATGCCTTTGCATTGATAGCGAGAAATTGCTTTCTGTACGCCAATTGCCGTTTGACGCTATATAGTACTTTCGCCAACTGATGTTCGACGCCAAATAATTTTTATTTTTAGATTGTGTATTTGTTTATTCTATTGAAACAATTTACTAACCAACTAAATAATATTTATAATCTGTGAATAACACATAAAGTTATTTTGGTAGAAATTCGTTTTATATTGTATACATTACGTATAAACGCAAGTCTAGATCCGTTTCATTTATTATTACTCCAGATTTAGACGAACATAAGTAACGAATTCAAGGAGAAATCTTTGACACCCGGAGCTAAATACTAGTATAATTTAAATAGAATATAAATTTAAAAAAAATTAAGTAAGGTAAAAGTGCAAAAATAGGTTCACTTCAGCTTTGCTTACACAGGGTTCCCACCTATATCCGTTACACCCCCCCCTTAACTTCTAAACGGTGACAGCCTAGGCCATAAAGTTGGTGTCTAGGTATAGTAAAAAGGCTATGCGCTACTCGGTGAGGCAACCTACACCGCCATCTATTGGCAAATTTTGGAATTAGTGTTTTTATCTCAAAAACGGTACGAGATACGGGAAAAAAGTCAGTTACAAAGTTGTTCAGCGTCATAGATTTAGTAAAAAAAGACACCTTGCGCACATTAATACTCAAAACAGAATGTAGAAAATGAACATTTCTTTGGTCGTGATTTTCAACACTATGGCGTCGTGAAACCCGAGCGAAGCTCGAAAAAACCACCTCACAGACTAAATACCAGCTTGTGTTGTGGCGACTTGACCCCACTGGACTTTTTCTTATGGGGACACATAAAAGGCCAGGTATATGCGACTCCTCCGCCAACATTGCAGGATCTTCAACGACGCATTTCTGATGCTTGTGCCTCCGTAGCACCTGCCATGTTGCACAATGTGCAGCGAGAAATCCAGTCCAGAGTGCAAATGTGTATAGTGGCTAATGGAGAGCATTTTCAGCAACATAAATAAATGATACTGAAGGTAGGGAAGTGTCTCGGTTTCTTTCTTCTACTCTTTATGACATGACAATTTTTGAAATCATGATCGCCAAAAATATTAATATATCGCCGTAAATAACAGTTGCCTAGGAGCACCACGTGGAGGTAGGTCTATCATGCTCCCATCAGAGTAGTTTTACAGTAGATTCCAACATACTACGGAATCCCAGAAAATGAACTCGCTGACGGATTGGCAAAGACGGATTGGTTGCAGTTATGCAGAACCCGCCTAGGCCGATCGAATATAATTCTATAAGGCTGTTTATCCGGAAGAAATTCAAAGACCTATTTAATCAAGAATTAATTGGCAGAAATACCAATAAGTTATGGGATGTTAATAGCGCATACATTTCAGATTTTCCAAGAAAGGATTCGATAGCCATGATCCTGCTTTTAACTGGTCACGGGTGTTTGGCTAAACATCTGAGTCGCTTAAAAATTCTAGAATCATTTCTGTACTATTTTTGGTAAACCACAGGTTATGGACATTTCCCACCTCCAGACCTCTGAGGCACTGTCGGTTCACTATCTCTGCAGAAGATATTGGGAGGCAAGAGCATTGTGCAATTCATACATTCCTGTTTCCTTCTTCGTTTTACTTTTGTTGTTGTTGTTGTTGTTGTTGTTGATGATGATGATGTTGTCTGTTTTGCTATACCTTTTTTTTCTTGTTTTTGTTTACTGCTTGCCATTAGAAATTTTAAAAAAAGTTTAAAATAAAACAAAGAGAGAGAGAGAAGGATGTAGGAACGTTCAGTGGAGCACTCAGGATTTTATCTTGGGGAGAGCTGAGTTGAACGTATAAAAACCTTCTTAATGAAAGTTCAATAAAAATTTATTTTAAGAATAATATCTATTTTCCTTTTCTATTTCCAAAGATCTTGAATTACTTCAGTCGTGGTTGCATTAGTCTCTCTGTGTATGTATAGCAAAGTCAGGCCTTTCAATAGTAATTGTGTCACGGTAGTTCTCAAGCAGGTTTTTAAAAAGCGTAAAGTAGAAAATTACATTTCACTAACGCATACACGTTGTTACTGGAAGCGTTGTAAATATTTATAATAAGTTATATATACTAGTGTAACCAACTGGTTTAAACAGGGCATCATTACGTAAAAACTCTCATGATGCCCTAACAGAGTAAAGCGGCCTTGCGAACAGCCGCCGGGATCGTAAGAAGCAATCCCTTAAACTTTCTCTGACTCCGTGGACGGAAACAACTATTAGCGTTCGTGCCGACGTGCCGACACCCTCTGAACTCTGCTTGCTGAGAAAGGATGTTAGCAGTCGGTCCAATTTTTTCCTAACTGGTAGCAGTATATTTCGTTTGTGCCTGTAAACTTCTTAAAATTGTGTAATTTTGTAAGTAATTGTTATGTTTTCATTAAATTAGTTAAAATGTACCCTAGGGTTTCATTTTTTTACTGTCGGGATCAAGTTTACTTTCTCCCTGAAGTGAACAGGTCTCGGTTGTTATGTGACTGTTCCTGCGAATGGCTACACTAGGATATATCATTTTATCACACCTCGAAACTACATCAATTGCATTTTTGTATAGAGCTGTTGTAAATGGTTTTACAATTTTTTTTTATACCACAACTTGATTTTGGCGTTCAAATTGGCTGTTCGTAGAAGGCAAATCATGGTCTTCATTTTTTTTTTTCCAACGTAGGATTACGTTCCTCCGGAAAGCAAAATTTCAGACACTAAAACTGTCCGTCGTCGCGAGTTATAATTTTGGCAGCGCGATCAAAACTCAGTCTGTATCGCTTGAGTGCAAGCAGTAAACAGTTAAACAGAAAAGTACCAAAATGCGTCAAAATTTTGATATATATATACACTGCTGGCCACTGTAAATGCAACACCCTGAAGGAAACATGCAAATAACATGAAATTTACAACATGCATTAGCGGAGGTGAGATATGCAAATGATTAGAATTTCAGCGCAGACGCACATCACGGGCGCCTGTGGCGCCACTTCAAAGCGCTATTTAAGGCTTGGAGATTTCGACGATTTCAAGTTCGGCAATTGTGTTTTTCTTGTGGTTTTTTCCAAAAAACGATCAATTATGCCTCGTCGAAAACAGCGATCATCTTTTGATCAAGTATCCGAGTTCGACAGAGGAAGGATAGTGGCCTACCGAGATTGTGGATTATCTTTCGGGGAAATCGGTAGTCGTGTTGGACGAAACCAAACAACTGTAATGCGGATATGTGATCGTTGGATGCAGGAGTGTACGACGGACCGGCGTGTTCGATCGCATCCACCTCAGCGCACCACTTCACGTGATGACAGGCAAATTGTGCGCATGGCAGTGACGGATCGCTCAGTCACATCACGAACCATAGCACAGCAGATGCAGTCTGTAACGCATCATCCAGTGTCTGCGCGTACCATTCGACGCCGTTTACAGCAGAGTGGTCTGTCCGCAAGACGTCCATTGCTTTGTCTACCCTTGACGCAGAACCACAGACGTCTCCGCCGCCAATGGTGCGATGACAGAAGGATGTGGACGGCAAAATGGAATGAAATTGTCTTTACTGACGAGTCACGCTTCTGTCTGCAACACCACGATGGTCGCATTCGAGTCTGGAGACACCGTGAAGAGAGGATGCTGAACA
Source organism: Dolomedes plantarius (assembly GCA_907164885.2). Taxonomy (NCBI): domain Eukaryota; kingdom Metazoa; phylum Arthropoda; class Arachnida; order Araneae; family Dolomedidae; genus Dolomedes; species Dolomedes plantarius. The sequence goes on along the minus strand of OU015499.1, from coordinate 64,803,910 downwards.
GCTGCGTTATGCACCTCCACACTGGTCCTGCACCGGGTATTATGGTATGGGGCGGTATTGGATATCACTCTCGCACACCTCTAGTACGCATTGCCGGTACATTAAACAGCCAGCGCTACATCTCCGAGGTGTTGGAGCCAGTTGTCCTTCCTTACCTTCAGGGCTTGCCCACAGCCATATTTCAACAGGATAATGCGCGACCACACGTGGCACGCATTGTCCAACGGTTCTTCGTCAATCGCCAGATTGAATTGCTTCCCTGGCCGCCTCGCTCTCCAGATCTTTCGCCGATAGAAAACATGTGGTCCATGGTTGCTCTACGATTGACCCAGATTCCATCCCCAGCTGCCACAGCAGATCAACTTTGGCAACGTGTGGAAGCTGCTTGGTCTGCTGTACCCAAAGAACTCATCCAAAGTCTCTTTGAATCAATGCCGAGGCGTGTGGCAGCGGTGATCTCCAACAATGGCGGCTACTCTGGCTACTGATTTTGGCAGGAACCACACTTCACAGAAGTCTATAAATTTAATCATTTGATACTTGGTCAACATGTTATCTACAAAATAAATTTTGTTGTGATATCTCTTGTCTTTCTTGGTGTTGCAATTTGGGTGGCCAGCAGTGTATACATATACACATACAAAAGAGGTAAGCAACGATAAGTAATCCCACGTTAATAACCCGCGGTAGTTTCGTTAGAAGAGACTACTTGAATTTTTTTTTAATCTTTGGGTGTAGCCAAGCCCCCTTGCCTGCTCATTTTACACACTATAAAGTTTCACTAAGAGATTTAAAAAAATGATAATATTAATTGGCTATGACATCCGTCTCTGCCCATCTCCTATGCGTTGGCGGATGGTTGGTAATAAATATGAACAATTGTCAGAACTGACTGTATTTGGCTGAGGTTTATATATGTATATATATATATATATATATATATATATATATATATATATATATAGTGGAATCTCGATCTATCGTTTTAAAAGGGACCGACTGAACTAAACGATGGATGCGGGAAAACGATAGATGCGGGAACATACAAAAAAGTATTAACATACCTTAAATTTTGATATCCCTAAAATATATTTACTCACATACATAAATGTATACATACCCGTAACTGAACTGAAGATAAAATTACAAAGTTGTACTGCAATCCAAGATAATAATAATAGAAAAAGAAATACACGTAGATACACAGGAATTTTTATTAAAATAAAAGTACTTAATCGTCGTTTGTTTTTTGGCGGTTTTCTCTCCACAAGTAAACAATATTTTTTTTGTGTTGCAAATTGCATTCTTTTCGGTATCGGTTATTGTGTGAGAGTATAAAGAAGCGGCAGCCGTGAATCGTTTGTAAGTAGTACCATTCCATTGCACTGGATGGGGTCCGACATAAGACCACCAGGGAGTTCTGCTTCCGGGTGAAACCCTCATCGGCCAGTGTAGAACTTCAGTAATCAGAAATTTCTCACACACTAGACCAAACACCAGAGCGCCTCCATCCCAAGGCCAACAAAAAAGCTGACTGTGACCCATTGCTTATAAGAACAGAAATGTTGAATAGTCGGTGAATTTGGAATGAGTTGCCGAAAATAGGGTAATCCAGGGGCTAAAGAATTAAGGAACACCAACGAGGAACAAATAATGGGAGTGGCGATAAAGGGAAACCAGGCTAAACAAGAGAGAACAAAAATACGAGACCGTGAATCTCAAATGTGCTGCTCATTGTTTAATCAGAGCGTCCTTCTAGCTCAATCCAGACATTTATATTTCAGGTTCAGTTATTATGAAAAAACGATCGATCCGATCAATTAATGTAAAACTGCGGTATTCTGAACGAATATTGCGGGAAAACGATGGATGGAGGAACGATCCGTGCGGTCTTTTTTGCTTGTTTTCTATGGAATTTATTCGGAACTGGGTAAAATAAACGATACATACGGGGGGAACGATCGATCGAGATTCCACTGTATATATATTTACAGTAGAAAATTAACGTTGTCGTTACTTTTATATCAATATGTGGTAAGTATGTATATCTGAGTTGCCGAGCGTCAGTACATTTTAAGTTAGTTCTCTATCATTATAGCTAAAAAGAGCTCAGCTTTAAATTGACCTGTATTGAAATCGTGAAACACATCCTTAACACTAAGGTACTAATGTCATCACTTTGAGAGATTTGCGATTCTGCCTTTTTATGAAAGAGCACAGAAATTTCCAGTGAAACAAATAATATAGCAAATCCCTTGGCGATGTTTAACAAATGAAGAAAAAAATAATGTATTCAATCAATAACAACTTAGCGTGTACTGAAAATCGCGAACCGAGTTTCTTTACAATTTGTATTATTTTTTAGCTACTTTGTTTGAATATATCTGCATCTGCAGATACATAAGATTCAATTGTAGTAACCTTTTCGGCGAAAAAGGTTACTACAAGGTTTCTTTGGGGAAAAATCCCCAACAGCGTCACACCGCTGGGAGATCTGCGATATCAACTTATAACCACAACTCCTCGCCAAATGATCGCCAATGTACAACCAACGGTCGGTGATCGATACCAAAATATTTACATTCATAAACCGATTCAAAGCCTCCAAAATACTTTAAATTGCCCTTTCAGCTGCTGCACCCATAGCGTACCGAAAAAAAAAGTTCTTTTCCTTATCGGCGCTCAAAGTGACCATAGACAGTTCACAAGATACGATCACTTTTCATTGTCCGAGGGTTCATCAAGATGTTTATTAACTCTTTGGTGAAGACACCAGTCTATAGTTCCAGCGAAGCGCAACCTTGTAACACAATAGACCGTTATGACATAACTGGTTGTTTCTATTCACGACGGGACAGGTGATATAATATGCAGGATGTTATGCGAAAGGTGGATGAACGAAAATGTAAACAGGGAAGTCGTAATTATAACCTCGGGACGGACTGTCAAAAGGTTTTCACGAATCAGTCCGATTTAGTTCTGAATGAACAGGCTGTTTGGAAAATAAAACTGCCGAACACTGAGTGAAAACAAACGCACGTAGACATACGTACGACTTTTCGCGAAACCCCCTTTCGCTGTGTCAGGATGCAACTTTTTAACAACCGTATTATCACCACAACACATGTCCATCTGGCGCCCAGGCCCTCAATAATGAAAAATGTCACCGAACTTGGGAAATCAACCCTCGGCTGCGTATACAGGAATTGCTGCGTAGGGACTGGTTGACAGTTTGACAAGACGTATTAAGCGAAAGATGTGGTCGCTGTAATTTTCGAATAACATTTAAAACGCGGCCTCTCTGGTTCACGTCAACATGCACATCTTTAGAACAACCTCTCCGCGTTGCCACCCGAGAACGCAAAAATAACATACCATCGGATGCCGCTCATGGGGTTAAACTTTGGCGATTACACGACCTAAAATATCTGCAAGTTATAAATTTCTTAAAACACGTAAAACATGAAATAGAGAAAGCGTTTTCATGAAAAGGAGGGGATCTGGTAGAGGTGATGGATATAGTCTACGGGCTTTATCACATAGGAATCCGGTAGTGGAAGCGTTAAAGTATTGAAATATATATTTAACCAATGATAAACGTCCAAGCGATTAGCAACTAAATTTTTAAAGCCTATGATAGGTTTATTTCCGTCTCAGCGCCATCTTTCCTTTTACGCCTCCGCTACCGGACTCCTATGTGAACAGGCCCTATGTTAGATGGGAGACTTAATCCACGATGAGCTCAGTAAGGTTCGTATGGTTAATGATGCCTCCTACACCCCTCCCCCTTCCCCAATCTGGATCGTCAATGACGTGACATAGAAAAAAAAAGAAAGAAAAAAAAACTCTCTGGGTTGGAGTGGGGCTCAAAGATTAGTTTTTGGTTTACGCAGGCTGTGATAGTAAATGAATATTATATGAATATCTGAATTTCGGGGTATTAGCATTTGAGCCACACCCACCCCCTTCTACGTCCCTGCCGTACGTGTCGTGTATCTTGTAACATAGACACGTAGACATCTAGATTGTAGTCTTCTCAGAGATAATTATCTGTAAATTCATATCAAAACAAAAACAAACAAACAATTTAGGAAAAAATATAAAATGAAAATAATTCCCCAACTTCTTTTATAAACAAAAATTCCTTAAAATAGATAAAACTAGCCCACGCATTAATGAAAATTTTGAATTTTGTATCAATATCCTGTGCCAACCTCGAAGAGTCATTTCTACGTGATTTTGGGTCATGGCGTTGTAAATTAGCCTGGGTTGTCTTCGCAGACAAGGTCCAACTTAACCCAACTTTCAGTAGCATCCTAAAATTACTAAACATAAAGCAGTTAAGAATGAAATTTAATTTAAATGTAAATACACACACGTTGGGGTAAATGATGCTTGTTAAGTGTAAACGCTTATAAGATGCAGAAGGAGGTATAAAAGCCGAAACTGAAATCCAACACATGCAAGAACATCGTAATCAAGAAACTAATGAAAGTTTAATGATAATATCGCTTTATAAACAGTGCCAAGTCTACCATTATTCGAAGGATTGTCATCGAAAGATGGGTTGTTCAAGATAAAAACACTTTGGTATTGGACAATTTTTGTAGATAAAAGGGTCGAAGCTAAAATTTAACAAAACAAGAAATAAACCCGCTGATTTACGCAGAAATACCGGGTGTCCCAAAAGTATGGCTACACTTTCAAAAATGAATTAAAAATAAACAAAGATTTTCACTTACAGTTTTTTATGTTCCATAAATAAAATTTCAAAGTTTTTTTTGCAATGCTTTATTCCACGATTGCTTTATACCACGATTGTATTATACCACGATTTCAATGTGCGCACCATTAGTCGAGCGCAACTCATCGGGTCTATACGAGATTTCTCGCCACGTTCTATGAAGAATTGCAGGATCAACACTCTGAATGGCCGCTGTAATTCAACTTTTCAGTTAATCAGTGTCACAAATTGGAGACTGGTAAACAATGTTTTTCACGTATCCCCATACGAAGAAGTCCAAAGGTGTTATGTCTGGAGATCTAGGTGGCCACGGTATTGGACCTCCTCTTCCCATCCATCTCCCGGGGAACTTTTTATCTAAAACCTTTCGCACTTCCAAACTCCAGTGTGGTGGTGCCCCATCCTGCTGGAAAATGATATTGGGTTGCAAGTCCTCTACTTGAGGAAATGCGAAAATTTCAAGCATATCAAGGTAATTGTCAGAGCGGACAGTTTCTTCAGAAAAGAAAAAAGGCTTAATATTTCGATCGTGCAGTAAACCACACCACACGTTTACTTTAGGTCTGTATCTTGCTTCCTCCAGTACGGCATGCAGAATGTTGCAAAACGAGGATGTAGCGCCATCTAGTTTACATTTCATTGAACAGAAACTTTGATATTTTCTTTATGGAACATAAAAAATCGTAAGTGAAAATCTTTGTTTGTTTATTTTTAATTCATTTTTGAAAGTGCAGCCATACTTTTCGGACACCCGGTATTATTGTACAAAGTACAGCCCACCAACTCTAAAGGTAAGTTCTTTCTCCGGACATGTAAAGAAGAGTCCAGCGTCGAGGTTTATTTATCGCAAGGCCGTTCCTAGGGTAGCTGCCGTCCGTGTGCGAGAATAATTTTGCCCCCCCCCCTTTCATACCATATGGATTAATTGAAATTTCTCTGAAATATTTTTACCTTTAATGAAACAACAGAATTACAGAAAATATTATAAATTCAGTTTATTTTTTAATTTTACAACCTAACATAATAATAATTATTAATGTATTGTTATAATAACCAAATGAATACATTATATTAAATGCATACAACACATATCTATTAATACATATACTTAATAAGTCAGTCCAAAAGTTTAAATAATCTTTGCTTTTCTTGCCTTTTTTAATGCAAATTCTGTTATAATATCTGATACATCTATATCTTCCGAAATGTCCTTTTCGATACTAATAATAGATAAGTCTGAAAGCCTTTCTTGTCCCATTGTTGATCTCAAATAAATTTTTATTATTTTAAGTTTTGAAAAGCTTCTTTCCCCGCTAGCCACAGTCACGGGTATGTTAAAAAAATTCGTATGGCAATCACAAAATTTGGAAACAGATAGATGAGGTTATTTGTAAATAGGTATTGAATCACATTTAACGCGTTCATTTCAGGGGAAATATAGGGTGCAACGTTGTCAACTTCATAGCATAAATCTTCAGCTATAATATCTTTTTCATTTTTAAATGGATCATGTCACATACTTTCCACAGATTTACATTTTGTAGACCTATTTGATTTATCTGTTTCAAGGAAATTATTTAGGTCGTTGAGAAAACTGAAAAATGTGTGATGTTGTTTTATTTGTTCGAACCTTTCTTCTATTTTTGACAATCCAATATTACAAAGTAAAAATTAATTTTGAATTGGTCTTCTGGATTTTTTGGAGCCTCATCTTTACATTCATAGTCAAATAAAGAACTTATAAAAAAAGGCGCAATGTCAGTTAAGCTGTTTCTCGATAAAGATTGACTTCTGCAAAGAAACGTTCCAAATCGATTTTATTTTAATTTTGTTCATATTTTAAATACAATTCCCCCTACGTTTACTTTAATAAAAAAAAATCGCATTTTCCCGATTTCTGAAAAATTTACCATATTTCACGCACCTGTTAAAGAAATAAGGTGATGCAGTTCAAAAATCAACCCTCGGCTGCGTATACAGGAATTGCTGCGTAGCGACAGGTTGACAGTTTGACAAGGCGTATTAAGCGAAAGCTGTGGTCGCTGTAATTTTCGAATTACATTTAAAACGCGGCCTCTCTGGCTCACATTGACATGCACATCTTTAGAACAACCTCTCCGCGTTGCCATCCGAGAACGCAAAAATAACATACCATTGGATGCCATTTTTGCGTAAAATGTTAAACATATTACAGAAACAAGTTTACATTTGTTTCTGTAATATGTTTAACATTTCCCCCCTCCCCCCCAAAAAAAAATATATTAAAACATTTTTTAAATAGAATTAAATAATGAATCCTAGCTTTTTTTTTTTTTTTGGCAAAAAAAATATCAAACCATAAGTCTAAACTTTACATCGGCCCACCGTGAAGGCATCCAACTGATTTCATGACAACTGGTCGCCGCTGTGGAGCACATCCCCAGCTCCGACACTTCGTTAAATTTCTATCAGATTTGCCAAATTGTGCCTCTCTCGCGCACTATCTATGCTACCACCCTAAAGCATCTATATCAACTCGCCCTTGACAAGAATCCTTTATTAAAAACCAGAATACATTGCACTTAAATACAGACCATTACATCGAGATAAATATTACATTGTTTACATAGAACCATTGCTATACAGAGTACAATTTAAATTAATAATGAGTAAATACAAAATACAAGTTAGACATAGTAACATGTTTATGAAAAATTGACAAGCATAGGGACTTTAGTGGACATGCATGTCCATCAGTCCCTTAACAATTTTGGTCATTACTCGGTTGCAGTAGTGATCATTATAAAACTTGCTTTTAGCCCAGTTTCGGGCGTCCCTTGGCAGGTTAAAACGTTGTTCCTCAAAGATACTGCAGTCAAACAGACAGTGCTCGACTGTCTATTCACTCCCACAATTGAAGCGCTCCATCTTCTCGAAGAATCTTGCTTGATACTGTCCAAAGCAACCGTGTCCAGTAATCGCTTGATTCTTTAGGAAGTCCCCTTGGACTCTGTCTAGACGAACTGTCTGGAAAATCTCAAATGTACACCTGCCTTTGGTGGAATCGTTCCACCTATTTTGCCACTTTTTTATTGCATCCTTCCATAGAATGCTCTTTAGTTGGTTTTTCTTCCTTTTATAATTATTGTTAACTAGAAGGTAACCCGTCATTTTGACGTCATAATACTGATAATGACGTCATAATGGAAAAAGTATATGAAAGTTAAAAAATATCCCGAATTATCTAACAATATTGCATTTAATCCACACCTTGTAAAAGCAAACCCTTTCATTATTTTTTATTTATTTAGTTTTTCATGTGATTGGAGTAGTAGATTGCCATCCAACCCGTCATTTTGACGTCATAATACTTATAATGACGTCATAATGGAAAAAGTATATGAAAATTAAAAAATATCCCGAATTATCTAACAATATTGCATTTAATCCACACCTTGTAAAAGCAAACCCTTTCATTATTTTTTATTTATTTAGTTTTTCATGCGAGTAGTAGACTGCCATCCAGTTTTTTACAGCTCACTACGCGATATGAATACTTGAGCTACTTGATTCATTCGCATTCAAGTTTGTTTACTTTCAGAATTCATCGCAAAAGTAAACAGATTTTTAAAAACTGTTAAATATACAGCTAAAAACATCCAATTTTTTTTAGTTCTGAATGTTTTATAGAAAAATAGGCTGAACAAACGTGATTTGATGGAGAAGATATAAGTTTTTAGGTAAGAAAAAATTCTGATCCACATCTAAATTGAAATTAAGCCTAACCGGCATTTTGTTTACTGAGGGCTTCAATTGAAAGATGAGTACAGCCCGGAAGTGTTATACAGAGACAAGGGCTATTATATATATAATGGTGAGAAGTGAGTCGCTTTCTTGGCGACTTCATCCACCTCTTCGTTTCTACAATTGCCTGCATGGGCTTTCACCCAATGCCAAGTAATGTCTAGATTATGGGTTTTTATTTTCTTTTTTATGTTTTCCACCAACTGGCTCTTAAAGCTTTTCGCTTTGAGTGCTTGTAATGCACTCATGGAGTCCATGTAGACATCGAACTCTGTGGTTCGTGTCCTGGCTGCATCTTCAATTACCATCTCTATTGCTCTTAGTTCTGTTTGATAAGAGGAACTGTGGTCTGAGTTCCTCTCCATAAGTTCGTATCGTTTATTATCATTAACGTACTTTATGAGCCCTGAGCCAACTTTGTCTTCCATCTTTGATCCGTCCGTGTAGTACTGGGTACTACACTTCGGTTCAAGTTTGGTCGACCATTCAATACTACTAAACTCCTTAACTAGGTTAATTTTGAAGTTTCTAACTTCACAGTTATTACTGTCTAGGGCTAGTCCGTCTAGGGTATATGCTCCATTTTCCTTTATGATCAAGTGTTGAATTTTATCCATATGAGACTTAATATCTAATGGCAGACATCCCGCCAGTACTGCTATAGTGTCCGTAGCTACCGTTTTATAACATTTAGTTAGGAGCAATAGAAATGGTCTCTGAATCTGCAGGAGTTTCTCATTCATGCGCCTTGTGGCGTTATACCATGTTGGAGCTCCATATAGTAGGATCTTTTCTACTATCAGTTGGTAGATTTCTTTAGCGACGAGTGGTTTGATACCCCAGGTTTTTCTGGAGTATCTTAAAAGCTTATGCATAACTGCTAGAGATTTTTCTTTGACGTTTTCGAGATGAGCGTTAAAGTTGAGCTTGTTATCAATGATAACGCCTAAGTATTTCAATTCCTTTTCATATTTTATGTTCTGTCCACAAAGTTTAATGGTAGGTTTCCTAAGATTCTTGGTGTTTGGTCCCACTATAGTGAAGTTGCTCTTATCTATGTTGAACTTTAGTTCGTTGTGGTTCGCCCAGTTTTCACACTTAGATAGTGCTACATTAGCTAATTGGGAGAACTTGTAAACTACTTTACTACTAATTAGGATGACTAGGTCATCCGCGAAGGCTTGTATGTGGAAATCCACATTGTCTTCTTCTGCTTTTAGGAGGCTATTGATCACTAGTAACCATAATATAGATCCCAATGAGGAACCTTGAGGTACTCCCACGTTATAATTCCATTCCCCTTGTCTAAGCTTAATGCTTCGATTTCGGAGATAATCAATAATCAGGTACTTGAGATTATTGTCTATATTGAGATCAATTATTTCCTCGATTACCCTTTTTGGGTTGATGGAATTGAAGGCATTTTGTATGTCTAAAGTGATCATACAAGTTTATCTTGCCGATTTTTGCCAATGATCCCAAGTACCTTCTGTAGGACATCGTTAGTGGTCCTGTTTCTCCAGAAGCCGTATTGGACTTTCGAAAGTACCCCATTTGACTCTAGATGTTCTACGAGTCTGTTGGGTGATCAACTTATCCAGCACCTTCCCCATCATGGGGAGAAGATATATTGGACGGTATGCATTGGACATTGTGAGGTCCTTTCCCGCTTTGGGGAAGTAGACCACCTTCGCTTTTTTCCAGATGTTCGGAAACTTTATAGTAGTTAAGCACTTATTAAAGTGTTTTCCTTGTAGTTGGGCATCCACAAGGTGCAATTCTTCCACTATAGTGAGCGTAAACCCATCGAATCCTGGGGCTTTCCCCTTAGCCCTATTTTCCAAAATGTGCTCAACTTCAACATTAGTAATAGGTTCTAGAGCCTCTTGATTTGAGACTCTAGGGTACTGAATTTCTTCAATTTTTTTGAAGTGGTGTTTAGCCAATATTAACTCCACTTCTAGATCGTCATGCGTTATGTCACCATCAACGTTTTTGAGCTGCTTTGCGCAGTCGCTCCTGCCAATTTTAGGAATGGTAAAAGTTATGTTACCAAAGATATCTTTGGAGGTAACACCCTCGATGTATTCCCTGAACGATTTTCTCTTTGCTGCTAGTTTCGCTTTCTTATATTTCGCTCTTTCGCGTTTAAAAATTTCCATATTAATTGCTCTATTCTGCGGATCACTAATTTTCTGGGCTCTTCTTCTGAGGGCCCTGACTTTTTTGCGCATAATAGCTAGGCCCGGGGACCAAGTGTTTACCATTGGGCATTTATGACGTGACAACCCTTCCTTTTCCGATACTTGCTACACAAACTGTGTAGCTTATCGTTAATTGCACTTACTGCGTCCTCTGGTTCGAGGGCTTTCACAGTTTGTAATAGGTTTTTTCAATCTCTGTGGAGTTCCGCCCTAAACTCCAACCCTTTAATTGATCTTATGTCCCATCTAAGGGACTTGGGTTGCCTGTAGCTTGTGTTAGGGCCACTGAGTTCGAAAAGAATGCCATTGTGGTCCGATAGCACATAGTCGTCCGAGACTCTCCAATTATTTATCTGATCCTCATCGATACCTATGGTAATCGAAAAGCCAACCCATCCCTTCCCGAATGGTTCGTTATAGGTGGGAGGGCTATCCGGGTTGTTTAGGATGTGCGCCCCGTATTGCGCAACCAAGTTTAGGATAGTGATCCCGCTTTCATTAGTGGGCCTAGGGCTCCAGACTGTGGACTTCGCATTGAAGTCTCCCAAAATTATCGCCTTTGTGTTGGCGTTGCTATCGAGAATCGTTCTGAGTATACTCAAATGGGGTTCCGTTCTGTCATCGTCCTCTCGTGGAGATGGGGGTAGATAGATGGATATAACCACTCGCTAAAGAGCTGAATTCGAACTGCCACTAAGTGCTCAGTCACCATTAGTTTGAGCATATTATACTTCCTCTTCATTGCTAGGGCAGCTTTTGGGCTGTTATTGTGGGCTACAACTGCATAGGTATTAGGAAAGCCGGTGATGTGTACGTCACCTTTAGTGTAATATGGCTCGTTTATTGAAATTATGTCTAGGTTCTGGGCGGCGGCGTCTTCGCCCAGTTCCTTCGATGCCAGATATGTCTTATTAACATTTAGATGCTCTAGCTTACAACATGAAGGATTATCCTCCATAGTTGGTTCGCTGCGCTATGGCCCCACCTCTGCTTTATAGAGAGTGCATGAGTTAGCGGTGGGGGAGTGTGCTGTGTCCAATTTAGTTCCTGCTTTTTTATTACTCCTATTGCAGTTAACGCATCTGGCATTTTTTGTACAGTCACTGTAGCAGTGGTCAGTGCCACCGCAATTTTTGCAAACTTGCTCATTATTACAAACCTTGGCAATATGCCCGAATTGCCAGCAGTTGTAGCAGACTCTCGGTCTTATTAGTTTGCGCTGAGAGCATTTTATCTTCAGCTTCTCTGAAGAGAGGATCAGCTGATTTCTCCTGACACATGTTGGAGAATTAGTAAAATAACAATAATAAATCAATATGAATAAGCTCGAGAAATTTCCCCACTTCCTCCGGCATTCGCAGATCACAAGATCTCCCAGGGACCACCACATGGAGGTACCGGTAGGTTGCGCTTGAGAAAAAGTAACTGTATTAAGAGAAAGCGTTTAAAGCTAGATTCGCAGGTTGCACCTGATAGACTCTGGGCCGTTGTCGGGTACAGAAACACACAATAAAAACTATCAGGGAGCTGTGGGGAGGCCCCCACATATCAAACCATAAGTAGAAGAGCTTACGTCGGCCCATCACGTTTGTGACATACAACTTAGTGCAACCTGATTGACCTCGTCGTCATCGGCGATCGAACCACCCACGACGCACGAAGTACACAGGTCCGTATTAGTTTAGGACAAAACGGAGCTCCTGAGAGATGCCATATGGCAAGACTACAGGCCCCAGCGTCCCTTGTCACTCTTAGCCCGGACTACCGTCCGGACCCCAGCCGGACCATGAGGAGTCGCACGACTGCTAAAGCCTTGAAGATGCTACAGTGACTCGTTCAGGAGATCTACTCCCCAGGCGAGTCACAGTAATGTCTACCATTACCAGACTCCGTGGGCCTCACAACGGCCCCCTTCCCCCTGGGTAGACACCACATCCGCCCGACTTCCACCCCCTGGGGCCGCACCACTGGTCACCCAGAGGTGTCGCCGACCTAAGCCTTGAAGGTGCTACACTAACTCACTCAGAGGATCCCACTCCCCCAGGCAAGTCAGAGTCGCATCCACCATTACCAAGCACCAAGGTCCTCACGACGGTCCTCAATGCCCTGGGAAAACGCCACACCAACTCCTGCCCCCAAGCCCCCAGCCGGAGACCAGGCCACAGCCCGGTTACCAGCCGGGACTACGAGGAAGTGGTGACATCCGAAGCCTTGATGGTGCTACATCAACTCGCTCAGAGGATCCCACTCCCCCAGGCGAATCAAAGTTGCCCTCTCCATTTCCAGGCACCGTGGTCCTCACAACGGACCCTGATACCATGGGAGTTGGCCACACCAACCCGACTACGGCCCCCGGCCCATATCAAACCATAAATGTATTATTTCAATTTCGAACCGCTAACCGCGCAAAAGAAAAAATATCAAGTTTACTTACCTGTGAAATATTTTTATTGGTCAGCAATCACAAAATCGAGCACAAAAATTAGAGACAAAAAGCTTTGTTTTTCAGTTGTTGAGATGGACACGTTCAAAATTAATATAGTGCAAATTATCCCGGTCCTTGTATTTATAGGCTCAGGGCATAAACGAGTATTTTCCTGCAACCTGACAAAAACCGCCCGCACCGACGCGATTTGATGGGATGATGGGTTAAAACGTGTTAAAACAAAAACGAACAATATATGAATGAACTGGTTGCGACATGGAGTAGCGTTTTTGAAACCAATGTAGTTTCCAGTTATGCTTGTAAAATGCATTTTTAACTCTAAGTAGTTACCTTGCATAATGATATTTTTATATTGATTATTTTCTAATAAATTAGTTTTAAATTTTTTTTTATCCGGGCGGCTGACTTGCCGCCCGTGTGCCCCGCATCCTTGGGTTGGAACGGTCCTGATTTATCGTCTGTTATACATACATACTCATTATATATATATATATATATATATATATATATATATATACACTGAAGTGCCACTGAATTAGGGATAGCAAAGCCTATGCAAATTGTGTAGCGCTGTGCATCATGTATGCGCAAGTGAGGGCGTTGTGGTAACTACATATATTGCGCGTACTGTGGTTGTTCTGAATTAGTTGTTGGAATTGCCAGTATGGGTAAACTGCCTGATTTAGACGCCTTCGATCGCGGACAAATCGTAGGTGCGCGACGCATGGGCCATTCAATTTCCGAAATTGTCAGACAGCTAGTATTTTCAAGGTCGACAGTGTCAACAGTATACCAAGAATACATGGATGGTGGAAAAAAAACTAGCGATCGGGCAAACTGCAAAGGACAATTAGCCTTGACAGTGCGTGGTGAGAGACGGCTCAGGCGTATTGTACGTAGCCAGCGAAGCCAAACATTAGCTCAAATTACCACCTAGTTTAATGACGGTGCCAGTCGTACAGTCAGTAAACGGACTGTGCAACGCTCGCTTCACTGTATGGGTTTCGGGAGCCGTCGACCTACGAGAGTACCATTGTTCTATACTCGCCATCGAGCTGCACGTCTTGCCTGGGCAAGATAGCACAGAGACTGGAGTGTAGAGGACTGGAAACGAGTAGCATGGAGTGATGAGTCTCGATTCCAACTACTTAACGCCGATGGGAGGCTGAGAATATGGCAACAGGCTCATGAAGCCATGGATCCTGCATGCCTGGCTGGAACTGTACAAGGGCATGGTGGATCAATCATGGTCTGGGGTGTTTTTTCGTGGCACAGTTTGGGATCTTTGGTGCGTGTACCAACCTCCCTCAATGCAATTCGGTACGTAGAGTTGCTGGGTGATCACCTCCACCTCCATCCGTTTATGCTGTTTTGTTATCCACACGATAATGGAGTTTTCCAGCAAGACAACTGTACCTCTCACAAGTCCCGGTTGGCTACTGGCTGGTTGGATGAGCATTCCTCTGACTTCTCTGTCATGAATTGGCCACCTAGAAGCCCAGACTTAAATCCTATTGAGCATCTTTGGGATGTTTTGGAACAAGGCGTGAAAGGCCATCACACTTTGGCACAGCACCAAAGAACCTTACGGAATCATGGACAGCTTTAGCCAATATTTGGCAAACCATTCCCGTGGAACGTTTCCAGAAACTTGTTGAATCTATGCCTCGTCGTGTGGCAGCCGTTATGAAGGCCAGAGGAGGCCCAACTCGTTACTAGGTAGGTATCCCTAATTCAGTGTATATATATCGAACTTCGATACATTCGAATTTCTTGATAAATTGAAGTTTTTCCATTCTCCTTGAACCAGTCTAACACTCCCATGTTATTTTTACCTCTACATATCGAAGGTTTGGTCTGGAAGACCTCGATATTTCGAATTTTTTGTTTGCTTGGCTTGGCGCTGCACCTCTATATATCGAAGTTTTTATCGGAAAACCTCTATATATCGAAGTTGCCTTGATAAGAATATTTTGATAAAAATAATTTTGATTTCTAATTGCAGTGAGTATACAATTATTTTAGTGTGAACCTCTATATATCGAAGTCAGTCAGAAAACACCTCGATAAATCGAACCTCAGTACATCGAAATTCTCGATAATTCGAAGTTTTCTCGTTCTCCTTGAGGTTCGATATATCGAGGTTCCACTATATATATATATATATATATATATATATATATATATATATATATAACAGTTCCGTAACTGACTGACTGACAGATAACGCACAGACCAAACCACTGAACCTGAAGGGCTGAAAATTTGCATGCCGATTCTTCTTATAGTGTAGGGGTGTACTAAGAAAGATTTTTGAAAAATTCTTCTTAGATTTTTTAAAATTAAATTTTTAATCTGTTTTTGTAACATTCTTTAAAGTTTGCATTTAAAATAATAATCGGAGAGTTATAAAATTTATATCACGAGAAATATCATAAAAATTCCTTTAAAATGGAATCTTTTTCGAATCTTTACATCTATTTTCTGATTTTTGGTGAGTTTTTAAAGATTATTTTTTAGAATTTAATTTATTAAATGCTGATCACGTGGTTTCTTTTCTTTTTGTGATACTTTAAAATTAATTTTGCATAACAACGAAATAAATTGACAAAAAAAAATATTAAAATACGGTAAAAGATAAAATTTAACCACTAGACTAATTGAGATGGAAGTTTTTTAAGAATTTAATTCAAATTAGTATGTTTTATGGATATTAAACATACAAATTAATTGCATATATTGACCGTTGTATTTAATTTGAATGTACTCCGTAGTACGGGTATTCAGCTAGAATATATATATATATGTGTGTGTTTTATGGTTGCACACCAAAGCACACGTAACCCTCTGTATATGTTAAGGTATAAATGATATATCACGGTCCTCCCCCACTTAAAAGCAATACCCCTCAACTTGATATTTGAGGGTCGTTTCATCATGAAACTGAGTATTTCATCATAGTAATTACACTTATCTCAGCATAAAAAAGGGGGAGTTTATAAAACACTACAGAAATATTTACGATCACATCCTCTAATGCGTATCGTAAAAGATTCACGCGGATAAACTTTCCGCAGTAGAAACACCCTACGAGTCTTTTTATTACGCTTCTCACAGGATTACTGTCTACTATTTCTCGGCGACTTAAAATTACGAGAACGGCAAAGACCGATCAGTTTAAAACTGAGGCTATCTCGAGACAGAATATTTAGACTCTTTGTCACTTTTATGAGAAAGAATGATTACAAGTGTAAGAGAAATATATCAGAGAACGTGCCCCTTCGAGCATTATATTCTGAATGAGTTTGAATCGGGGAATACTGTTTAGGTTATTGTCGAGTTAAGAGCGGAGGAGAACTTGCACGTATATTTATTATTTAGATTGATGCTACTTAGGATATCTGTTAAGATATATTAGGCGTAAAAGCATTTCTCATTCCCTAATTTAATTTGCCCGATAATTTACTAATTTTACTAACCCCTTTTAAACTTTTCGTAATTTTAATAGTTACCCTCAGGCGAACGCCAGGCCAAAAATTATTCGTGAGAAATTAGACACCTTGCAGTTTTTTTTATAACAGAGCATACCATATAAGACAAAGCCTTACTTAGAAATTTGCCGACCTAATGATAATTCTGACCGCAGGAAGGTTCCACTTCGGAAATTTGGGGTTGAAGTGATGTATAATTGCTTTCTTTCATTTTTCTTTAGGTTCTGTTCTCTGGGGAAGATATCCGTCGTCTCGCTCTTGGTAATGACTAAATAAATTTAATTTTATAAATGGAACTTTTGTATTATTATTAAAGTTTTACGACTTTGGCCCTACGACTACAATTTTACGACGTGCTTCAAGATTTAAATATTGAAACGTAACAATATCACTATATATATATATATATGTGTGTTTGCTTTAGGGCTGGCAGATATCCTATTCAGCATAGTGTCAGGCGCAGAGTTTTGCTCGGCATTGGCTCTCCTCGAGCGGTACTGAAGTTTAACACAACTGCTCTGCAGTAGCCCGCCTATCTTTCTTTGTCCAGTATACTAACTCTCGTACACCCCTCTCTTTCGGAAAATTTAGTCCAATATTTGCATATCGCTACACTGACGCAAACTCAGTAGTTACAGTTCCTAGATATCCAGACTGGCTCACGAGATCTCTATCTTGTTTCCCGATCTCG
Organism: Dolomedes plantarius; assembly: GCA_907164885.2. Lineage (NCBI taxonomy): Eukaryota > Metazoa > Arthropoda > Arachnida > Araneae > Dolomedidae > Dolomedes > Dolomedes plantarius. Next base: position 64,786,551 of record OU015499.1, on the reverse strand, counting down.
CCGTGCAATATCCTCAACGTCTTTTCATCGGATGTCCGCAAAACATCGATGTTAGAAATTTATACATTCGGCTACTTAACGGAATTGATTACCTTTCTCGCTAAGTTAACACATTGCATACACACCAGGAAACGAAAACTCGAAATTAAAAGGCCTTACAAACAAACATTTTACGCGTGATAAACTTTCTCGGAGGCATAATTCCAATTTCATGGTGTCGACTAGTGGTGCACAAAGTGTAGGTCGCGAAAAAAAAATTGGAAAGGTCACGGATAGTTTGAGGTAAATTTATCATACTGTATTATTTAATTGAAAAATATGCTTTGAATTTTCTACAATTACATATATTTAATACATTTATTTTTGTTAAATGTTAAACAATATTTGATACGATATTGTTAAATAAGTTTTCAAAAACTCTAAGGGCCTGTTCACACAGCGTCCGTCACCATTGACGTTACTCGTGTTGAAATATATTTAACCAATTACAAACCTTCAAACGATTAGCCACGAAATTGTTAAGGTCTGCGATTGGTTTAAAATATGTCGATACGAGTAACGCTGACGCATTCTATGTGAACAGCCCCTTATTAAGCTATACTTACATTGCCTCCATTCCCTTCTATCTAACTGTGTGAGACTTGAGTTTTTAAAATTAGTCGCTATAAAAGCCAAACAAAGATCAAGACTTGACCTGGAAGGTGATGAGAGTAGAACTCTCAAATATTTCACCAAATATCAAACAAATATTGCTTGGGGTCTAGGCTCACTCTTCTAATTCATTTTTTTTTCTATTTAGTATTATATAAATAAATGAAAACAATTTTCAGTGTTTGATATGAAGATTATAATTTTGAAACTGTGCTTTTTTTAAATATTAATTTAAAATTTTTTAATTTTTTAAATATATAGTTTTAGTCACATAAGATTTGGCAAAAACAAGTGTACACATAAAGCAAGAAATATTTGGTATTGTGATTATGCAAAGTAATTATACGCCATAAATCTACAGTTCATTGACTTTTAAAAATTTGCTTATGTCTTTTTTCTACTTTTTTAAACAGTTTCTTATTAAAAAAAAAAATTCATTTTTTTTTATATAGAAAAAGGGTTGCAGTTGAAAAAAGTTTGAGCGTCAGTGACATAGACAGGCATATAAATTTGAATTGCCGTCACCAGTGAGCTTTAAAACCTCAATGAAATAAGCTGTTTATTACAAAAAATGGGTCATTTCAGAAAGAGAGAAAAGAATGCTTATATAAGCATCATATCAAAATGGTGACCCTGTTATACGACAATGGGTAATAAGCATCAGCATCAGAAATGAATCAGCTCAGATATCTAGATGCCTCAGTAATTCCTCTTCAACTTGTGCAATTTTAGTTTTTCTGTGCAACTTTAGCTTGTGTAATTCTAGATGTAATTGTCAGCATATGCTAACAATGACCTATAAGAAATCATTGCAGTCCTCTCTTAATTAAAAATTTCATATATATATACATATATATATTATATATATCACAATGTATGTTTTAATATGTCATACAATTAGTAAGTTCTATCCCATACTGCTGTTGTCTTTAACATGTCCTCAGTTTTCATCCCTGCCTATACACACATGCATTAACTTCTGACAACACATTATGGAATTATTTTAATACCTTCACACTGTCATGAAATATTTTTAATCTGTGACTGAATATCAGGAATACTTTAAATAGAGAAAACTTAAATTTTGACACAATCACACAAGTTTTGGGGCTAAAGTAACTTTTAACTACATACTCATATTAATTAACAGATTTTGCTTCCACCAGGAACTCCCAAGCAAGAAACAGTTGCTGATAACATATGTAGACACCATAATTTCAAATGCAAAATAAGCTCCCACTTTGATACCCTCCAAATGTAAAAGAAAACTTATTTATCCCTGCAGCCAGATTATTTCACAACAAACTCCCAAGTTTTTGCTTATAATTCCAATAAAGTAATTTTAAATCAATACTTGTTAGAGTAATGTGGTTATGTTAGGAGTGTTCCCTAACCTTCTTTTACTCATGACCCGCTTGAATGGTTTCTATGATTCCTGCACCATAACCGTTTCCCTCTCTCTATATATTTTTACTAGCTGAATATCCGTGCTTCGCTACGGAGTACATTCAAATTAAATACAATGGTCAATGTATGCAATTAATACCAAAAATTTATATATATATTTATAAAAAAATCGTAATGGATATTTTTATAAACAAAATAATGAAGATGAAAATATTCAAATTAAATACAATGGTCAATGCATGCAATTAATTTGTATGTGTAATATGTAATATTTGCAATTAATACCAAAAATTTATATATATATATTTATAAAAAAATCATAACGAATATTTTTATAAACAAAATAATGAAGAAGAAAATATTCAAATTAAATACAACGGTCAATGTATGCAATTAATTTGTATGTGTAATATCCATAAAATATACTAATTTGAATTAAATTCTTAAAAAACTTCCATCTCAATTAGTCTAGTGGTTAAATGTTATCTTTTATTGATTTTAATATTTTTTGTCAATTTATTTCATTGTTATGCAGGTGACACAAAATTAATTTAAAGTATCTCAAAAAGAAAAGAAACCACATGATCAGCATTTAATAAATTAAATTCTAAAAATTAATCTTTAAAAATTCACCAAAAATCAGAAAATGGAGGTAAAGATTTGAAAAAGATTTCATTTTAAAGGAATTTTTATGATCTTTCTTGTGATATAAATTTTTTAACCCTCAAATTATTATTTTAAATGCAAACTTTAAAGAATGTTACAAAAACAGATTAAAAATTTAATTTAAAAAAAAATCTAAGAATTTTTCAAAAATCTTTCTTAGTGCACCCCTACACTATAAGAAGAATTGCCATGCTAAATTTCAGCCCTTTAGGTCCAGTGGTTTGGTCTGTGCGTTATCTGTCCGTCAGTCAATCAGTTATGGAACTGTTTTATATATATTGATTAAAAAGGCCTTTTAAGACACTAAGAAAATAAACCAAAACACACTTTTCATAATTTGATTCCAACTAAATGTTTAATTTATCAAAAATAAAATTTGAAGAACACTAAGAAACTTTCAACCCTGAGTCAAAGGTGTGTAAAAAAAAAGAATGGAACAGAAAACTCAAAAAAATAATGCAGCCACCATATGGCTTCAGAACTGTATAACAATACCATTAGAAAAACTCTTAACTAAATAAAATTGCTTTATTTCTTTGAGGAAACTGTAATAGTAATGCCAAAAATAAAGCACAAACTGATGAAAAACAAACCAACATTTAGAATATTTCTCCTGTATGTAGTAAGTAACTGCAATTTTCATTTACCATCAGAGAAATGAGGTAGATTTTTAATGAACTGAATTTGAGTTTTGAATGAGGCTTTTTTCCTTTAAAAGATATCACTACCCTACAGTTTTATGGTAAATAAATATTGACAATTTTTTTTTTGGGGTGAAATACACTGAAAAGTTAATTTAGTTGAATAAAACCACGACAATCCCCAAGAAAGCACCTCATGACCCTCAAAGGTGTTGGGACCCATAGGTTGGGAATCCATGTCTTAGAGGAACACCTGAAAAACAAACTTTATATAGAGCAAAGCTTTCTTTAATAAAATGGCTTTATTAAACTTCAATATAAACAGTCGAAGTAAAAAGGCACTGACAATGCAAATGATTAAAAAATGATTCTTGATTATCTGCTTCCACTTTCCTCAATCATCTGGAATAGGATGGCCAAACAAAAAAACAAAATGTATGGAATTAATTGATTATAAATTAAGTAACGTTTCTTGGATCTGAAAACAGAAAGAAAAAATATTTTGTTAGACCATATAATCTGTACACCTGTATAATCTATAAAGCAGAAAACTAATATACATTATAATCATATAGAGAAGTGAATCAGAAATTTTGGTCTCTAAACCTAAGGATTTACTCGATAAAATTTTTCCCTCAACCAGAATGTTTAACAAATTGTATAACTTGAAAAGCTATAGTGTAATGGGTTTTAAATAATTATTTTTAAAATCAATCTATATTAATCAATCTTATTATGGGCTATAAGTGAAATTATTTTGCATAATTCACAAAAAATGTGAAATATTGAGCCTCATATTGATTAATTCAGAGTCACAGCTATTATATATATATATATATGTTTGTTTATTTATATTTATACACATGTATATATATATAAACATTCTCTCATTTTAAATTTAAACTCATTTAGTGTTAGGTCTAGGATTATATAATTTTAGGCTATGAAAAAAGAAAAAAAAAATTGCTAGGCTTTTTTTTTTTTTTAAGGGGGGAGGGCAATTGCTCCTACTGCTCCCCCTTGGAGCCACTATTGACTAGATCTCTAAAAATATAGCTAAATCTAGCCATTAAATGGTTAAGTTCCCAACACAACATCATTATCTAAAAAGGCAGATGGAAATGGGGGAAGAAGGGGGGCTGCCGGAAAAAATTCTTTCATAAAAAGGGTCTGAATGTGTTCACAGTTAAGGAACTACTGATATACTGAAAAGGTTATCAACTTTGTTACCAGGCCCATACAGATATTCAATGACCTTTATTGGGAGTCCTCCAGTTTTTTTTTAAATTAAATGTATAACTCATGCTACAAAAATTATTCATGCATTTAAAGTGTTATTTTTTAATTGATTGAATAAAGTAGATTTAAACTGAATCTTTATATATGAATAAAAGCAATTTATTCTTATCATTCTTAATTTAATAATGACTGACTATGTTTTCCATAACATATATCCTATATGTTTTTGAATACACCACATAGCAGATACATGGTAAGCTCTGTTCAGTTCAGTTTTACTGAATCTTGAATATGAATTTAAATATCAACTTGCTGTGCTTGACAAAACTGACATTAGGATAAACAAAACTGCACCTTCTTCAAGCAAAATAATAGCAACATTTGAATAAAACGTTTGAATAAACCATAAAACTAAAATATGGAGCTAATTCAGCTCCATATTTTAGTTTAGTTAGAAGTATAGTTAGAAGTTACTAAGTTTAATTAAGAAATATATTTAGCTTATGAAATTGTCCCATTTCAGAGTTTGCCAGTAACACAAAACTTTAGTTCTGCACCAGCAGGATTTAAGAAACTGTCACAACTATAGTATGCATTTTTTTTTCAGCAGCAGAAAAAATTAATACAAAAATATTTTCACTATTTTAATCATTAATTTTATTTCTATTTTCCCCCCATTATGTTGATTTCTTAATATTTTATTTATTTTTTATATGTATTTAACCTGCTATTATTCAGATGTATCTTGACTCAAAAGACAAGAACACCTCCAAATTTTCAAAATATATAGCAACTCTGCAAAATGCTTTTTCTTGAAAACTGATAAAAGTTGCCATAAATGAAGTTTCCTTCATAAACGAATAAGCAATCGCATTTCTATGCATAAATTTTTCACAGTTTAGGAAGGTTGATTGAGAGTGTTACTGTCATCTTTAGAGATAAGGCAGGAATTCTACTTCAGAAAAAGTCAGTTAACTTGAGGATGAAAAAATCGATTTACAAGAACCTGATGATTTTAAGAAAAGGTTAATACTTTCTACAAAAAAGGGTAAAAATAAAAGCCACTGTGTTTTATTGCTGTACATTTAACAACAATCTAAATAATTAAAGATATTTCTGTACAGAAATAAAAAATTTAAGGGACCTTTTCTATTTATGACTAGTTAAATAAATAGCTTTTAAGGACTATGTGAACGCTGTTTACATACATGTACAGTGGACGCTCGTTAATTCAAACTCGAAGGTTCTCAGAAAAAAGTTCGAATTATCCGATGTTAAGAGAAAATAGATAACTTTAAATGTGTATCACTGAAGAAGAAAAATCTCCTATTATGTATAACCCCAGAAAATATATTATACTACATTATCTAAAATTAAACATATTAAAAAGCAATACAGATTTACCTTAATCATAAAATGAAGCAGAAGATATGCAGTAGAAAGTAAACTTTAATTAAAAATATGAATTACACTTTGGAGAAAAACTGTAAAATGGATGTTTGGTTCTGTTTATGATGCCTACATTGTTCAGCCAGCTTCTCGATTTGAAGTAAACATTTCAATTCATTTTCAGAGGAAGGTTCCATCTGAATAACTGCTTTCAGAGTTTTAATAGAGTCCATTATGGCCGCATTAAAAATATCTTTCGGCAGGTAAGTAGAGAAAAGCCCTGGCAGTTTCCTACCGATATTAGTGCATACGTCTTTGTTTACATCAGAGCTTTGGCCACATACAGTTTGATAAGAAATATTGTGCCTTGACTTAAATCGAGAAAGCCATCCATCACTGCATTTAAAATCTTTAATACCCATTCAACTTGCCAATTCATCAGCCTTCGTCAGCACTAGGGGTCCATTTATCGGAAAATTTTGAGATCTAACATCCTGGAACCATAGCAGTAGAGCTTTTTCTAGAACTTCTTGGAACACATTTCCCATGCGTTTCCTTCCTCTAGTAAATTCTGATTTTTCCCATGAATCTAAAATTGACTCCTTGTTTTTCAAAGTAGTTGACAAGGCATTTTTTAAAAATTCCATAGTCAGCTGCTAACTTTGTTTTACATTCGCCATTCTCTACTTTCTTTAAAATTTCTACCTTTGTCTCCAAAGTTAGGGTTTTGTACTTTCCACGTGTAGACATCCTGAATTTTTACACGTTCACACCACACAAGGAGGAAGAAAAACTAGACCACATTAACTTGTCTGCACTGCAGTTATAACTGACGCAGCTCCCTAGAATCTGTAGTAAAGACTAGTTTTTCTGAAATTCTAAGAAAATCGATCCAAATAAAGGAAAATTGCTTTTTCCGTTTAGCACTAATAAGAAGGACAATAGCTACTAACGTTTAGCGGACATGCAATAGTCTAGGAATGCAGGCATGTACCTCTTTACACAGAAAAGAAATTTTGACACACAAAATAATAAATACAGTGTTATTTTCTCCATTAAACGAGGAAAAAGAATTTTTTTTGTCAAATTTTTAGTTAGAATTAACCGAAGTGATAAAAATTTAGTTTGAATTAATGAGATATTTTTAACATTAACTCCAATACAAGTTTTTTGGGGCCTTTGGATTAGTTCGAATTAACCGAAAGTTCGAATTAACGAGCGTCCACTGTATATATGTTTCTATATTGTATTACAATAAAAATCTTCCATATTAGACCACCATGCAGACTCAGTAATATATATTTCCAGTTACTTTAAACTAGAAATAATAGATACATTCAAAACTGAATAGTTAAAAGCAATACTTACATTTATACAAATATGTCATCTGGAACAACATATTAAAATTGGAAAAGGGAATATACAGGTGAAGACACTTTTTGTCGTCCATTGAGTTCTATCAATTCAATGACAACTAGGCAATGTTCAACAATGCCACCAACTCCTTTGACTAGTTTTGCAGCTGCCTCCATTGAGCCTAAATTACATATAAATAAAAATGAAAAGTTAATCCTATTTTTTTTATACTTAAAAAGATTAATTTAACCAAATAAATAAAGTCATCTGCAGTTTAGAGAATTAATTAGCTTTGGAGTTACAGATAACAGCTTCTTAAATTCATATGCCTAATGAAAGGTTTCACCTATTTTCCAGAAGCCATTCACCCTATCTTAAATTTAAAAGGGATTCAAGAAGCCTTTTTATCCAACTTAGTCATTTTCCACATGCATCTTGCAAAAGCAATTAGCTTTTGATTATTTCTCAAATACTTCTTTATAAAATTAAAGTTTGTGGATGACCCATCATCAGGTTAAACACATTTTCTTTTCAACTAAAATTTGAAATTAAAAGATATATTCTAGCAGAATGTATCACATACAGATGGGGGAAAAATCATATTTGTTAAGTTCCTGAGTAAGATTTTGTAATCCACAAGAGATATTTAAAACTGGAAATCACTTAACCTTTAGCTTATAGGACCCATTTTTCCTATTCCCTCTTTAGAACGGGAAATTTCATACCCCCTTAGTAGGAATGGCCATTAAGGGCATTATATATATATATACAGTGGTACCTCGACTTATGAGTTTAATTCATTCCATGACTTAGCTCGTAACTCGAAATACTCATATCTCAAATCAATTTTCCCCACTGAAATGAATGGAAATGCCATTAATTCGTTCCGAGCTTCACCAAAATACAATGTTTTTAAACCTTTTTGCTATATGCTTTTAAATAAGAAAAATGTGCTTATAAACAATGAACATTGTATAAAAATGCAATACAATAGAATGTACTGCAATAAATTTGTTTTATTAAGTGTAATATACAACATTTACCTTGGAGATCAGACTTGAAGATGCTGATGGAAGAGGAGGAGAAAGGTTGAACTGAAAAATTATTTGTTGATTTTTGATCTTTTTGCCCCGCTTTCCTGACTTTCGCTTTTATTACCAGCTACTCTCTTAAAGTGAACGAGTGAGACACGGAAGCTGGACGATTGTTGCATTGTTCACTGTGGCTGTAATGTCCAGATTTTTCTTTCTGAGAATCCGAAGAACGTTTTCTCAGCATCCAATCTCTCGGTTTAAGACAGGATAGTAGTCTCAGAATAATATCTATAGAATTGTATAATAATTGTACACAAAGGTTGTAAGTATTAAATGCGTCTTGTGTTCTCATTTGATGAGCACGTAACATGGCATTCGCTGCTCAGACTAGCGGTGGGATATCTGAAGCTTGCTCGTAACCCGAATTTTAGCTCGTAACTCGAAGCAAAAAATCTACCGAGAGAATGCTCGTATCTCGAAAAACTCGTAAGTCGAGACACTCTTAAGGCGAGGTACCACTGTATATATATATATATATATATATATATATGTGTGTGTGTGTGTGTGTGTGTTCGTGTTCGTTCGTTCATTCTTGGGCTCGTATTATTGGGATACATGCTATCCCACCCTGTTAGGAAAAGGTTAATAAGTCTAAAAGTACTACTATCCTTATTTGTGATTTAAAGCTAGAATTTTATTAATAAAATAATAGTTTTCTGGTCCCAACTTTTGGAGTAACATGATAAGATATGCATATCAGATAAGGAAATATAATTTTGTTTTATACTAGAATACTTACTAAGCACAGAATAGGGATGTTTACGCATATAATTCAGAAAAAAATAATTTTATACTAAAAGTTAATGCATTAAAAATTTTGAAATTTCATGATTTTATGCTAGTAGTTCTAACATAAACATAAATATGTAACTAAATACACAAACTATGTACATAAAAAGTTACCACTTTAAATTGTAATACATAATTATGTAGAAAGCTTGTAGGAAAGTAATAAATCATAAAACTATGTATAATACAATACAAGAATAAATTTCTCATTTGCCAGCTAGTTTATTGATATTTTAACTAAATTTTATGATTTTCCATCTTTTTTTTTATCATGGATAAAAATCAGAATTTTTCACTGTTTCAAGATCTTTTAGTGAAACTAAGAAACCATGTAATTTTTTAGATTAGTGAATTACAACTGAGATTTTTTATTTAAAAAAATACCTCCTGTAGCAAGAAGATCATCAATAATGACTACTTTTTGTCCACTTTTTATAGAATCAACCTGAATTTCAAATGCATCCTAGAGGAGAAAAGAATTTTGCGAAGGTTAGTTAATAAGTAATAGAAAGTCTAAGGTTAAAAAAAAGTAATTAAGTGTTTAAAAACTATGCATCACTATTACACAATTAAGAATGTAAATTTTAAAACTCTTTTAATCATCCATTAATGAATGTTTTGGAACTTCACTTCTAAAAACAACTATACTGGCCTCGGATTAAATTTGGAGCTTTCTGCTTTACATACAAGTGTGCAGACCTTCGTGTCTCCTCTAGCTCTCTAATGATCTTTTCAAATTAATTTTACATAGTGATTAAGGTTGAAAATTAATTATAGGACTATAACTGTTAATGGGCTCCTAAGTACTTCTACAGGAGCAATTATGTTTTTATAACTTGAGCCCCAGTTTAAAAGACAACTACTTATTGTTTTATTAAATAATACCCTCAACCTAAATTTGAAAAATCTTGACAAGAAAAAAGCTGTAAACAAAAGTATTTGTTTGTTTATAGTATAATTGAACTATGAACTGTTGAAATTTCATTGAAAACTTTTGGTAACATTTTGCTATTCTACTGATATACACTTTCCTGTTTTTAAACCCTAAATAAATAAGAAACTAAATTTTCTTTAGTTTTCAAATTTTAAGGCAATTTTTAGATTATTCTGAGCATTTGAAATACATTTTCTGATGAACAATATGAAGCATAATTTTTTTAATCTCATTTCACACCTGAATCTTCAAATGTAATATATACAGCATCATACAGCATAATTTTTCAAACTATAATAATTTTTTAGCATATTTCATGATATTTAAAAAAATTAAAGTGTATTGATTAAATACATGACAATATCATGACTCTGAATATTTTATAAAGTAGTGACAGCCATAAAAATATATTAATATTGTATGCAAATAGTGTATTATTCTATTTAAAAGGTTCAGTGATTCTAATTACAGTAGAATCTCGATCTATCGTTCTTCAAGGGACCGATTGAAATGAACGATAAATGTGGGAAAACGATAGATGCGGAAACATAACAAAGCAATATGATCGCTGGGACTGGATAAAATGAACGACACATACGGAAAAACGATGGATCCGAAAACGATCGATCGAGATTCCACTGTATTTAGATTTTAAAAATTATAGCTCTTAATACAATGAAAATAATCAATTATGAATAAATACTAACTGATCCATATTCAAGGCCATAAGTTTCTTTCTTACAGTTTCCAGGCAGCTTTCCTGCTTTTCTAACAGGAACAAAAGGCACACCTAGTCTCAGAGATAGAGCTGGTCCAAGAATAAATCCACGAGAATCTAATCCAACAATACAATCAACATGTATTGAGTTATCCTGTAACCATTTCTGGAATAAACTTAACATTCCTTCAAAAAGTTGAGGCTTTAATAATATGGGAAAGAAATCCCTGAAATAAAATTTTAAAGAATATTTAATCAATACAATAATTTAAGAGATAATGATAAAATATTCAATTTTACTACCACTATTAGGTCTGAAAAAGAAAACATATATATTCTGATTAACAACTGATGAAAATCATTATAAACAGTTTAATAAAATAATAAATCAATCAAATCAAAACTAAACTTATATAATCTGTTTATTATAATCAAAAAACCTACAGTTGAATAATTAAAAAATAAATAATTTTAAATTTTCATGACAAGTGTTCTATAGGCAGCTATGATATACGATATAGTTATGTTTAGTTCTCTAGTCTTCAAATACAGAAAACACCTACTTTTACATTGTGATGACAGAATGTATATAATGAATCTAATGATTTATAAATCATTAGATGAATCAGGGAGGGCAGTGGCGCCCTCCCTGAGTGCGCCACTGTTGCTAAATCTATATAAGGCAACTGTCAACTTTTATTTTGATTCTTCTGTTTTTTACTCACTCATTATTTTAATTACTACATTAATTGCATTACATGTTGATGTAATTTTCCCAGCACATTTATTAGAAACGATGTCATTATTTCCTGAAGATTCTTGATAGTGAATTCTGCTTCATATACTAAATAAAGTCAGTAACACTGCATAGCAGAAATGAAATGCTATTGCTGCATGGGAGAAAATAATTCAATAATAACAGCAGTCTAGAAACTCCTATGTATCAAACTTATCTGTAGGGTAGTGAAGTCATGCAACTATTCACTTTAAGGTAGATTCTCTATGTCAACTGTACAAAGATTGGTAATCTATTGAAATATACAGCCATGAAGGAAGAATATTTTAAGTCATATAAAGTAGCAGTATAAATCCATCATATGTAGGAAGTAAAACGTTAAATTTTGACATATTGTGGTCACCTAAAAAATTTAGTCAAAAATAATGATCCTGCAATGTATAACGGGCAATATTATTCGAACCTGTTAACCTCGTATATTCTCAATTTACAATCCTGACTTACATTTGTATGCGCAGCTATATGTGCTATGCAGTATATTATCAAAAATGTTTCACGAACATCATCATGGAATTAAACTTCAAAATTATGAGGCATATGAGCCCTTAAACCTTTACTTAAAGTACGTAATTCACGATTCTAAATTACCTCTACAAAACATACACACATGAATTTATAAAATCCGAAAATTCGGTATTGGTAAGTGTCGAAATAAACTGTAATACCTAAAGATAATGCCTTTCTTAGGAAAGTCAGGATACGATTTAATCGTAGCTTTTAAATCGGATATTAATTTATCACTATCCATCTTGAGAGAATGAACATATGTTTTAAAATACACTCAATCTTATCATAAAATGTTCAAACACATGTGCGGTTTGTTTAATTTATTTTTCATTATTGTTACGAGTCGGTTACAGAGTGATAACCGCTAAAATGTAAAGATTGTTGAAATCAAAAAATTTGATGAAAAATATTTAGTTTATTATTATTTATTATATTTTATCTGTATAATTTATTGTTTCAGTTTCTCTATTGCATAATTTTGTTTAAAAACGAAGACAGATGTTCGTTAACCCATATCTTCAAAAATTTCATTTCAGCTTTGAAATATGTTTTCAAAATATTCGTTTGTTTCTAAAAATGACAAAAATTATTTAATATATATTTAAGATACCATATGTAATCACTAGTTTCTCTCCGGGTCAATGTATGTTTTTTGATTTAATTGGCAACATTTGAGCATTCTTAATCTAGAAAGGTTATTGTTTTCTTCTGAAACATGTAATGTTTATGTTAAAAGATCTTTTCAAAGAAACAGCGCCTATTATTATTTATTTCTTCTGAATTATAAATAAGTACGTACCTTATATTCTCTTAAGTTCTATCTCTTTGCATTTTTATGAGTTAAATGTTACATGTGGCAGATGTATTTCATCTGCGCCCGTTAATCTTAAGTGCTGATTGCTGTATTGTTTTCTGAGTGTGTCAGGTTAGATTTATGTATTCGAAACGCGTCATCATTTCTTGCTGCTGTATTAAGACTCATTTTTCTTAGTTTTCTTGATGAAATATGTTTACAATTTTTGAGAGTATGTTTAATAAGTAAGAAAATATTTTAATTTTAGTATCTACTGTGAAAATATTGCGGAAATAAAAACTTAAACGTTTTACCGTAAACTGTTCCTTTGCAATATTTCTCTTTGAGTTTTTTGTTCATTATTTATACAAGTATTAATAGCTATGATCAGTGGTGATAATTTACTGAACCATAAATAACGCACTTTTCATGAAACAATAAAAATAGCATTTGATTAAAAGACTGAAATCGCGTTGCCATACTTATCGATATTACGTGCAATAATTTCAAAAAATCTGTGCGGTAGTTAAATTTTCGAACGAATAGTCACCCTGAGCTTGTGATGAAGAGATAAACGCGTAGTTTAAAGACTTTTCAGTTATTTAGATCTTAGTTTTTTTAGGCCTGAATTTCGGTGTGTCTGTAAAAGTAAACAAAAACTTTTAAAAACAGTTTTAGTGTTACTTATGACTACTTGTGTGTACGTAGATTATTTTGAGTTTTATTTTACTGTATGAATTTTCTACCTTCTCTCTTTTTTTTTTTTTTTTGTTGTTTGTTTGTTTGTTTGTTGTTGTTGTTTGTTCTAGTTTAAAATGTTTTGGTACAGTAATTATTAATGATTTATAATTTTTTAGTTTTCTATTAAGTGTCATAATTTCATTTTATAGTTGGTGCTACTGTTAAATGCATGGATTTTTTAAAAAATTTTAACTTTTTAAGTACTTTCTATTTTGATTTTAATATATTTTAACTGTCTATTATTAGGGAAAAAAAATTCTATTAATCTTTTTCTGACATTAGTTTGCTAATTTCTGCAATAGTCTTCAGTCAGGCTTCAGGACCAGCCATTCTTTGACTTGTTAATGCCTAGTAAAAGTGATTAAAATAATAAAATAATGATGATCAGTAATGTGAAATCAAACAAGGGATAAATCTGGTGTTTAAGAGGCTTTCCCTGAATAATCTTTATACCCTCTATAAAATTCCTCATTTTAAACAGAATGATAAATTCATATTCAAAACACTAATTTGATTTATAAAATTTGGCTTTAATCTCAAAGTTACTAAATTAAATTTTAAAAAAAAATCTTTTTCTAGTATGAATTTGAAAATAATGTCCCAGGATGAAGTATTAGCCTCTGGTAAACCTTAACTTTATAAATTATGTACTTATATTACATGCCTTGAGGAACTTAAAAACAGATGAGTGGTGAAAACCATTTTACACTGCCTTCAGATAAATATCATTTATTATGAGTATTATATTTATGTAAACGATGTATTAATTTTAAGTTTTTGAATTTTGCAATTTTGTTTTATGAAATAAATTGAGCTTATAAATACCCATATTACAAAAAATTATAATAATAATAATAATTACAATACTGATAATGAAAATATATAAACCTTTTATTTTATTCATAGTGATTGTACTGATATGCTATGATCAGGGTTTGTAAGTATTTTTGAATGCCAGGAATTATCAGATGAAATGAAGTTTTGGTTAATAAAAGTCAGGGATAGTTTCTCTAGGACTGTTGGGAAATTTACAGGATGTGTATAGCTTTGTGGTAAAGTTAAAAAGATTTTTCTCATTCTTATTTTGATATTCTGTAATTTTTTATGTAAATAATATGCTAGGAAAATGAAATGAATATATATATATATATATATATATATATATATATATATATATATATATAAATTGGCAGAAATTCTACAGGAAAAGGTTTTAGATGTGGGTACACTTTTAGATAAAATTTTAGAAATGTGTTACATAAATGACTTGACATCAGCTAACACACTTGCATTAAATGAAAGTAGAATTTAAAAACCATTTGCATAGCTAAGAAATATTGAAATCAATCTTACATTCCTTTCCAACCATTTACCTTAACTTGTTGTGACTACATAGTGTATGAAAAACTAGGATGGGCTAAATGACAAGTTAGACTGGTCTGATCTTAGTTTTTTAGTAACTGGTGTCATTGAAGACCAATCTGATCCTGGACCTGTAGCTAAAGGGAAATATATGAATCTGCAGTTGTTAGTTGACCTACTAGGAATTTAAAAGAAAAATATTTCTTATAAATGCTGCATTGGTAGAATGCCAAACAGATAAAGAATGTTATGTTTTTAAACCTAGAAACATTCTAGTATTTATTGGGGAAATTATGCATTGGATCAGAGAGAGTGTGACAGGTAAAAGATGGGGCCAGCCATTGCCAAAAGATGGTCAACACTACTATAAAAAAAAAACCCAATGATGCACTAGTTCTTTGTTATTTCATGTTGTATAATCTGTTTTATTTATTTTATAAACTTTTCAATCGGTTAACTTTACTTATTTTTTAAAATTGAAATAGTGTTTTTGGTATCTTTTAAAATGGTTCTTTTGGTATCAGAAAAAAAAAAGAAAAGAAAAGAGGTAAGCAACGATCAGTAATCCTATGTTTATAACCTACGGTAGTTTCATTAGAAGAGACTACCTGAATTTTTTATTTACCAATGTGGAGGCACTTGTCGTAAAGACATTCTCCTATAACATACTGCAGTTTTTGCTCACCATTTTATTGTGGGGGTACCATATAGGTGGACCAGCATTATCCCCTATGAAGGGATGAAACAAACGGAAGCAATTTAGTGGTGCGGTGCTGGGATTCGATCCGAGTACCCTTAGCACCGAAAGCCAGTGTGCTGTACCACAAGGCTGCCACAGGCCCGCTCTAGTCTTAGAGCGTCTAATTAAAACCAGATGTTAATGTTATATCTCAAAAGATTTTATTAATATGTGATTGACAGGACTGAATATTTTTTCTTGTTAGAGCTAATTTTGTTATTGCTAAATTTTTCTACTTAGCAACTTATCTGTGATTGTATAGAAAGTACCAGTATCATTCAGACTTTAAAATAATCTAGGAAAAATTCTAAAGAATATATATTCTTGGAAAAATATAGAATTTTGTGTAGAGACTAACATAATGGATAGTTTTCAAAATCAGCAAATATTTTGCTACATAATAAGAAACAAAGTAAATATTCTTAAAGTTTTATGAAAACATATGAGAGAATTATTGGTTCAAAAGGTTTTTTTTAAAAATTTTTATTTATTATTATTATTATTTATTTATTATTTATTTTATTTTTTTAGTATTTTGCATCAGAAATAAAACATACATAAAGTTTTGGATGTTTGTTTTTTTCCCCTTCCCCTTCACGGTACTTTATTCCATATTTTGATTTGTGATCTGTTACTTCTAAGCATTAACTTAAATCTTAGAGAATGAGAGATAGGCACACTAAATCAGATTACTGGTTATATTTAGAGCAGAGATTCCCAAACAGAATTGGGGTTGGGGATGTATTTATAAGCAATGAAATTTTTTTATTTAAGGGGGGAATAACTTTCAAATTCTTTCCTACTGCAATTTTAGTCATAGACTATACTTTTTTATTTATGTTTAGCATTGAAGATGTTTATTCTTTTATTAGCCTAAAAAACAGTTTTACAGTAAGTATTAGACTTAGTGATGATAATTATATTTATTACATATATATTTTTTATTCAATTTTCAGTGTGTTGTTTGCATTTTTCATGCAAAATTTACTATTTATATGCAAAATCTTCACATGGAAAACGGTAAAAAATGTACGAGAAGTTTTCTTAAGTCTGGTCATAGTAACAATTTTATGTTGTTGCCAGTTCTGATGCATATATATTAATAAAAACATATATATTTATGATTTATATACTTTACAGTGATTTGAACTGTATAATTGACTGGCAGTATATAACTTATACACTTTTAAGTTTTAAAATATTTTTTTTCTTTCCTAGAATAACGTATATTGTATTCATTTGGAGTCATACCTTAATTTTTTATTTAGGATTAAATATTTTCAAAGGATTTATGATGTAAATTAAGAAAATTCATTACTGTTTTCAAATGGATATAAATCTTCACGATTGTATTTTGATATTTACATTCTAAATATTTTTCTTTAAATTCATTAATTATTCTAAAATACAGAATTAGTGATTGGGAGAGACATTTATAGCAAAATTAGGTGAATGGAAATAAGTCAGGAATTGAACACTGGTTCTGCTAAACTGCAAATTATGGAAATTAATCATTATGATTAAATTGTAAGTTTTAAGGGCATAAGTATGTTAAAAAATATAGTTTAATTAATTGTTTATTAAGGAGTTATAGTAATTACTTATGAAGTTTGTATGCATGCATGTAAAACTTTTTATTAATCACACATCTATAGGTAACCATGCAGGTGTATGGGCATTTTATTTTTTAAAGAGAGCAGAGAGAACAACAGGTACTATTATTTAATTTTCTTCAGTGCTGCATAAGATTATCTGAGTTACTTGTACAATCTGCTAATAGCATGGCAATCCTTTAACTGCACTGCATTACATTTTTTACTCTGGTTTGGTTACTTGCTGCTGAATCTCTGCTTATTGTTCTGTCTCTTATTTTTTTTCTTAACATTGTATAATTTAAACTACAAAGTTATGAACTGCACAGTTGTTTTTTTTTTTTTTTCAGTACCAATTTCAGAATTTCTGAAAATATTCTAGATGAATTAACATTAATTTTGTAATAATGGTGAGCTTTTTTTTCCACCATGAAAAGTTACTTCAGTGACATTCTTTATTATATAGAGCTCTAATTCAGTTCAAAAATTAATAATTAATAATCATAGAAAAAAATTATGTACCATGAAAAATCACATTATATCAGAATATTATATTTCTGTCACTTTTCTTTATCTTTTGCTAACACATTCCTGCTTAGTTAATATTGGCAATTTTTGCTTTATATGTATTTAACATTTGACTGCTTTATATTGTAGGAATATTGAATTTTCATTATGTATAATATTTTGATAATACTCTGTTTCAATGTGAATTTTTAAAAAAAATGTTATTTTATTATAGCATGCTGTATATAACAAAACAAAACACATATTAACCATATGAACATATTAACCATTTTTTTAAAGTTTATTGTATTATGCATTGTTTTGTAGAAGTACTTTGACTTTTCTTGATGTTGATGCTGATTGGCCCTATCTTATATTTTAATTCTGTTATAGGAACTTTGTACATTTAATATTGGCTTCCTATGATTTCAGTGCTGTAGCTCTTGAAAATTTATGTTTGAGACATAAATTATGTGTGAAAACCTCGGGATATTTACTGTTATTCTGATTAGCACATGAAGTCTCTTAAAGAGATTGATAGAACTGTGTTCTACAGGGGTTGAATTCTTTTTGAAGAATTTGTACTCCTTTCATCGATGTATTTTATGCAGAAGTATATATTGAGAAAATAAGTATATGTTAGAGTTTAAGCTGTACTGCAAGGCAAAAGAGAATCAAAAACTGGATTTTATAATTTTAGGGATTTACACATGTATATATATATAATGAAAATTTGAAAAATAAAGTTTTAGGAAACTATTTTAAGCTTATTCCAAGTTAATCACACAATACAGTACTAAATATTGCCAGAAAATATAATTAACAAAAGGTGGAAGCAAAGATAGAAAAGTCTGTAAGCATTTTTGCTTCATTTAGTGTGTCTGTAATAGTGAAACAGAAAAATCAAATGTAAGCATTCCTTTTTATCAATAAGTACTGTTGTGCAAGAAACAGTGTTAATGTACATCCATGCTTGTTCCAACTTATATTAGGTTATCAGTTTCATATTTTTTAGGCTAATTTTGAAGTACAAAGTGTGTATATAAAATTCAACCTCTTATGCCTTTTTTTTAATACTGTAAATTAGTGCAGTTTTTAATTCAAATATTTTTACATTTTATGTACGGATAGATAAATGTTTAAGTCTAATGCTCTATATGAATATTAAGGTATAAATTTTTTCTTATTTGTTTTGTCATCAGTTGCCACTTATGAGAAAATTTGGAAAAGGCTCTTTGAACGTAGTGCTTTTGCTTCATTATATCAATGCATGCTTGGTTTCATGATCTGTAATTGTTTCCTTTTTTTATCAACTGGATTTCTGTCTTAATGCATGAATGCAAACTAAGACTTTAATTTACTTTTTATTCAAAATATGCCTCATATTTTACTAGAATTTATATGTTAATATTAAAGGAGGAATGGGTGAGAGGTATATGAAGTTATACAGTTTTGTGTATTCTGTAAAAAATTACCTGTATTATGAGTTTTATTATGGATGTAGCATTTACCTTAATAATTTTAGCATGTCCTCTAAAGCTATTGTTAAACAGGTTCTCTCATAAAGTATAAACACATTCAAAGCATGCTTTATACTCTCTGAAAAGGTTGGGTGTGGTTTTACAGCAGATGACCTCTTTAATCTGTAAATCAAGTACTTTGACCTTGAGGTCAGGATGCTGCTTTTCTTTTCATCCTTCATTACTATTCAGTTTTGTAGACATTTTATTGAAAAAGCAGTTTTACTTCAGTATTTTAATAAATGGATTTTTAAAGTTTCCTATTCCTATTATTTTTTCTATCCATTTAGTTTCATAACTGGTCCTTTTGTTTTCAATTACCTTTTTAGGCAAACATACAATGGAATCTAAGATGTATAACTGTTGTGCTTTTGAATGTGTGTAATCTTAATATTAATGCTGATCACTTTTTATGTTAATTACAGGGTGTAGATGCATGTAAAAAGTCAATTTCTGTTTTCTAATATCACACTGAACTTTATACAGAATATTGGTAGTGACACTCATTTGCTATAATAAAAATATATTGTATTTTAATAATAGTTTGGCTATTAATAAAAAAAAAGTTTTTATGTACAGTACCATGATTATTTAAAAAATTAGATCAGGAATTTTTTGAATAAGGCTCTGTCATTCTCAAAGAAATTCACAAGCAATTCTATCAGTCTCCAACTTAAATTGAAAAATATGACCTATTAGGTATTGATTTTGAATGCATATGTGTTTTATTTTGTATAGAATGCAGTTAGACATTTTAGATACAAAAAAGTATGTTAAAGTACAGGGAAAAGCAAAATGGGTGACAATAACTCATGCTGGTTTTAAAACTGGCTGATTCTGCAATCTATTCTGTTCAATCTTTTTTTTTTTAATTCCAAGTCATTAACCTAACTGTACTCTGGTTGGACTGTATACAAATCAGTTATAAAATTTCTTTTGAAGACAGTGGTTAAAGTATAGAGTGAAACTGTATTGTATTTTGCCGTGCCTTTAACCTATGTAGTACATTTAGTTCCAGTTGTGTAATATAATTAATAGGCCACTGGATGAATTATATTGAAATGATGTAAAATGTGATTTACACTTAGAACCAAGTGAGCAAAGATTATGAATATTAATGGACATTGAACTGATTTTTTATATTATATATCACATTATCATTTAATACATTATAATCTGTATTGACAGTGTTTGTCGCCATAAATATATTTTGTATGTATGGAAAAAATGTCTGCTATGGTTATGGTTATTTTGAGCTATTGAAACCTTCTCTGTATGAAGTATATTTCAAAAGTCCAAAGCATATGTCAAATTTAAATTCAGAAAAGTTACATTAATTTATTTAGCTATTTTTCATGTACATGCGTAAGTGTAAAGTTATATATTTTTAATTAGCTAGAGATGAAGTCAAAACTAAACAAGAAAATTTTTCTTTTGCTGATTCATGCGTTACCTTAATAACATATTTTATATTAGTCCTATTAAGTTATTCAGCACACCCTTGAAATATATATTTTGTATATGTTTCAAATGCTAGGTCTTACTCTACTTTTTTATTTATTTATTTTTTCTTTTTATACATCCTGAAAGTTGATTGTATTGTCTTGTGTACTCTTATGTTTTATTACCTTTTAAACTCTTCTGCCTTTATTCCCTCTTTGCTTGTTAGAATGCTGATAAAGTCAATTCTCCTATGAAATTGCTAATAAATATTGCATGTTTCCTTTTTTTTCCTTTCTTGGGTTTGTAAATAGTGCTTTGTATTTCTTTTGTTATTCCTATGTAACCTTGAGAAGTTAAGATAATGTGACTGTTTTATCAGAGAAGTCAAAATGGTCCCGCGCCATCCAGTTGGGTAGGATCATATGTATTGTAAATTTTATCATTTTATTATCAGCAATATTAAAGCTGTCATAAAGGCTAATGCAGGATAAATTTTTAAAAGTCCCATGTTTTCTTAGACTTGTTGAAATCTCGCACTACAGATCTGGATATGCTTGCAACAAATTTACTTTCATTCTTTCAAATGTTTTGGAAAAGAAAAATTATGTAAATATAGTTACTATACTGTAAATGCCTAGCTTTTTTTAAAATTTATTTATTTGAAATACTTTTGATAGTATGTATTTTAGATTCTATAAATACCAATAATTAATTCTACCTAGCTTATAAAAGCTTTGATTTTAAAATTAAATTTATGTATTTTAACTGTTTCCTGTTTAATGAAGTAATGGTTATATAGTAAAGGCAGATATTTTACACTGCGTTAAATGTTCACTTTTTTCCAAATGATATAAATATTTTTTTTCCCCCAAATGATAATAAATAACCTGATATTTATTTTCAGATCAAAACCCATGGAAATGGCTGCTACGGAAGGGGAGCAAATACAGTTTAGTGGGCACACCTTAGACAAAGCAATTAAAGCCAAAGTCCATCTAGAAAATTATTATTCTAACTTAATTGCACAACATATAGAAAGAAAAACACGGTTAGTTTCATTTAAAAAATATTTCTTTTTAAAAAAAATAATATTCAATGAATGCCCACTCTGATTAAATTTATTCCATTTCTAATTTTCTTAAAAGTGTGTTTATTTTTCATTTAAAGCTAAAATTTTAGTAGGCATATAACTTCTATTATTGAGATTTTTTTTCATCTTAGTTTCATTGTTTAAAACAGAAAATAGCTGAGTAATATTTTTTATTTAAGCACTTTGCCAGAATTTCATTAGTAAAAATATTTTGATAATTTTCATGCTTAGTCATGATTTATAACAATGTTAACTATTTACAAGGTTAAAGTGTTGCTTCATTAATGTATCTTTTAAATATGCTATATAATGCTGTTCCTTATTTTTTACTCTATTTGAGAAAGAAAAGTTTTGTATTTCCTTACAGGATTCATATGGTTCTTAAAACACTTTAAGGACTATTCTCAGCTTCTGTATTTATAAGCCTGGACAGAGTTTTTTAAAAGTACTTATTTTATACTTAATGTCCTTACCTTTTTATGGTGTGTGTGTGTTTACTGTACAGTCCATGAAAATAGCTTACAAGTTAAAATACTTGATTTTTAAAATGTATTGTCAATGATTGAATGGGATAATAATAAATTTTTTTATTGTTATTAGTATTAGTCAGAAGGCAAACACCTATTTGGTATTATCTCTCTCATCTTCTTACTCCAAATATTAAGGAGGGGAGGGGGACTACTTGTTTGCTCTAATTACTCACTGTGACTACTTAAAGTGTAAATTTATCAAAGCTAATGCAGGGAAAAACCTAACAGATAGCAACCTGTAAAAATAATTTAAAAATATTATTAATTATATAAATCTATAAATTTGATAGTTGAGGAGAAATTATAAGGTTGTGATCCTGATGCTCAACTATTTTTAAAGTGTTAACTTTGAAAAATATTTTAAAAATAATTTTTTAAGATGTGAAAAACTTCTTTTTAATTTCTGAAAATAAGTATGAACCATTTGAAGAAATTCAAAATGTTGTTATAACCAAGAATTCGAGAATCAGGCTTCGAGCATCATACTTTTATTCGTTCAAGAGTAACACACACTACAAGTGCACTCTTCGCACAAACCGCGAAGCAGCCAGGTGGCGCTACCAGTATGCCAAAACATTATGTCTCTTTTCAGTTTGCAACACCATACATTACTATTTGGAAAAATTATTTAAATACTAAAGAATGTAGTAGTGCTAAAAGTTACATTACTAGGCTAAAAACAAGTAGTATATGAATGGAAATGCCTTTGTTCATTATATGAGAAACAAAATATTATAAAATATGAGTAGTTATTTGAAGAATTGAGAGAGTAAAGTCAATGTCAGTTTCTCAGCATTATACTTAGCTTGTATAATACTAAGAGTCTTCAAGTACAGTTACTCTTTTTTTTTTCCCTTAATTTTTTTCATTTCTTTTTAAAAAGGTCAAATTGAAAAAATGTGATTGTATATGATTTTATAATTGTCCATATTCATTATGAGATCATGAATATGTTAAGAAAGTTTAAGGTTACATTCATCACTTATGGCATACAATTATAGATAGTAAACAGTTTTCCTATCTGCTGAATTGCAAATATGTTCTCACAGTTTTATAGGAAATTAGCTGAATACCCGTGCTTCACTATGGAGCACATTCAAATTAAATACAATGGTCAATATATGCAATTAATGCAAAAAAAAATTTATAAAAAATCGTAACGGATATTGATAGACGTACGAGTAAAGTTTTTCCCATCCATCAAAAAATATGGGATGACAAAATAGAAGAGATTTTCGCCACCACGCCTACTGTGGTGACGGCATTGCAGAGTATCCAATAAGATAATTTAGCAGCGTGGCTTGCTGACGATGTATGCAAATTTTAGAAGGCGAGATGCGTTATATCAGTGGTGGATAGAACATCCAAATCAGTTGGCATGACAGCGTCTATCAGTTGGTGCTCTTGTCCGAAAGAGTTATTTTCTGTATATGGCAGTAATGCTTTTTTCATTAGTCCAGATGGGATTTTCTTTTTATGCTATAATATTTCTGTCATGTTTATATTTTGGTTATAAAGTTAGAGCTCTACATTGCATTGTGTTTTTTTACTGTGCACGATACACCTCCATTTAATTTTTTATTACGGTGGTGTATATCAGATATTTTTATAGACAAAATAATATGAACAAAAATATTCAAATTAAATACAATGGTCAATGTATGAAATTAATTTGTATGTTTAATATCCATAAAGCATACTAATTTAAAGTAAATTCTTAAAAAAACTTAAAGTAAATTCTTAAAAATGTATACATGTATGTATATGCTAATTGGGAAAGCTTGTTGGGATTGAATATTATGCAGTTATTAATCAGAGTTACAGTCTGCTTTTATGTAAAGTATATTTGCAAGTTTTTTATGTGGATAATTCTGTATTTTTAGGCATGAAAAGCTGGAAGAAACTATGAAAGAAGAGGGGTTAAGTGAAGAACAGGTAATTATAATTTTAGTCTGACATTTTGCATTCTTCATTATAAACACATATATTTAAATCTGCTGTGCTCTATAACTATTTAGGATATACATATAAATGCTATATGTATTAAATACATCATTATGCTTGGTTTTCATGCATACCTACATACATATATATACAGTGGAATCCAGTTAATTGGACCACCAGTTAATCAGACCAAATCCTAAAGAACCAAAACAAATCCTACTGCATAAGCCTAATAGGGCATGTTTGTGTAATTGGTCCAGCCGGTTATTAGGACCAAAATGATCATGCCTGGATGTGGTCCGATTATCCGGAATCAACTATATATATACACAGTGGAATCTCTATCGATCGTTCCCAGAATCATCGTTTTTCCGTACTGTATATTTTTTTATACCTTTTATTGTGTATTTGTCAAATATGTAAGAAGTAAGCCATACTGACTGTGAAGCTAGTTGGATGGCTGTTATATTCTGCTAGGTCAGTTCAGTTGGTTCTATTTGGTGTTTACATTCTTCGTGTAATGTTTCAAATTTGTTTTTCAAAGTTTGTAAATTAATGTTTTGGCTAAATGTTTAATTTTATCTCTTTTCTGTAACTTGTCTTATCCAAATTCAAGTACCATATTTTTTTAACCATAAAATGCACCTTTTTACATAAAATCAACTTAAGATTGAGGTGCATCTTATGGTCGAGAAGTAATAATAAAATAAAATGAATATTATATGTATATATATATCAACGGCGGCTCCAAGGGGGGAGCAGTAGGAGCAATTGCCTCCCCCCCAAAAAAAGCATTGCATATTTATTTTCATAGCCTAAAATTATATAATCGTAGACCTAATGCTAAATGAGTTTAACCCTTTCGCGACAGCAGTTCCGATCACGCGCTTTCCTCTGAGGCCGAAGGTTTTTCTCGTGAGCGTACCCTCCAGGCCGGCGGTTTTTCAAGCGCTAACCCTAAATTTTCGAAAAATTGCAAAATGGTAACATTTACAAGCAAATATATTTATTTAAGCTATATATGGGTTACTTACACATTCATTTATTATTTCTCCGCAAAAAAAATTTTGTTATACAGTTTAAAATATTTTTTTTACACTATTTACTTACCTGTCGGTGCATTTTTTAAGTATAAAATTTTATATATACTACTAAAACTCTCTTTCAGTATGATAAATTGCAAAACTAGGATCTACACAGAGTCCTATATTGCATTCTTTGCATTCATAATAAGTAGAAACTCTTTTTGCAAGACTTTTCCGGGAATGGGAACAAACATAGCATTGCCGTCGTCCTTTTTCAGTGCCTTTCTTTAAACACAACGAAGGAAAATGCCGAGCTGTAAGTCTCAATGGATTCATCTCTGCTAGAGTTTTTGCTTTGCCACTATATCTCTTTTCAGAAGAAAACTTTGAAAGAATTTGGTTAACTAGATTTAGATGAAACTCCAGAGCTTGAAGATTTTTTTTATGTTTTTTGTTGAACAGAACATTGGCATTAAAAATAGCCATATCCATCACATTGAAAAAAAGGTTTTTATACCATTTAATGGTCTTTCTGAAAGGAGGATACTGAACAATCACGGCATCTCCTAGATCAACCCCTCCCATGTTTTTATTATATTGAACGATGCATTCTGGTTTGAGGATTGGATGACCCGTTATTCTATCCTTCCTCCCAGTATCGGTCATTTTTGCATCGTGAAATGAAGAAATAATCAATACTTCTCGCTTATCTTTGAAAGCAGATAAGTTAAGGTTGTTTTTCTGTAACATGATCACTTCCCCATTTTTCATTTTCGGAGGTGGAAAATTTTCAGGCATCCCTTTCCTTCTCTTCATTACTGTCCCACAAGAGTTTGTGTGTTGCGTAAAAAGTTCTTCCGCCAATGACGGAGACATAAAAAAACGATCGATAAACAAATTATAACCTTTACCAGAGAGTTCGTCAAGTAGAGATTTAACAATTCGCTCACCATATAACCCTATAGTTTCTTTTAAAATCGTCTCTTTGCCCGTGTAAACAATAAAATTCCAAATATAGCCTGATTTCGACTCACAAAGTTTGTACTCATTGATTCCGTACCGGGATCTTTTCGCTGGGACATACTGTCGAAATCCTAGTCTCCCTTTCCACAGTAAGAGACTTTCATCAATTGATATATTCCTATCAGGAATATAAGAACTCTTAAATTTTTGAATAATTAAATCTAAAAAAGGTTTAATTTTTTCAATCTTTTTGGCATCAGAAGTAGTAAAATGCAAGTATCAAAGAATTCCGAGGTACCGATCCTGACTCATAACTTTACTGAAAAAAGGTGTTGATATCATGGGATTCGTTGAGTAGTACATCTTAATTTTTGGTTTTTTCACGATACCCATTAAAATTGTCAAAGCAAAAAAAAACAAACATTTCATCTTTTGTTACAGGCAAAAAATACTTCGACGATGAACTCGGTTCACTTTCCGGGTTTATATTCCTCTCATACGCATTACTTTGGTCAGTTATTAAATCCATAACAGTTTCATCAAAAAAACATCTGAAAAAATCCAATTCATTTAATACAGTATCATCGACTTTTATTCCACATGCCGAAGTGAATGTTATTTGAGTTAAATCCCTTACGTGAGATGACCACGAAGTACCGTCCCTCGATGTACTCAGAATAGACATGTCTGTTATATCTTCATCATCACTCGGATCTCGGTGCTCCAAATCAACAGATTCACCCGACGAGATTTCTGTATCACTGTCACTACTTTCAGAATTTGTTTCAGATTCCGACACATTTCTGATCAATTCAGAAATTTCGTCTTCTGTCAAATATTTTCTCCTTTTCGCCATATTAAATACTCAAAGGAAAGAAATCTCACTGCAACAGGGTCTGATTCTGACTCAAAACTAAATGGTGATCCCATATACACAATGCTGCAATCTCACCGCAAAAGAAAAACAAAATTGCTCGTAAACAAAAACCACGTGCAAAGTTTAAATGCCCTACCCTCTGACAGCCAGACGCAATACATCCCTTCCTCCGTTTGTTTACATAAAACGATAGTCAGCATGTGATTCATACTAGTCTTGTTTTCGAATAGAAGGTCCCAACTACGTGTATTCCAAATTTCATAGACATACGGTGCCATCTTGTGCCCCAAAAATTAACTAATAAAACGTTCCGAACTATTGACACGGATAAGTGACGGTCGGCTAGAAACGCGGATAGCTGCTGTCGCGTATACGTGACGTTCGGCCAGAAACGTGGATAACTGCTGTCACATATACGTGACGTTCGCCGCGAAAGGGTTAAATTTAAAATGAGAGGATGTTTATTTCTTTATATATATATATATATATATATATATATAAATATAAAACCCTAAGTGCCGAATTTGTGCCCCCCCCCCCCCTCCAAAATATCAGGATTGGAGCTGCCATTGATATATATATATATATATATATTATACATTTATATTATATAATTTTTTTTATATATATTTTTATCTTTATTTAGTTAAATTGAAAATATCTTTATATACCTAACAAATACAAAATATTTTTTCAATTCCTGCTATTAGTTCATACTTTCCCTATATATATATCTTGTTCAAATTTTCAATCGTTAATAAAATACTTTTTATTCATCCACTCAAGTTCAAATACATTTTTTTAAACTTGTAGTAGATGACACTTGATGTTAATAGTTTTTTCAAATATTAATTCATTAATTAAATTTAATTAATCAATTTTAGTTTTATATGGGAGCCATTTCAATAGGAAGAGACCTAGAGCGTCTCTTGCTCTTGAATGGTAATTTCCCTCTTTTTACTGTGTAAACGGTAGCACTGCGGTAGCGCGGGCTCCTCCCGCGCCCGCGCTCCCGAGTCCCCTTAAAATTTTTTGTAATATTGTTAAAAATCCTTAACATTTTATTTACCATAGATGAGTGTGAGCGCTATTGTCAGAAAGTTTAATATCAAAACCTAATTTTTTTTAAATGGCTTTTTATATTTACAAAGTACATTGATTTATAGTGCCCATTCTGCTTTTAGTCTCTAAATTTCCAAAGAACTGCTCAGTGTATGCTCACTTTTCTCAGAATGATTCTGTAGTTCAGTCCAAGTGATTTTTTACATTTTTGTATGATATAGAAGACAACTATCTGTTGTGTTAACCTGTAAATGGTAACATCTGTTGGAATCATTATAACAGTAACATCCGTCCATAAGACTAAGTTGGATTTCATAGCTTATTACTTATGTAATTTTCCAATTTTCATTTAATTTTTGCTCTGTATTTGAGGTATTATTGATTTATAATATATATTTACGCTTGGTTTTAATTTTAGTAACTTTGTTTCAATGTGTTTTTCTTCATGATGGGTTTTTTCACCATTTCTCGTCTTTAAATTTTTGTAAGTCAAGAACCATTAAAGATAAATGATTCAAACTTGGAACATGTCTTTTTCAATTATTTTACTTTCATTTTGCTTCAGCAAATTTGAAAAAAAAAAATTTACTTTTGAAAGTATGAATTTTTAAAAATAAGTTAAATCAATTTTTTGAAATTTTTATTCTAAATGTTTTTAATTTAAAAAACAATTAATATTTAAAAAAAAGCTGAATCAGAATTAAAACTTCCGTTTAATGAAATGAAAAAATTTGAAATTTGACAAATAATATTTTGAGTTATAACGATTTTAAATTGCCCCACTTTAAAAAAAAATAAATTAAAAAATTTTTAAAAACTTTATGAGAAGTTTTATGATGTGACAAATTATATGGTTAACCATCACAAAAATATTCAACATTTTAACTCAATAAATAAAAATTTTTTTAATGTGTCCTAGACCCTAGACAGACCAAATACGTACCTTTAAAGTAATATCTGTTTCTAAAGCAGAGTGAGTTTTCTTGGAATGGTAAATGTAAGGCAATAAAGTAAACAAAACTCAAAGATAAACAAACACAACCATGGTCATGGAATAATTGAAACATAGCTCGAACATGAAGGTTTCAAATCGATAATTATGTACCCTAGCGGGAGAAGAATTAACTCTATCTGTCCAAGAGACGGATGTTACTATTTACGGGTTAATATACAGGACATTCTGTATAGTTTCACTCTGTGGCTAGTGAGGATACTGTCACAGTTTGAAATAATGTTATTGCTTGTAAAATAAAAACACAATACTAAATACATTGATTTCTTTTGCATTAAAAAAACTTTATATTTATGTGCATGTGATACAGAAACAAGAGAAAAGAAATCAGCATGCATTGAAAGAAACAGAGTTTTTACGACTGAAGCGGTCTAGGCTTGGTGTTGAAGATTTTGAACCCCTGAAAGTGATTGGAAGAGGGGCTTTTGGTGAAGTAAGGTTGGTGCAGAAAAAAGACACTGGACATGTATATGCTATGAAAATATTACGAAAAGCAGATATGTTAGAGAAAGAACAGGTTAGTTTTGTTATCATCTCATTCTTTTGTAATTGGAATATTATATATGGCAGTAGTATTGAAAAGTAATTCTATTAACGTTTGCAGGATCATATGTGTTCTGTAATTTGAACTAACTTTTAGTTTGGTGATTTAGTTTTGATTTCTTCACTTAATCTGAGGTTTCTTTTACATGTCTAAGACCAGTAACGTTTTTTTTTTTTTTTTTTTTTTTTTTTTTTTTTTTTTTTTGTTTGTTAATCCTAGATGTGCAAAATGCTCTTCATGTAAGAAATTATTTTTTTAAAAGTTTGTAAGAAATTTAATTTTTTTTTCTCAACATTAAAAATTTTTGTTTTGTTTCATTGCATGATTTAAATAGTATTGAAATAGTATTTTTGTTTCATTGCATGCTTTAAATAGTATTAAAATAGTGAAACTTTCTATTTCATATAAAAGATGTGCTTTATTTATTTTTTAAAAAATTATTATTTTACTTTTTTAAAATTTTAATTTTTTTAAAATGTGATTTATTTTAAAATTTTTACTTTTGTTTTCTCTTAAGACTGTGTGTGCAAGGGAGCAAATTTTTTGAAACTCCTTTAAATTTGATTAATTTTTTTTTTACTAATTCTTGTGGATAGTTTTTATAATTGCTCATTTTAAACTATTTAAAATTTTGTAAACATAAGTTGAAAAGATATGTTAAGAATCATCCTGCCTTTAAAACTTTAGTAGTAAGGTAAGCTTTACTTATTCTTTTAATGACACATTCATATGTTTGGAGGAATGTAGACTGAGTTGTTGAATTGAATGGTAATCAACAACTTAGGCTTATTAAAGATTTTTAAGGACTCTGTGGTTACTTCTAAGAATTGGATCTCTATAAAGTATATTTTCTAGTTTAATGATGTTTGTTTTTTCTCCCAGTGAATGAAATGTTCATTTTTTTTAAATGAAAAGTTTTTCTTTGAAATTTGTAGAATGTATTGATATTTTCAATAATAATTTATTATTAAGTGTATGTTAAATTTTCTGCATTATTGAATTTTAATTTTTTTTCTGTCATCATGTATTTAAAAATTATTATTACAAAAAGAAATAGAAATGTTTTAGCATAGCATTATTTTCTGAGACATTTTAACATCAAACGGCATACTTATTAAAAAGTTATCTTGTTGTACAAGTAAAACTCGGTAGATTTTATTTTCATAAATTTAATTTTTTTCTTTTGTAAAGTACTAATTTTATTAATAAAATTTATCCTAACATATAAATTTTATATTGAAGTTTTATCTTTCTTTTATTATTACACCCATACCTCGCTTTACGGCCTAGATACATTCCGGAAAAGTTGGCCATATAACCAATCAATTATTTTGATACAAACCCATACAAAATTAATTGGATCTGTTCCAATTTTTTATAAATAATATAGTTTTTAGTTCATAAAGCATTTTTTTCTTTTTATTTCCTATAAAAATGCTTATATAAAAACAAAAGTACAAAACAATGTAATAATAAACAGAAATTAAAAAAATAAACTTATAAACAAAAAAATAAAGAAATCATATGCACATATGTTTACATATAATAAAAAACATAAAATAAAATGTTTAAAAACTGTTTTATGTGATGAAGAATCACTAAGCTATAATATGCTGCCGTCACCAATTTCTGCTGTTGTGACCGTATAACGAAACATTGTGGGTCATACATTGAAAAAGTAGCATAATTAAAAAAGGCTTTTATAGTGAAATGCTGTATAAAGAACGTCCATATAGTGAGGTATAGGTGTATTATCTTTTATTATTCTTCTGTGCCTTTTATTTTCATTATTTCTATTATGTTTTTGTTTCCATTCATGTATTTCATATTATACTGGTTATGTATGTATTCAGATTAGATTACTGCCTTTTTTTATTTACTGGAGTGTTTATACTCTTTTGAATTATTATGCTAATATATAACTGAATGATGGATTTACTTAATTGTAAATTTCATTCCCAAGGTTGCTCATGTCAGAGCAGAAAGAGATGTGCTAGTTGAGGCAGATCATCAATGGGTTGTGAAAATGTATTATAGCTTTCAAGATGCCATGAATCTCTACCTGATTATGGAGTTTTTGCCTGGAGGTAAATACTTATTGCTATATTCTTTGATATTCCATACGTCTTATAAAATCTCATTTACCTTCTTTTTTTCATTTCTGTGCTCTGTCTAACATGGTTTGTTTTGTTCAGAGAGTAGGTTTTTTTTCCCCTAAGACTTACTTGAATGTCTTATAGCTTCTGTCATGTGATTACTGTCAAATTTATGCTGACTTTTTTAACATCTTCTCTTTAAAGAAAAAAAAAATAAAATTGAAGAGAATAGAGGATGTGCATTTATAGGTTATATTGCAATATCTATATATAAAAAACAGTTCTGTAACTGACTGACTGACAGATAACGCATAGACCAAACTGCTGGACCTAAAGGGCTGAAATTTTGCATTGCGATTCTTCTTATAGTGTAGGGGTGCAGATTTTTGAAAAATTCTTAGATTTTTTTAAAATTAAATTTTTAAGCTGTTTTTGTAACATTCTTTAAAGCTTGCATTTAAAATAATAATTTGAGGGTTGTAAAATTTATATCACAAGAAAGATAAAAAAAATTCCTTTAAAATGATATCTTTTTCAAATCTTTACCTCCATTTCCTGATTTTTGGTGAATTTTCAAAGATTCAATTTTAGAATTGAATTTATTAAATGCTGATCACAGGGTTTCTTTTTGTGATGCTTTAAATCAATTTTGCATGACATACATAACAACGAAATAAATTGACAAAAAATATTAAAATACAGCAAAAGATAAAATATAACCACTAGAATAATTGAGATGGAAGTTTTTTAAGAATTTAATTCAAATTAGTACGTTTTATGGATATTAAACATACAAGTTAATTGCATACATTGACCATTGTATTTAATTTGAATGTATTCCAAAGCATGGGTATTCAGCTAGTTTACTCTAAGACCTGAAATTATGCAAGTTATAAACTGGAGAAAGTTAAGCAGATTTATTTCAAGTATGAATTAGGAACTTTAATTTTTTACATTGAATATTAAATGCTTATTTATAATAATCATTTTGTTATAATATCATTCACTAATAAAAAAAAGTATTTTGTGTTATAGTTAGTGCATCCAGTTTTAATGTATTTTGTTTTGTAGACATTTATTTATTTTTTTAAATTTTCTCCTTCAGGTGATATGATGACCTTGCTTATGAAGAAGGACACTCTGTCTGAAGACTGCACACAGTTTTACATTGCAGAAACAGCATTGGCTATTGACTCTATTCATAAGCTTGGTTTCATTCACAGAGATATCAAACCTGATAATTTACTGCTAGATGCAAAGGTAACTTTTGAAGTTTTCAATTATAAGGTTTATTATGAATTGTAAGTAAATTATATATGTTTATGGAATAACTAGGGATAGTTAAGAATTCCATAAATTCGAAACTTTTTGATATTACGCTAAGTGTCAACTTGTGACAAAACAGTCTTGAGACGAGACTCACAAATGGATGAGGGCCTGAGAGTAGTCTTGGAGACAAGTGTGTGCAAGTAGCAGAGACTGCACCTGTCACAAGTGGACATGCTCATTCCTGCTTTCGTGATGTAGTCTCCAGTCTTCCATCGCTGTTGGTAGATTTTAATCAAGGCTGATACTTGATTTCATTCTTTTAATTTTTATTTTTATTTAGCAATAAATATAAATTGGTAAATAATTTTTTTCAAAATGAGCGAAAAGAAGGTTGTACCAGATAAAAGAGTGTGGACTAGTGATGAAGTGCTAGAGTTAATCCATCTTTATGAGTTTTTATGGAACGTGAAACAAATTATAAAGGAATCGCAATAAAAAAATGAGCATGTTCAAAGAATTTACGACAAAATAATAACTAAATTATTAATTTGTTGATATTATAAAATTAATCTGAAGGAAAAGATATATTCATAGAAAAGGAAAAAAATAGCTAAAATATGTAGCGGGCCTCTACTGTACTTGAATATGCTTACAGGGCATCATGTAATTTTGTATCTTGCTTGACAGTCTGATGTTTTACTAAATTTAGAAGCAGTTCAAATTGCACTGCAGACATCTGAATAAAATTTCTGAACTGTTGTGCATCTTCCCACTGCAACTCATTTATGAGTGTTGAACAAGTTCCGAATTCATTTCGTTGATCCACCCATTTTCGTACTCAACACTCCTTTTTTTTTACTTTCTGCTTTTTCACAATTTTATACATAATTATAAAAGCTAGGACTTGACGCGAATCCATTTGGAAAGAAAAGATAAAAATAAACAAATTGCAATCAAATCGCACAACTGACTACGAATTGACTCTCAGGTCGACACAAAATTTTCCTGGTCACGAGACTGCAGTGACTTTCGAGTCTTACGAAACTGCCTCTAGAACATAAGTGATCTCAAATGGACAATACCCTGAGACTACTCTCGAGACTTTCTCTAGAGAAAGTGGACACTTAGCAATATATAATGTTGATTCAATGAAATTACATGTGTAAATTTTGAACTGTTTTGCTATTTTGTTGCTCTATAATGTTTTTGAATTTTTTCTTCATTATTGTTCATTCTGTTTTTAATTTTTTGCCATATCAAATTATCTGTTGCTTTATGTTAAATGTTTCTTTATATATTGGTGATTTACTTTTGATTTAGGGCCATATCAAATTATCTGATTTTGGTTTATGTACTGGGTTGAAGAAATCCCACCGAACGGAATTCTATAGGGATTTGTCTCAGGCAAAACCAAGCGACTTTAGTATGTATTTTGACAGAAACGGTAATTATTGTTTTGTTTGTTCTTTTAATTTTATGATTTCTTATTACTTCAGTTTTAAATGTGCTTATTTCAAATGCTTTTCTAGTATTTTTCCAAAAGAGCACAGAATGAGATGCTTATATTTCCTTATATTACATAGCTCTTAAAAAGTGAGTGATTTGTGTTAGAATTGAGTCTTTATAGTTGGGAGAATGTTATTTGTTGGCATCATTGGAAATTGACATTAAAATTTATCCATGTAAAGCTGCATGTAAGCTATGTGGTAATTTAAATAGGTGTTTAAATAAGGAACAAAGGAAAAAATATTTGCTTTACATAAATAAACTGTATTAACCCTTCAGCGGGCATGCCAATTTTTAGAACACCAGCAGGCGTGCGTGGCACAAAGTGCAACGTCTCTTTCAACCTTGATTATTGATAGAAGCCAGCGCCATTTATGGACATATTTTATGTATAAAAGGTCGCTATCCCTAACTTTAATTATATCCTGGCAACTATACACAAATAAAAAGCACCTAAAAATATAAAACCATTCAAAATATACAACCATTCAAAATTATGAAAATGTTGCACTTTGTACATGGGCGCGCCTGCTGAAGGGTTAATAAAAGTATGAAACTACTTAAATTTTTGTTTTAAATTTCTGTCTTAGTGGCATTGTATTGCATGTTGATTGCATAAATTATATTTTAAAATCTGTTCTTTAATTTTACATTTTGTATTTACTAAATGCATGTTATACTTTGTTTTGCATGATATATTTAATTTATTGTATTTGTAGTATACCTGTTGTAGTGTGCACTGTCTAATTTATGATTAAAGTAGTCCATGTATTGTAATATTTTAAGTTTCTAACATGTAATACTTTTCTTACTTCTAATACTACATTTCTCAACCATCTTTCATCTTTAGTTTCATCTCCTTTTTGAGGTTGCACAAATGCCTTAAATTCTCACCTATAATTTAAAAACCTCTCACAGAACAAAGGTATTTGTAAGCGTAATTATGTTTTATTTAAATATTAACTCTTGATCTTTGTATTTTTGTTTATAGCAAGTAATCCTATGGATTCTAAGAGAAGAGCTGAAAGCTGGAAGAAAAATAGAAGACAATTGGTATGAAATATTTATTAACCCATGTATTATTTTTTTAAAAACATCAGGGTAAAGGAAAAGAATTGAAATTTACTTTTGTCCATGTTTTTATATGAAGACAACCCTTTCACAACCAGTTTTTTCTTTTCCAAAATTAAGGTAAATTAGGGCGTTAGTAGGTCAAATAAAGTAGAAATAGCAATATTCTTCCAAAATAAAAACAAAAATGAACTGTAGGGGCAATTGTGAAGGTGGGACATATATGTCCCACTAGTCTTTTTAATTGGGACACGTGTCCCAATGGTGTTGAGGTGATGTTATAAAATACAGTGAAACATATGTTATAATATACAGTGTTATAAAATACAGTGAAAAGTTGAGTTCCCTAGTTCTAAATTAATTTTACAATACTTTGAAACAATTTTATTGCAAGACAACATTATTCATGACATTTCTATGTATGGTACATTGCAAAACAGTTTTTGTAATGTACCATACCAACAATTCTTCAGAACTATCACTGTCAGAGGAACTAGGCACATATTCTCTGCCTGCATCTGAGTCATCCAATTCATCACTTGAATCCGGTTGATTCAACAATTTCATTATTTCTCCTTTTGTCAATCCCTTCCTTCGATTCATGATATTCCTATGCAATAACAGAAATGACAAGCTTTGGAAATGAGGCATAGATATCTTTATATAACCACTGGGACAATAATGTCCCAATAAAACAGACCATTGGGACATATATGTCCTGTAATATTTTTTTTTCAAAATCTACAATAATAATCCACTTTTCAAATAAACTACTTGATTTGGCAAAATTATATGCACACAGCACAAAACGAAAACAACACGTGTCTACACTCATCTGTCTGGGCCTAAAATAGCTGCCAGAATGCACAAACTTTTATTCTAGTCAGAAACAGTTACGAAAAAAACAAATAACTGGTGGGGCGCTGGTGACATCTATCTGGAAAAAGTCACACTAACATATGAATGTAATCACATGAAACCAGTGTGACATGCATTCGAATAAATTTCATGCTTACTTATCCCATTGGGTGATTTGGAAATATCTGTGGGACATACATGTCCCGGTGGAGCCGAAATGGTTAAGGCCTGTTCACATAGTATCCGTCAGCATCAGCATTAAATTTTTAACCAATCATATAGCTGAGCATTATGATATCTGTTGATTCAATTTCAACACTGACAGTAGAACATGTGATACATTAAACCAATCATCAGTCATTTCAAGAATCATCTGCTATCAAGCACCAGTCATTCCTTGTATACACCAAGTAATAAACACCTGCTTGTCGCATAGTTTTCAGTGGTTCTTGTTGGAGGAGGAGACTCTTTTAAAATGAGCTTTTTCTTCACCAATGAGTGTTATGACATCATCCGTTGATTCAATTTTAACATTGACAGAAGAACATGTGATACGTTGAAACAATCACCATTTCAAGAATCATCTGCTATCTAGCATAGGTCATTCCTTGTACTGAACACCTTGTAATAAACACCTTGTCGCATAGTTTACAATGGTTCTTGCTGGAGGAGGAGAGACTTTCAAAGTTAAAAATAACCATAACCAGTAAAATTTTAGTAAAAATTCATGCCGTGTTTAGTTTAAAGTTTTGTTTTAGGCTACCTATGTTAGTTTTTAGTTTTTTTCACCTGTTATGTGTGGAATGTTTTGATGAATGTTTTAGTCATTCATCAAAGCAATCTTTGTGGAAGGTTAAGGATTAAGGGCACGAGGAAAAATTCATTCTGATGTGACCTTAAGTGCAATTTCTGCTTGTGTGAATTTAACTCCAAAATGATCACATCTATACAAAATATGTGGCCACTAAGCTCATGCTATTGTCTGCTTAGCCTTTGTATTGCAAAACTTCATTTTAAATGCTAAACCAGCTAACTTCGCCTTCTTGAGAGACTTAGCTTTAATTACTCCCACATGCCCTTACATCTTTATGTAAGGACTAGCTGAATACGCATGCTTTGCTACAAAGTACATTCAAATTGAATACAATGGTCAATGTATGCAATTAATGCCAAAAATATATATATATTTATAAAAAAAATCACAACGGATATTTTTATAGACAAAATAATGTAGAAAAAGATAATTCAAATTAAATACAGCGGTCATTGTATGCATTTAATTTGTATGTTTAATATTCATAAAACATACTATTTTGAATTAAATTCTTAAAAAACTTCCATCTCAGTAGTCTAGAGGTTAAATTTTATCTTCAGTATCTCAATATTATTTTTGTCAATTTATTTCGTTGTTATGCACATGATGCAAAATTAATTTAAAGTATCACAAAAAGAAAAGAAACCATATGATCGGCATTTAATAAATTAAATTCTAAAAATTAATCTTTAAAAATTCACTAAAAATCAGAAAATGAAGGTAAAGATTCAAAAAAGATTTCATTTTAAAGGAATTATGATTTTTCTCGTGATATAAATTTTATGACCCTCAGATTATTATTTTTAATGCAAACTTTAAAGAATGTTACAAAAACAGCTTTAAAATTTAATTTAAAAAAATCTAAGGAAATTTTTAAAGATCTTTCTTAGTGCACCCCTACACTATAAGAAGAATTGCCATGCAAAATTTCAGCCCTTTAGGTCCAGTGGTTTGGTCTGTGTGTTACATGTCAGTCAGTCACGGAACTGTTTTATATATATAGATAAGTGGCTCCACACTAGGGGAACTACTCCCTGTCAAAAGGGCAATCCCCTTATCTATCATGTATTTGTCAAAAGTAAAACAAATCATTATTTAAAAAAACTTTGTTTCTAATGTTTTCATTATTTGTGTGATTTAACATCATTAGTGAACTTCTGCTTTGTTTATAACTGCCATAGCTGTAGTAAAATAATCCTGTAGTTTTATTGCATGTAACTTAGTAGATGTATTTTTCAGGCCTATTCTACGGTTGGTACTCCAGATTATATAGCTCCTGAAGTTTTTATGCAAACTGGTTACAACAGTGCTTGTGACTGGTGGTCCCTTGGTGTCATCATGTATGAGATGCTTATGGGTAAGTTTAAAGTCTCTGTATTTAAAGATATTGCTTTTAAATTTTTTTAGTGAAAATTAGAAGGTAATTTACATTATAAAGATGTAAACTTCAAATATTAATACTCATTTCATTTTATTATATATGCTGAAATCTGTTAACAATGTGTGTTTTATTATAGTTATATCATATACTAGATAGTACCCGTCAAGACTTGACGGTAAATAATTGAACAGTTCCATTAAAAAAAATAAAGGTTCATGACCTTGTTAAAATATTAGAAATTTTTACAGAATATTAGCTGTTTTTCAATCCGATGTTATAATTAAAAATGTTGTAATAATCTGAAATGTTATAATCCGAGTTTATAATTAAAAAAAGTCTTTCTTCTTGGAAAAAAAGCATGCTTACCGCTGATTTTTCAATCCGACTTGCACAATCTAACTAATATGCTATGTATACAATCTGACTAATATGCTATAAATATGCTATGTATAAATATATTAAGCAAAAATAAAATATATAAACTAAAGAAAATCAGATTAAAAACTCATACAAATTACTCACATGCAAAACATTTTTGCAGTCTCTTTCAATAAATAAGAATAAATTCAAATTTAACAATCTAATTCAATCTATTTCAATTTAATATAAATATATTATATATTCATGTATTGTGCTATATACATGTATAAATATGCTATGTATAAATATATTAAGCAAAAATAAAATATATAAACTAAAGAAAATCAGATTAAAAAATCATGCAAATTACTCATGTGCAAAAATACAATAATAAACAGAAATTAAAAACATTATCATAATAGAATGCTTTACAAAAAATCGTCATGAACAATTTTAAGCAAATAAATATTCAATTAAACACAGTTCAAATGTTAAATTCAGTTACTTAGCTTGAAATTTACATCCAAATATAATCATTCGGACATTACGAAAAGAAAAAAAAAGCTGGCTGATATGTAACGTCACACCGTTTAAATAAGAAATCAAATAGAATACAAACCGTCATAAAAGTACTATTAAAAGTAAATATTAAACAGAGATTAAAACACTATCATCGAATAGAATGCTTTACAAAAAATCACATGAAAGCCACGTGTGTTAGCAATTTAGAAATATTCATTTCTACCGTACACAGTTTTGAACATATCATTACGCATGCGTCGAGTTTGTAACTTTCCGAAAATACTAAATTTGACATTATTGTAATATCTGGATAAAATATATATATTATATGGTTAAAATATAAATATATATATATTAAAATAATAATATAATGGAAAATTGTTTTATTGTGGAGAAGATTCTCTGATTCAATTTTTCTTAAATTAACGATGATGAATGAATCACCGTGAATGAATGACTCACTCGTGTTTACATTTTCAAGTTATGAGTATATAAAATGAATACTTGTATACAGCCTGAAAATTGAAATAAAGTTGATTTGTGTTGTTATTATGTTGTTTTAATTAAAATTTTTTGGGTTTAGATAGCAAATAATCTTTTTGAACTTTACTTTTAACTTGTTAAGCCTAACTCATAAAACAAAATGGATGCCATAGGCTGATATATTTATGATGCGGTTGCTCCGGAAGCGTTACATGACAGATCCATACACAGAACACGGCAACTATTAGGCAAATTTTAGACTGGATGATGATATGTAAAATCTCCAAGGTTTTGACGTAATCTTTGCTTTTTGTTGTTGATAAAATCTAAAGAGCACAGATTAAATGTCTTTGGTAGCACAATGTATTGGGTTGTTCAGAAAGTAATTATTTATTTATCTTTTTTTTGTGAAAATGAAAGACTATTTTCTTATAGTGTATAAATGTTTTATTGAATTATATATTCTCCATTTTGGTCCAATACCTTTTGCCATCTTGCTGGCAGTAGCATGATTCCACACTCATAAAACTTCTAATCTTCACTAGCAAAAAACTGATCCAAGTCATTTTTGACGTTCTCATTTGAAGTTAAGGTTTTGCCATCTAAAAAATTTTGTAGAGACCGGAACAAATAATAATCCGAAGGTATCAGATCTGGAGAATATGGTGGGTGTAGTAGTACATCCCATCCAAGCCGTAAAAGCTTTTGGCAAGTTAGCGAACTTGTATGAGGTCTTGCATTATCTTGGTGGAACACTATACCTTTTCTATTGATCAATTCTGGTCTTTTTTGTTTGAGTGAATCATTCAGTTTGCCCAGTTGATATCAGTCCACTTCAGAATTGATCGTGTTATTGTCCAGTAGAAAATCCCACTAAACAGACAGCATCACCTTTTTTTGATGACTATTGGTTTTTGAAGTGCTTTGAGCCAGTTCATCTTTTTTACTCCAAGATCTCTTGCGTTTAACATTGTTGTAGACAAACCATTTCTTGTACCCAGTGATGATTTGCTTCAAAATTGGATCGTTTTCTTGATGTTTGAGAAGCAAATCACAGGTGTCAATGTGACGGAGCAAATTTCTTTCTGTGAGAACATGTGGAACCCATATGTCGATTTTTTAAA
Organism: Dolomedes plantarius; assembly: GCA_907164885.2. Classification (NCBI taxonomy): domain Eukaryota; kingdom Metazoa; phylum Arthropoda; class Arachnida; order Araneae; family Dolomedidae; genus Dolomedes; species Dolomedes plantarius. Next base: position 64,745,136 of record OU015499.1, on the reverse strand, counting down.
TTAAACCAAGGCATTTCACGTGATCATGAACAGTTGAATTCAATAAATTTAATCTCTTAGCGATTTCATGAGTTGTTATTCAGTCAATGAATGCCTTTATTTTGCTTTATCAGCTTCAACTGGCCTTCCAGAACGTGGTACATCTTCAACATCAAAAATGCCGGAACGAAATTTTGCATACCAGTTTTGGCATTGCCGTTCTATGAATACATCTCCATACACATTGAATAATTTTTTTCTTGCTTAAACAGCATTTTTACCTTCTCAATAGTAAAAAAAGTAAAATATGCCAAAAATGCTGCTTTCGACTTTCCATATTTTATAGGACATCAAACAAAAACTATTGCGCAGAATCAAACAAACTTTTTCACAAACAAGCCTTGCTGCCAGCTGCCATTGTATCAGCTGTCAAAATATATAATGACAATGCGGCTTATGTATGAAGTTGGCTGTGAAAAATTGTAATTAAGTCCTCTTTTAGGAGAAAATGAAATTACTTTCCGAACAACCCAATATTTTGAATCTTGTATTTTGTTATTCCTCTTATTTACTTTCATTCATGCCTGAATATAAATTGTCAATCCAAAATCCAACAAGATAGATAGGAAGAAGGTTTAGTATTTCTTTGGTCCATGAGCTTTTCAGTTACATGCTGCCCCCAATTTATTGGGGCTTGGCAAAATATTAACTCTGCCGTAAATTCTTTAGTTTCAGTTCCCTTTCCAAGGAAAGTAAGGGTATGGAAGGCAGGGTAATAAAAAGGCATTATAATACTAGGAGATTGGGCTAATCATTTGATCTAGATAGTCAGTTTTGAGTAAATAACTTAATATAGTTGAAAATTTCATTATTTGCGAATACATATCATCACTGTCATTCAGTCATTTTTCATAGGTTTTACTGAAATATCAGGTGTATCAATGAATTTCAGGTTATAGGATCACAGTTGTAATAATTTAAATATGCTTGCCTTTTTTGTATTTCATATTTAATGTGTTCTGTAAGGCTTTTATTAGTAACAACATAAATTATGTGTCATATATATTGTTAAAAGGTAAATCAAGTTATTGGGAAATTCTTAGTAAAGGTTATATTTCTGTACGTCAGAGGTAAACCATCATAAGTGAATTTTCTTCAGTGAATTTTCCCAATTTTTCAGGAGAACTTTGTGATGGTGTACCTCTCATCAAGACTTACATATGCAATAGTTTATAAGTCTATATTTCACCCACCATGTTGTTTCTCATATAGGACAGTTATCCTCAAAGAAGCTCCACCCAAAAGGAGTCACTTAAAATAAAAATATCGAAAATGAAGAAAATTCACTTATGATGGTTTACCTATGACGTACAGATTTATAGTTACATTTCTAAAATGTCGCTCTTTCTTCAAAATGAAAGATGGTAACTAGACCTTTAGGCAGGTTATTAAAATTACTAAAGTGGTAAAAAGTAGTATAAATGATCTAATTTTTGGATTTGAAAAATAGTCGAAACTCTGAGTTTGCATATATCAAAATGGCCTCTCTGTAAAAAACTAAGTTTTCTTTTTCTCATGCTGGTAGGAAAAAAAAGTATGAATTAAATTTAGGTTCATTACATTAACATACTTGCTAAGTTATTTAGAACTGTTTTTAAATGAAGCATACAGCCTAGTTAGAAATTTGCTAATAGCTGAAAAAAAAAATGCAATAGAGAAATGTTTGTTCTGTATTTACTATTAATATTTTTCTGTTAGAGAGAGTGATAATTTTCAAATTTGGAAAGTCCCTCTCTTTAAATTTAGAAAATTGGGGTCATTCAAAATTAGCAAGTTTTGAGGAATTGGTTACGCATCAAATTACGTCACTTGCCAGATCCACTTCTTTAGGGGGGGGGGGGTGTCCGGATACTTTTGGCAAGATAGTGTATAACATGTGTAAACTCATATATTAGAATTTTAATCTTGTTCAATTAATAATTTTAATTATATCTGTGGTAGGTTATCCACCATTTTGTTCTGAGACACCGCAAGAAACGTACAGAAAAGTGATGAATTGGAGGGAGACTCTTATTTTTCCACCTGAAGTTCCTATATCAAATGAAGCTCGAGATCTGATTCAGAGGTTTTGTTGTGAAGCAGACAAGAGAATTGGAGCTGGCGGAGGTTGCGAAGAAATTAAACAACATCCATTTTTCAAAGGTGTGGACTGGGAACATATTAGGTAAGGGACTTCAGCTGTATATTTATATCAATTATGAATAGATTACTTTAGGAACACAATCTTTCACTTAGACTATAAAAAATTATATTTTCCATAGTTTTAAAAACTTGGAACTTAATGTCTGTTATCTTAACAGCCTTTTAGAATTTTTCCAATTTGCGTTACAACCTCATAAACTCTACAAAGAAAGTACTAATGAATATTTAGTTACTTGTTTATAAGACATTAGCTGAATACCCGTGCTTCGCAATGGAGCACATTCAAATTACATACAACGGTCACTGTATGCAGTTAATGCCAATACATATATATAATACACTACTGGCCACCCAAATTGCAACACCAAGAAAGACAAGAGATATCATAACAAAATTTATTTTGTAGATAACATGTTGACCAAGTATCAAATGATTAAATTTATAGACTTCTGGGAAGTGTGGTTCCTGCCAAAATCAGTAGCCAGAGTAGCCGCCATTGTTGGAGATCACCGCTGGTATCATTGCTTTGAATCAATGCCTTGGCATTGATTCAAAGAGACTTTGGATGAGTTCTTGGGGTACAGCAGACCAAGCAGCTTCCACACGTTGCCAAAGTTGATCTGCTGTGGCAGCTGGTGATGGAATCTGGGTCAATCGTAGAGCAACCATGGACCACATGTTTTCTATCGGCGAAAGATCCGGAGAACGAGGCGGCCAGGGAAGCAATTCAATCTGACGATTGACGAAGAACCGTTGGACAATGTGTGCCACGTGTGGCCGCGCATTATCCTGTTGAAATATGGCTGTGGGCAAGTCCTGAAGGTAAGGAAGGACAACTGGCTCCAACACCTCGGAGATGTAGCGCTGGCTGTTTAAAGTACCGGCAATGCGTACTAGAGGTGTGCGAGAGTGATATCCAATACCGCCCCATACCATAATACCCGGTGCGGGACCAGTGTGGCGGTGCATAACGCAGCTGTTCAGCATCCTCTCTTCACGGTGTCTCCAGACTCGAATGCGACCATCGTGGTGTTGCAGACAGAAGCGTGACTCGTCAGTAAAGACAATTTCATTCCATTCTGCCGTCCACATTCTTCTGTCATTGCACCATTGGCGGCGGAGACGTCTGTGGTTCTGCGTCAAGGGTAGACAAAGCAAAGGACGTCTTGCGGACAGACCACTCTGCTGTAAACGGCGTCAAATGGTACGTGCAGACACTGGATGATGAGTTACAGACTGCATGTGCTGTGCTATGGTTCGTGATGTGACTGAGCGATCCGTCACTGCCATGCGCACAATTTGCCTGTCATCACGTGAAGTGGTGCGCTGAGGTGGATGCGATCAAACACGCCGGTCCGTCGTACCCTCCTGTATCCAACGATCACATATCCGCATTACAGTTGTTTGGTTTCGTCCAACATGACTACCGAATTCCCTGAAAGATAATCCACAATCTCGGTAGGCCACTATCCTTCCTCTGTCGAACTCGGATACTTGATCAAAAGATGATCGCTGTTTTCGACGAGGCATAATTGATCGTTTTTTTGAAAAAACCACAAGAAAAACACAATTGCCGAACTTGAAATCGTCGAAATCTCCAAGCCTTAAATAGCACTTTGAAGTGGTGCCACAGGCGCGCGTGATGTGCGTCTGCGCTGAAATTGTAATCATTTGTGTCGAGAATCCGGCAAAAGATTCCATTGAAAAATTTAAAAAGAGTGAAATTGTGCAGGAGCGCTCTATAGAAATGAAGCCAAAAATATTTATAAAAACTACTTATTAAATTTAACTAGAAATACGTGAAGAATACTAAGGTATGTGCGTGGAGGTCAGTCAACGTCACGTACTCAGCTTCCATCGTTGAAAGAGTGACGCTTTTATGCTTGAAGGTTCACCAAAATAGTGGTGATTCATCAACTAAAAGGAGTATTCCACCTACCGACACTCGGTCGTCTCGATTCGAGGCGAAGTCCGAATCACTGAAGCAGTGAATGTCCGGTGTTTCCACTCTTGATAAGTTCAGCTTGAGATGTCGTGTGTCGTAAACGTAACCTAATAACCTTAGTAGTAAGTGCCAGTGATATTGTCCAGGATTTTCTTGAAATTGTGAAAAATTATTCACGGCATAGGTGATATCCGGACGTGTCTTCAAAGAAATATAAGAGAGGCATCCTATTAGGCTCCGATATGGACATTTACGCATTTCGTCGATTTTCTGTTCAGTGGTAGGTCGTTGATTGCGTGATAGTATCGTACCCTTTGAGATTGGTAAGGAGCTGTGAGGAATTTTAAAATGTTTAAACGTGTCATAAACCTTTTCAATGTAGTCAGTTTGGTTGATAGATAGGTGGTCTTTTTCCTGTATAAAATTTATACCTAATAACCTTTTGGTTTTTCCTAGGATTTTAATATCAAATTTAGATTTTAGCAATTTTATACCATTATCTATATCCGCACTGGATTTTCCAAAAAGTACCATATCATCAACATACAAAATCAAAAGAATACTATTTGAAAATACATAAAGGCAGTTACACCATTCGAATTTAACAAAGTTCAATTCTAAAAGAGTTTTATTAATTTCAAAGAACCATTCTCGGCCTGATTGGTGTAAGCCATAAAGTGCTTTCTTAAGCTTACAAACAAAGTTTGGTTTAATATCTACTCCCTCGGGAGATTTCATTTAAATATCATAACTCAAATCTGCATAAAGGTAAGCATTTTTCACGTCAAGTTGACAATTGAACCATTTACAAGTTTGAACAAGAACAGAAAAGAAAAACCGTAAAATTGAAAAATTAACTACCGGGCTGAAAACTTCATCGTAAGTTTCGCCTTTACGTTGCTTATAACCTTGAGCAACAAGTCTGGCTTTAAACCTTACGACATCAGAGTTTTCGTTAGCTTTTAGGGTAAAAACCCAACGGCTGCCGATTACATTAACATTATTAGGTTTTGGGACAAGATCCCATACTTTTCGTTCATTAATAATAGAGAGTTCGTCTTTAATAGCTCTTAGCCAATGTTCACTTTGAGGTGAAAAAATAGCTTCCTCATAAGAATTAGGTACATTCAAAGTCTGTAATTGTCAAAAGTCTTTAACATCGTCACCTACAACATTTATATTTGAGGTTTCTAAATTGCCTGGTACAACACATGTATAAGTATTTTTACCACTAAAATCAAAGAATATAGGATCAAATTTAAGATTCTTAGATTCACAAAATTCTTTAGCTTTTACAGATGAGTTAAGTGTAACATCTGATCCCTGAAGATCATAATAAACGTCTACCCTCGATCGGTCTTTACGTAAAACAGCGCGTCTATTCCAAGTCATATCGCCGCTTGTACTTGGTTGTATCGCGACGGTTTGGGTAGGTTCTTTTTCAACAGGTTCTGTTTGATGTTCCTCAATTGATTCGTCATCTGAGCTTAAATTTTGGTCATTGCGGTAAGTAAAAACGTGGGAAGGGTCCAGTTCGCTTCCAGATTTAGTAAAGCTTTTAGTTGGTTCGCCGAACCTAACATCACTGGTTTCCACTATTTTATTCTCGGCAGGAATCCACACTCTATAACCACATGTTAACATGGCATATCCTACCATTATCCCTTTCTTTGCTCGCATATCTAGTTTGGTACGGAGCTGCTTGGGTACAACAACAAAAGCATTAGAACCAAAAATTTGTAAATGTTTGACTGATGGCGTTTGGCCCCCGTAAAGCTCAAAAGGGGTTTTCTCTTGGTGAGAATGGCAAATGTGGTTCCAAACATATGTAAAACATTGAACGGCTTCTGACCAGAAACTATCATTTAGTGAACTGTCCTCTAGCATGACCTTTATAGCATCTACCGCCATTAGATTGAATCGTTCCGCAACACCATTTTGCTGAGGCGTGTAAACGTTGCTGCGTTCTGCTCGAATGCCCTGATTTTCTAAAAAGTTTTTAAATTTTTCATGCACAAACTCTAAGCCGTTGTCCGTTCGGACATTAATAATTTTCCTATTTAAAAATCGTTCCGCCCGTTTTTGGAATTTAGTAAAATATTCAAACACTTGGGTTTTATCTTTTAGGGGGTAAACTGTTGTCTTCTTAGAGTGGTCATCCACAAAAGTTAAGAAATAACGATGTCCGTGAAAGGATTTAACTGGAAAAGGGCCGCATAAATCAGAATGAATCAGCTGTAAAGGAAATTGAGACCTTGGACCGCCTATACTTTTATGAGGTTGGCGTTTAGCTTTAGCGATTTGACACTTGTCGCAATTAAATTTGAAATGTTTAAAATACGGCAGACCTCTTACCGATTTGTTTCTGCTAGTGTTGATTAGAAATTTAGAATTAATATGGCAAAATTTTCGATGCCAAACTTTAAAATTTGTTAGATTCACATCGTTTGCGTTTGCTGAAATTTCGGATTTTATGCGCTTTACTTTCAGAAAGCATTTATATAAACCATTTAATTTCTTAGCAACAAACAATCGTTCACCAGATTGAGAGTAGACATTTATCTTATTTTTGCCACCAACAAACTTTGCCTTAGCGTCATCAAATTTAGATCCCGCAATTAAGTTTCTGTTTATACTGGGTGAATACATAACATTAAGTAATGTCACCTCTTGAGACTGATCAGGATCATCATTAAAAGTTAATTTGACATTGCCAACTCCTTTAATGGGGTAAGTAGCGTCACCCACAGCCACGCTCATTTCCTTATTGTGAACTGGTTTAAAAGTATTAAAAAGTGACCTGTCACCTGAAAAGTGAGCTGTAGCAGCTGTGTCAAAAATCCAAGCATTTGGATCCGCTACGGTATTTAAATTTGTTTCTATTCCTAAACTCATCTCAACATTCGCCGCAAAATCTTTATCTTTAATTTTGATTTTACTTCTACACACTGTGGCATTGTGATTTCCTTTCCTGCATTTTGTGCATTTTTCAACTTTAGCTTTATTCTTTTTAGAATTTTGTTTTTTATTAAACTTCACACTATAAACACTAGAATTTTGCGTTTCGAGATCAGAGCATCTCTGTTTGATTCTCGATTCTTCGCACAGTAATTCTTTTAAAACATCGTCGTATTTAAAGTCCTTATCTTCCCATCGATAGATAGTTTGTATGATTCCAGCAAATTCAACAGGTAAAAACCGAATAAGTTGAAAAGATTGGAACACCTCATCAAGGTCGTAACCTGCATCTTTCACTTGTATGATGATTTTCCTCAATCTAGCAGCATACATGCCTACAGACTCACCGTCTGGCCGGGTATTAAAAAACGTGTCTAAAAGACCAATTAACCGAGCCCTAGATTTTGGTTGAAAGAAATCTCTTAAAGTTTCCCAGGCTACTCGAGGATCTTCAGTTTCAGATATTAAATTTCTTAATTCTTTACTAGTATTCAGATAAATTGTAGAATAACCGCGTTGTACGCGAACTTTAAAATCTTTCTGTTCCTTTGCGGAAGCGGTAGCTGCGGTTGGCTCTTCTATCCCTTTAACAATTGACCATGCATTACGGTCAAGCAGTATAGCTTTTAAATCTTCTGACCATGAGACATAGTTGTCTCTGGTTAAAGGTTCAACCATTACTCTTTGATCATAGTCACACATCATGAATTTATACAATATTACATACAAAGACAAATATAGGAAAGTTAAATATTTTCTTGCCCCCCACTAAAACATACTCAAACTCCAGCACATACAATGAAATTTTTAAATACACACAATAAAATTTTTCACACTAAATTCGGATTTAAACAAATTGGGAATTGGCTTCTTAAATTTTTATAAGAGATTAATTTTTCCTGACGGCCCATAACCCTTGTCGGGAATCCGGCAAAAGATTCCATTGAAAAATTTAAAAAAGAGTGAAATTGCGCAGGGGCGCTCTATAGAAATGTGTTAGTCCTGGACGGTCTAGTACATTCTGATAAAGTTAAATTAGCAGAGTAAAGGCGCAGCAGAGCATGTAGAGTTGAAGATAATTCTGAAGCAATGATGACAAGTTCGTTTAAAAATAAATTAATTTATTAAACAGCATATCTGGTAAAAGATTAACAAAAAAATACATTATTCAGCACAAAGCCTTACATGCTTAAAAATAAATTAGATGCAAAATTCATTTACTACTTGTAAATCATATAAAGGTTTCGTATTCCTGTTAATTTATTATGCTATGTTGCCTAACTACAAGCGATACTACTGTCACCCTAAATAAAACTAAACAGATGAGAAAGAGACGAGGTACATCGCTATCGGCGCGGCTGCACGAACGGCAAAAGCCAGACTATCCGCGCTCTACTGAGCTCACCCGCTCAACCGAAGAACCGCACTACCGCTAAAGCTTCGCTCCGATCCGTACCTCTTATACATCTCTCGGCGAAGGTCTGCATTCTTCTTCTTCTAACAGGTGCTTGTTGATTGGTTTTGACAACAAACGTCACGGCTGCGTATTTGCATATGCCGAAGATGCCGCCTTCTGGCAAAAAATGCGTGAAACTTGAACTACGGAAGAAAAATAATGTCATAGTCTCGCGTCCGCTATGCCTTGCGGTTCGAGACGCTGGTGCAAAAAAAATTCGGTTGAGTGACGAAGGCGTCTATTATACTAACAAAATGAAGCCAAAAATATTTATAAAAACTACTTATTAAATTTAACTAGAAATACGTGAAGAATACTATTGTCAAACATAAGGACAATAAGCAGAGTGTGGTTGGCAGTACTGATGACAGAGGCAGAGATAAAATAAAATCTTTTATTCAAAGTCATAAATAAAACGTTAACTCGTATATAAACATAATAAAATAAAACTGTCTCAGGCACGCAGTCCATGAGACATCTCACTTGTACTAGGCAATATCTCAGCCGGCAAAACAGAAGGCGAAAGCAAAAGCAACAAGACTCGCTACACTGTAGCTATATATATACACAGAATATTTGCATAAAACACAAGATAGCACGCAGCGAGTTGATCCCAACTCGTGATCAATAAATCATGGGGAAAAGCAAATAAAACCCATTAATAGTTTATGAAAGTATATGACGTCATCCCAACAGGATTTGGTGTGATGACGTCATTTACAAACGATCTTACTTGGTCAACACTGTTGATTACCCGCTCACTAGGGTATTAAGAAGACGCATTTGGCAACTGTCAAAATCAAAATAATAGCGTGAGTGCAATACTACACTGTGGGAAAACTACAGGTAAGCAACTTTTAGGTGAAATTCCCAACAAGTGGCCCACCTATTGCACTTGCAGCATTTTGAGTTAAAGATAGAAATTATAACTTAAGAAAAGTAGTCTAATTATAGATAAATGTTCACTTTGTATAATTACCATTCAGAACTTTGTATAGCTACTATTTAAGAATTACGTTCACACAGAACAACAATGTAAATACAATAAGACATTCGTTCGTATCCTAATTACTTTAAACTTAGTATATTACTGTTAAAAACCTGGCTTAAATTCTAACAGTAAGTATTCATTATAAGCCTTAATGTTTCACTAATGTGACCTAATATTCATAATGAAACATTTAAGTGATAAGCATTCTAAAAAAAAATTTAAGTGTATATATACAGTGCGAGCAAAATTGTATAATTACTATTCAAAACACTTCCGTAAATGCATTTTTCCCCCGTACATTAGCAAGCTTCATGAACGTACTATGAATTATAAGAAATTTCAAAAACACACTAGAATTTACAACAATTTAGAAAGTACATTTGCAAAGAACTAATTACTTTTAATATTCAAGGAAAATCATCATAACTTTAACAATGATTAAATATACACATGTTATAAACGAGTGTGGCCACACTCCCCCAAACAATATGAATACATGTACTTAATTCAAAATATCAAAGATATAAATATAATATCAGTACTCACAAATAATAAAAAGGTGCCAGAACACATCTGGACATTCAAGCTTTCATCATTTGGAAAACATAATCAGTAAATTTCTTTAATTCGAGTTTGGTAACAGCTTTAGTGAAACTATCAGCTAAATTCTTCTTTGTATGTACGTATTTTAAAGTAAATAATTTGTCACTAATTAGTTTTCTAATAAAGTGCAGCTTAATTGATATATGCTTAGTCTTATGATTTTCCAAGGGGGATTTACAGAAGCTGATGGCTGCTTGGTTATCACAAAATAACGTTACTGTAGATGGCTTAGATGCTAAAATACTGTGTTCAAAAACTTCATCTAAAACCCGTGTGATCCATATTAGTTCTTTAGATGCTTCGGTAAGGGAAACGTATTCGCTTTCCATTGATGATAGGCTTACACACTTTTGTTTGAAAGTCCTCCAAACAACTGGGGCCTTATCAACTAATAGCAGCATACCTCCCATCGATATTCTATCATCTCTATTAGATGCATAGTCGGCATCGCTATAACATATCAGATCTAATTTTTCAACACACGATAGTTTAAGCTTATAATTTCTAGTTTGACACACATAACCCAAGAGCTTAATTAGGGCATTCCAGTGTATCATACCAGGGTCAGCCTGAAATTGAGACAAAACGTTGACGGCAAAACAAATATCAGGTCTTGTCCGATTAGCTAAAAATGCCAAACATCCTATGGCACTCCTATATGGTATGTACTCCATTTGTTTACGTTCGTCGTCAGTATTGGGGCACTGGCTTTTAGATAGTACCAAACCTTTAGGTATTGGTAAAGATGTTACTGGAAGTTTAAATTTGCTAAAAAGTTTTTGTATATGTTCGATGTAACTTTTCTGATGAATAAAAATTTGCCCATCTATTTCTTCTAATTCTACGCCTAGCAGTTTCCTGGTTTTTCCTAAGTCTTTCAAATCAAATTTGCTGCATAAAAGTTTAATTACGTGATCAATGTGCCTATCATGCTCCCCAAAAATCACGATATCATCCACATATAACAGTAAAACTACATGTTTCTGGTATGTGAATACACAGTTTGCCCATGAAATCTCTTCGAAACCCATATCAAGGAGTTTGTTGCTGATTTCGAAAAACCATTCCCGGCCGCTTTGATGCAGGCCGTAGATAGCTTTTTTTAATTGGCAAACTAAATTCGGTCTTTCTTCATCAACAAAACCTTGAGGCTGTTTCATGAAGATTGTTTCTTGAAGTGGGGCATATAAATAGGCATTTTTAATATCGAGCTGTCTGTGGGACCACTTCTTATATGCAACTAATACAGCGAAAAATATTCTAATTAGGGAAAAGTTCACAACAGGACTAAAAGTTTCCTCGTATGATTCCCCCTTTCTCTGAAGAAAGCCCTGGGCAACAAGACGAGCTTTAAACCTCACAATTTTCCCTTCTGAATTTTTCTTGAGACTAAAAACCCACCGGTTTCCAATGACTTTAGCCTTTTCAGGTTTTTCAACAAGTTCCCAGACATCTCTATCTCGCATCACGTTTATTTCCTCATTCATAGCATTAAACCACTCATCTGCTTCGGGGGTTCCTAAAGCTGCTGCAAAATTAGATGGTACTGCAACTGCATTATGGTCTAGTCATGCAGAAAACAATGAGTCCTCACTATGCGATTCTTCAACTGTATCAATATTTTCTGCAGGCCCGGAATAAGAATTTTTCGTACTGAAATTAAAATCAGAGCTATTATATTTAATTCCGTGAGCATTACAAAAAGACTCTACCTCCCTGTGTGATCTCAAACGAGCTTTACTAGTACCAGGGTAGTAATAAATATCATGTCGATCCCCTATAGCACGGGGTACCGCTTTCCTGGTCCAGGAAACTTCTTTTAAAGGGGGTTCTGAATCCAACACTTTAGACGAACTTACCTCAGGTTCAGCTCCAGCTGGCTCATCAGTATGACTAGTAGCACCTTGATCACTTGCTGTTCTTTTAAAATAAGTTTCTTCGTCTTCTGACTCTGTGTCGGTTACAACTTCACGGGAAATAGGTTTCTGTACTTTGGGATCCAGTACGCGACCACTGGGCTCAGAGAATCTTACATTAATAGTTTCGACGACCTTACGATCTTCAGGAATCCAAATCCTATACCCTTTTGTACGCATAGCGTACCCAACCATTATGCCCCTTTTCGCACGGGAATCAAGCTTTCCTCGAAGTTGTTTAGGAGTTCCGACGTAAGCGATAGTCCCAAAACTCTTCAGGTGTTTTACCGAAGGTGTATTACCCGAGAATATTTCGAAAGGGGTCTTGGTTTGGTTACGGTGACAAAGTCTATTCCACGTATAGGCAAAACATAGAACTGCTTCATCCCAAAATGATTTCTTTAACTGACTATCCTGCAGCATCGCTTTAACAGCGTCTACAGCAGTATAATTAAGTCTTTCACTCACCCCATTTTGCTCAGGGGAGTATGTGTTCGTTCGTTCTGCACGGATACCTAGGTCTTCAAGATATTCTTCAAACTGCTTATGGCAGAACTCTAGGCCCTGGTCTGTACGTACATTGATTACCTTATGACCTGTAAACTTTTCTGCTCTTTTCTGCCATTTTTTAAATGTATCAAAAACCTCCGTTTTCTCTTTTAGAGGAAAAATTGTAATTTTCCTCAAAAGGTCATCTGTAATACTAAAAAAATAACGATAACCAGATTTAGATGTTACCGGCATTGGACCACAGAGGTCCATATGCACCAGTTCTAGAGGTTTTGATGACCTGATTTTGGCTATAGGCTTGAACGAAACACGTTTAGATTTAGCTAATCGACATGTCTCACACTGTACCTCCTCCTTTGTCTTAAAACTAGGTAATCCTCTCACACAGCCCTCGCTCCCTGTTTTTACAATGTAGCGACAATTTATATGGCAAAATTTCTTATGCCACTGACTGAGAGAATTATCGGTGACACTTAAGACTTCAGTGGGAGTTATTGCTTTCTTTGGGTAACTGGGGTACACATAATATAGACCCCTCTCCCTTTGGGCACGAAAAACTACGCGGCCGTCTTTTCCAAAAACGCGAATCTGACCATTCTTGCCCTCAAAATTTCCTCCATTCTGTTCCACAAGGGTACCCGATATTAGGTTGCGCCGTAGTCTTGGCGAATACAAAACATTATTGAGATTAACTAGTTGTTCACGATTTTTATGTTTAAAAATCATACAGACCTTCCCTTCCCCTTCAATAGGACAATCTACTCCATCTATAGCTACTGCCATTGTGGTTCCAGATTTTTGCCTGCAATCACTAAAGAGGGATTTATTACAGCAAAAATGAGAACTGGTGGCTGTATCAAAAATCCACTCAGTTTTCCGACTATCACTATTACTAAGGGAAGTCTCGACAACATAATTATTCTCAGTTCTGTTTTTCGGGAATTGCTTTTTTTTATATATTTGTTTTTTAGGGACATTCTCAGGCTGTTTAGGCTTTTCATTTAAACCCTTTACCTTACAATCTTTCATGAGTTGGCCTAGCATGCCACATCTAAAACAGCGCCGATTCTCAATTTTAGCAGTTTTCTTATTTTTAAAGCTTTGGGTAGTTTGCAACGCTACAGCATCCTGGTCACCCTGTGCCTGAATTAGTCTTGATTCTTCAGCTAATAACTCATTCAACACCAACTCAGATTTAAAATCTTTGTCAGGGTACCGGTAAATGGTTTGAACGATACCTGCAAACTCGTTAGGTAAGTGCCTAATTAACTGAAAAGTGACAAACCAGTCGTCAATAGGTTTACCTGCCTCTCTCAATTGGTTAACAAAAACCTTTAAACGGGCAGCAAACAGACCGACACTTTCCGATTCATTTGGCCTACACTTAAAAAAAGAATCTGTTAGGCCCACTATACGTGCACGTGAGCTAGGTTGAAAATGTAATTTTAAAATGTCAAAGGCTTGTTTAGCGTCTTCTATACCAACAAGAAGAGCTCGGTACGGCTTACTAATATTTAAGTATATTATACTAAAGGCCTTTGCCTTTCGGGCTTCAAAATCGGATTGGCCCTCAGAGTCCTTGGTGGTTTGGCTGTTCCATTCACAATACTCCAACAGTTCTTGGCCATCAAAAGCACCTTCACGTCGCTTTCCCAAGTGGCGTAATTATCCGCACACAGCGGATCAATGGTTGCTGGTTCCATATTGATGAACAACAAAACGGAGAAACAAGTATTACAGTTCTTCCTTTCCTAGCTAGACTAAGACCATGGCCCGCCTTCGAATGGTTCCACAGTACCGGAGGGAAAAAAAAACTTTCTCCAGGTAGTAACTCTGCTGTCGTACTGCCTAGGCACCGAGGCCCATAACCGTATTGTCAAACATAAGGACAATAAGCAGAGTGTGGTTGGCAGTACTGATGACAGAGGCAGAGATAAAATAAAATCTTTTATTCAAAGTCATAAATAAAACGTTAACTCGTATATAAACATAATAAAATAAAACTGTCTCAGGCACGCAGTCCATGAGACATCTCACTTGTACTAGGCAATATCTCAGCCGGCAAAACAGAAGGCGAAAGCAAAAGCAACAAGACTCGCTACACTGTAGCTATATATACACAGAATATTTGCATAAAACACAAGATAGCACGCAGCGAGTTGATCCCAACTCGTGATCAATAAATCATGGGGAAAAGCAAATAAAACCCATTAATAGTTTATGAAAGTATATGACGTCATCCCAACAGGATTTGGTGTGATGACGTCATTTACAAACGATCTTACTTGGTCAACACTGTTGATTACCCGCTCACTAGGGTATTAAGAAGACGCATTTGGCAACTGTCAAAATCAAAATAATAGCGTGAGTGCAATACTACACTGTGGGAAAACTACAGGTAAGCAACTTTTAGGTGAAATTCCCAACAAATACTAAGGTATGTGCGTGGAGGTGAGGTAAAAAAATGTCACTGAATCATTGTTAAACTTGAAACGGTTTAATTATCCGTTCATAAAAATAACAAAATAGCAAAATATAAAACAGTTACGTGAGTCCTGCTTAGAATAGAACATCGCAGGATTAGAAATACGGTTGACGTTTCCTCGGTCGGGACAGGCACGGCATCTTCATTCCTCCATTGGCGGCGAGTTAGGGCATCGGCAGGGAACGGCACTTGAACAGGAGCGGCAGGCGGAATCAGATTGACGAGCGGGATCAGATTGATGAAAGTCTTGAAAAATCTTCCTTATATTCACGGCGGCTGGCGCGAACGTCCAATTACAGATCAGGCGAAGTACGCATGTACTTACGATATTTGCATGTACGATATTTGCGTACATTTCCATTTTACATAAAATTTAAATACTGATGCAATGCGATACAATTTTAATCTCATACGATTTGTATGACGCGTTACATGTTAAATTCCATTATAGAAGGCAAATATTTTTAAAGTTAAAATAATAAGAAGATTGAAAGGAAAATGAAAGGGTGAATGAATCGTGACAACGATTCACATAGGCGTTTAACCGATAAGAATTGTTTACAGTATGGCGCGGCGCCGGAAAGCTTTAAGAACGTGGGTAAACAGGTAAGGAAATAAAAAAATTTTTTTAAAAATATTCCTAACGATTTGCATATCTCACCTCCGCTAATGCATGTTGTAAATTTCATGTTATTTGCATGTTTCCTTCAGGGTGTTGCATTTACAGTGGCCAGCAGTGTAAATACAATGGTCAATATATGCAATTAATATCAAAAGAAAATATTCAAATTAAATCTAATAGAACATACTAAAGAATATAGTGCAGTTAATATAGTACAGTTTCAGGAACATTTCTTTTACTGTATTTTAATATATTTTTTTTGATAATATCCAATCTTCTGCCACAGTAGAAAAAAATATTTTTTATCAATTTATTTCATTGTCATGCTTGTGACACAAAATTAAAGATATCACAAAAAGAAAAGAAGCCACGTGATCATCATTTAATAAATTAAATTCTAAAGATTAATCTTTAAAAATTCACCAAAAATCAGAAAATGGAGGTAAAGATTCGAAAAAGATTTCATTTTAAAAGAATTTTAAATGCAAACTTTAAAGAATGTTACAAAAACAGCTTAAAAATTTAATTTAAAAAATCTAAGAAGAGTTTTTCAAAAATCTTTCTTAGTGCACCCCTACACTATAAGAAGAATCACCATGCAAAATTTCAACCCTTTAGGTCCAGCGGTTTGGTCTGTGTGTTATCTGTCAGTCGGCCAGTTACGGAACTGTTTTATATATATAGATAAATGTAAAATAATGTTGAAAAAATAGTAACCTGTTTGATTAAATGTTGATAGTATAAAAATACCCTTTGATTTTTTTTCCCCCCGAATACATCTAATTTAGTTTTCAAAAGTTAAAAATATTTTTAAAATATGAACTCTGTAGGTATTTTACTTCTAATGCCCTGATTTCTTTAATGTATTTACTAAACTACATTAGTTTAATTTTTTTATTTGGAATTATATGATGTAAAATCTATTAATATTTTATTCAGACCTGATAATCACACAGATTATTATTTTGAAATGATGTCAAATATTCAACTTCAGAGGTTGATTTTTGCAATATCAAATATGAAATATTAATGTTTATAGGGAATTTAAAAAAAATATTTTTTTTAATGTCCTCTTTACTAAATTTTTTTTCTAGAATTTCATTATTCAGTTCAAATTTTAAAATGTCAGAAGTCAGATTGCATGAGTTTTTGAAATATTTGTTGAGAGTAAATTTGCTATGAACATGCTGCTTGGTAGAGATTCTGAGTGGTTACTAATCAATCTCAAAATGAACTCAGTAATAGCCATAGTGAAATGTAATGTGAATATGGTATAGAAATTCTTTGACTTACATAATAGTTTTAGTAAAGTATTCTACTGAGCCTGTAAAATCTATAGCTGTTAAGTGGGAGTTCTTTCAAAGATAGTATGGCCACCATTAACAGTTGCTTGAATAATTATATTTCACATGTTCTCTTTTCACTGTGGGCCCGAGGTAGCTTTGTGGTAGTGTGTTGGCTAATGGATCTAAGGGTGCTCGGCTTGAATAACGACAAATGCCATTAAATATCTTCATATCTAGGATGGATTTGGACATGTTAAATCCATAGACCAGAAAGTCCTATGTGGTCAGTAGGTGGAGAAAGTATGATTCCCCAGATGTCGCCCCCCTGGGGGGGTGATCAGTCAAAATTGTGGTGCTTGGCTTGAATACCAACAAATGCCATTAAATACCTTCGTGTCTAGGATGGATTGGGGCATTTTAAATCCATAGACCAGAGAGTCCTATGTAGTCAGTGGGTGGGAGAAAGTATGATCCCCCAGATGTCGCCCCTGGAAGTGATCAGTCAAAATTGTGGTGGCACTTAGCCAAGTTGGACTCTGACCCTTGTGGAGTTATTATGAACTGGAGCCACACTACTCAACCTGCAAAGCCTATATGGACCTGGTCTGGAAATTCAGGCCAGGGGGCATTAGGAACTACAACACAACTTTTCACTTAAAGTCATATTTACACAGAGCAGCCTTAACTTAATCATCAGGAACATTTAGTGTTAAGGATGATGATACTGGTGTTTACAATACCAAATTATAAAAGTATAATTGCCTGATCTTCATGTGAATTAAAATATGTAACTTTTTTTTAAAAAAGTTGAAACGTAAATATTGATAATTTCCATTATAATTTTAGAGAGAGACCTGCAGCTATTCCTGTGGATGTTAAGAGTATTGATGACACTTCAAACTTTGATGAATTTCCTGATGTTGATCTCAAAATTCGTAAGTATTGTTTCCTAGAATTTAGTTAATGAACAGGTGTTTGTATTGTGAGAACTCACATTATTGTTTCCAATACAGAAACATGTAATTACACTGAGCATACTTTAAAACATGATGCCAAGAAGTTTGTTTCCTGCAGCATGAATTGGCATTATTTCTTTTAATGAATATCCTTTCAGTATTAAAAACTTTATCTTTCTGAAGCAGAAAGAAATATTATTAAATATTTGTTTTGAAAACTTTTCTTTAAAAGTACAATATGGAATAAAATTTCATTTTTGACTTACTAATTTTTGGAAGATGATTTTAAGAATTTGTTAGGACACAATTAGTATATAAATTGAAGATTCAGATTGTGATCTGTGTGTGGAAATTTTAGACAGAGTAAAGATATTTAATATAGAACACATAATTACAATTTCTTATTTATTTATTTATTGTTAAAACCATAGATGTAAGGATTCATCTATGTATTATTTCAAATGAAGTAATTTACCTTTTCATATTTTTACCTATATTAAATCAAGCTATGGTTTGGACATCTCAATTTCTTAAGTAGTCTTTAATTTCTCATATTGGGCAAGAAAGAATTGTAGTCAAATATATATTATGTGAATATCTAAAAACTTATTTATATGTATACCCACATCTGCCCAAAGAAAATTTAATTTGAAGAAAAAATAAATTTCAGTAAAATTGTACAATTTCTGGGAAAACAGGATTTACATATGGAATATTGGAATGTATATATCAGTAGCACACTATTTTAGTGCATTTCAGTAACTTATATAGAGAGAAATGGTTTTCTTTTATATGTGACTAGCTGAATACCCGTGCTTCACTACGGAGTACATTCAAATTAAATACAACAGTCGATGTATGCAATTAATGCCAAAAAAAGTTACAAAAAAAAAAATAGATTTATAAAAAAATTCTTAATGATATTTTTATAAACATAATAATGCAAAAGAAAATATTCAAATTAAATGCAACAGTCAATGTATGCAATTAATTTGTATGTTTAATATCCATAAAACATACTAATTCGAATTAAATTCTTAAAAAACTTTCATCTCAATTAGTCTAGTGGTTAAATTTTATCTTTTACTGTATTTCAATATTTTTTTTTATCAATGTATTTCGTTGTTATGCACGTGACGATAAATTAATTTAAAGTATCTCAAGAAAGAAAAGAAACCACGTGATCGGCATTTAATAAATTAAATTCTAAAAATTAATCTTTAAAAAATCACCCAAAATGAAAAAACGGAGGTAAAGATTCGAAAAAGATTTCATTTTAAAGGAATATTTATGATCTTTCTCGTGATATAAATTTTATAATCCTCAGATTATTATTTTAAATGCAAACTTTAAAGAATGTTACAAAAACAGCTTAAAAATTTAATTTAAAAAATCTAAGAAAATTTTTTCAAAAATCTTTCTTAGTGCACCCCTACACTATAAGAAAAATCGCCATGCAAAATTTCAGCCCTTTAGGTCCAGCTGTTTGGTCTGTGCGGTATATGTCAGTCAGTCAGTTACGGAACTGTTTTATATATAGTCTTTTAGAATGTGTTTAGAAAAAAAAATTATTAGACTAGAGGATAGAGTATTAGAACTAAAATCTTACTTTAAAAAAAAAAAAAAATTATTAGCCTTTAAGCTCTCAAAATTGCTAATATCCCTAATAAAGTGTCTCGAGTTGAATATTTGATTTCTCCTAGAGATTATTTTTATTATTACTTTTTTATAATTTCAGCTGTAAAAATTGAAAATTTAGTCTTGAAGAATGTTGCATTTTGATATAATTTAACATACAGTAAAAATTGTTTATAAGAACATCCAGGGGACTTTAAAAACTGGTTCTTATAATCGATAGTTTTTATAACCAATAAATGACTTAAAACTGCTGAAAATTCCAAATTCATTGTCACATAATTTATATTTACACCTGAAACATGACATTCAAAAAATGGTTAAGAGGTTCAAGTCCAATCAGGGAAAAACACACTGCTTATTTTCATATAAATATGTTTTTTTAAACTTTTTCAAATACATAGTTCTAAAAATGTTAAAAAGAAATATGAATCTAATTTCATATATAGCTATTATGAATGTACATACATAATGCAACATTTTGTTTTTACATGTTTATTGATTTACCGAAAAAAAGTCAGTAATATTTGTGTTTTTTTGGTTGTTGTTGTAAATAAAAAGAATTTTTGGTTATCGCGACAAGTTCTTTGACAGCTTTTTTTATCGGATCCTTCACAAAATCATCATTGCAAGCTAAAAATTTATTAACGGTATTAATTGCTGAAAACATTTCTTTTAAACTTGGGCAAGAAAACTCGTTCAAATGATCTTCTGAACTGGCACTGTCATCAATATCATCATCTCTGCCAGAAATCTCTGCATTAACGCCTGCAACAATATCTTCATCTGTTATATTCCCATGTGTTGCAAGAGCCAAATCTATGTCTTTATATTCCTGAAGTGAATCTTGTTCTATTGGCAAATCTCGAGCCCAGTCTTGAAGCGTTTCATCTCTAGCGTCTTGAATTTGAAAAATGGAAGGATTTTCACCCCTAAGAAAACCAGCATGCTGGAAACAATTAGAAATGTTAAAGGTTTAACATTATTCCACGCCTTTTCTAGCATGATGATAGCGTCCAGTATTGAAATCTTTGGTTCTTTCTTATTTTCAATATCGTCGATGATCTGTAGAATCAAGTTCTTCCTGAAATGAAGTTTTAAGGACTTAATGACACCTTGGTCCATAGGCTGTAATATGGAGGTTGTGTTGGGAGGAAGAAAAGTTAATTTAATGGCATGAAGACCTTGAAACGGAGGGTGGGCTGGGCAATAGTCCACAATAAGTAGAATTCTCTTTTTTTGTTTAATAAGTTCTTGGTCCCACTTCCGTAACCAGTTTTCAAAGATTTCTCCCGTCATCCAAGCTTTAGAATTGGAATAATAATCAACTGGCAGCAGTTTTATATTTTTAAATGCCCTCGGATTTTTATATTTCACGATCACTAAAAGCTTCAATTTTTCAGTTCCAGTTAAATTTGCAGCAATCATAACTGTTATCCTTTCTTTTGAAAGCTTTCCACCACTGCAGTTTTCGTGTTTGAAATGCAATGTCCTATCTGGGGCCATCCTATAAAATAGCCCAGTTTCATCAGCATTGAAGATTTCATGGTCTTTCATAGCCTTCTCTTAGCGCAGTCCAAACGGTTTTAAGCCAGTTATCAGAAACTCCTGGTGGCACGGCCTTCGATTCTCCACTGATTCTCCCGAACACAATGGAATGCCTCTCCCGAAATCTCTGGATCCACAAAGCTGAACAAACAGAATCATATTTTTTAAAGAGCTTCGCAAATTCATTTACTTTCACTTGCAAAATCGGTCCGCTTAGGGGAATGTTGGCACTCCTTTGAATTTTAAACCATTGCAAAAGGGCTTCTTCTATGTCAGCATGTGGACTTTTTCGAAGTTTCTTAGTTTTAGTCCGATCTTTTTCAAATTCTTCTTTTAATTTTTCTCTATTTTTTAAAATATTTGAAATCGTGGCATGACTCACCTTTAATTCGTTGGCTAATGCTCCATTTTTTTCACCATTTTCTAATCTGGAAATTATACGAATTTTTTCCTCAACCTTGAAAGTTTTAAGTTTTGCACTCATCATTGAATATGTGGCGATACAGACTACGGAGGTACAGACTGTGATGATTTGTCGGCTGTAGAAAGAGTTGTAAATGCTTTCCACTCTTTCCTCTCGTCACTAGTCTGGAATTTCTGCTGCCATTTGGGTTGGTTCTGCACCTCATAAATTTTTCTTATCGGACTCCACTGGTGGGTGGAAGTTTTGGGGGACTGGCTTGGCGGGGTCAGCACTTCCGATCTTTATGTCCCAGTCACTAGGGGTATGGGCAGTGGCCCACTTTTCTTGGCAAGTTTTGTTTTCTTGACGGTTTTCTAGAGGCACACTTTTTTAGCAACCCCTACTTTATGAGGGCTGACCACAGCCGAATTAGTTCATGAGAGTTGGGTTTTATTTTACATTAAAAAAAAAATGGATAAAATGGTTGAAGAACAACGTGCTGCTACTTCCCGTCCATTCACAGTTAACATGTTCTTATAAGCAATTTATTTTCCCAGACACCAATTAATTTCAAGTCACTAAAAGCGATATGTTCTTATTAACGATGTTATTATAACTGGATTTTGTATCCATTATAACACATGAGAATTGGCCGGGAACTAATAATTCCGTTCTTTTAAGCGATATGTTTTTATATCCGGTGTTCTTATAAACAATTTTTACTGTATCTTGTTCATGTTTCTCATTTTGAAATATTGCGAGGCTTTTCAAAGTAATTTAAGTAACTTTTACATAGCGTTTTATGTTTATTTTTAGTTAAAAAATTTTTTAGAAATTGACTGAAGGATACTCATTTATGAAGATTAGAGATTTTAAATTTTAATTTCATAAAATGTGATGAGCCTTTGTCATTAGTTAGTGATATTTTAAATTATAAATAAATCATATTGATAATCAAATTCTTTTTTGTAGCATCTGCTCCAGCTCCTAAAGAAGGTGATCCTGGCTATAAAGATTGGGTCTTCATTAATTATACTTTCAGAAGATTTGAGAGTCTTTTAACCCAAATGGGAGTTAAGCAAAGCAAAAGAACTTAGATAAATTTGTTAAAAAAAAAGAAAAAAAAAGATTTCTTCTCTGTGGAATAGGAACCCTTGTCTTTCATCAGGAAATTGAAAAATATTCTCACAGAACCCAGCAGTGACACTATTCTGAAGAAATGCAATCAGGGGGTGATTGCTTTTGTGTTTTGTGCAATGTAATTTAATTTTTGTTGGTTAGTTTTGCACAACCAGTGCACTTTACCCATAAGGTTTTTTTTTTTTTTTTCCCCAAGTACACTGTAAAACCTCACTTATTTGGATTTGATTTCTTTTGATAATATTATTAATTATGTAAGTTTTGATTAATAGAAATTGCATATTGTACTATGAAGAACTAATAGAACATTAAATAATTTTTTAAATAGAATATTTTGCTGTATGTGAGTGTCATATCAGAGTTTTTACATTTTCTATTGCAGTATGATTAAATAAAAATCTGGCAAAATTTAGTTTCATATTTATTGGTCACTGTGAATGATTCCTTTTCTTTATAAAAAATGTATAATCTTTAGGGAGAAAGCTTAGTGATATTTTTGTATTTTTTTATTATCAAATTAACAGGAGTGGCATTGTTATGGAACCAGCTTTGATTATTTTTTAACTTTTGTCAGTTGACAGACTTCCTAAACTAAACCTCTTTAAATTATCCTGTTATTCACACAGTTAGTCTCAACTAGTGGGGTTTTACTCTATATCGTTTGTATGCATTGTTTATTAGAGGAACATCTAGCCATATTATGCAGTCATCCCCTTCCCCTTCAGATCACATTGTAAGCAATAGTTGCATCGCACAAACCCTTTGATCATTTTTTAAGTGTCACATTGGGTGAAGGTAAAAATGGGTTTTGAAGGACTTGTTAATGCTTGAATGGTGATTGTATGTGTATGAGCTATTTTCAAAGTGGGTTTTTCTTTTTCCTATTATTAAATGTTTTAAGCAATACCGTGATTTAGTAATGATGATGTTAAATTTTTCTTTTAAAAATTCGTTGTACAAGTGTCCCTCCACAAGAATTTATGTAAGCACCCAAGGTCCATGAACTATGTTTTGTCGTGGATAAGAGTAGAAAAATGTTCAATATTTTGGTCCAGTAATTAGTTTCCAAATATGTCTAATAATTCCTGTTAGAAATGTAAATTATAATGCAATGTTTAAATTTTGGCAAAAAGGTGAAAATTGTGCAGCTATGCAGTCTTTCTTCGTTGTTATCAAATATTTAATCCCATTATATTTATCTTAATGCCTTTGAAGAACTAACAGGGCAAGTATATGAATATCCATTGGTATTTGATGTCTGCATTTAAAAAACAGTAGGCTTTTTGAATATTTGCTTGAGAAATTTCTATTTTTTTTTAAAATTGTTGAAAAATTAAGGTGGTGTAATTTTACTGAAATGCTGTAGCCTACATAATATACTACCTAATAATACTAACCTTTATTACAGTCGATTCCGGTTAATTGGACCAGCCACTTATTCGGACCGAATCCCATCTTGTAACGTAGGGCATGTTCAGTTAATCGGACCAACCACATATTCGGACCGAATCCTGTCTTGAACGTAGAGCATGTTCATTTAATCGGACCAGTCGGTTATTAGGACCAAAATGATTGCGTCCCAATGTGGTCCGATTAACTGGAATTGACTGTATTTCTTATCTAATTTTAATTAGAATGCAACATTTTATTAACATAAGATAGCAGAACAAGGGTCATGGTTAATTATGTTTACAGATGTGAATTAAGAGGATATATTTTTGAACTGGACCTGTCTTTATTTTTTAACTTGAATCCAATTTATTATATGATATGGAAATTAATTTTATTTGAAAATAGATCAGACACATTTTGGATGCTTACAAAAGTACTATGATCCATCAGGAGTTATAATACAGATATGTGACTTGTCATGTTGATCAGTATCTCAGAATGTATGCATGTAAGTTAAGTGTAAAGTACTAAATTAATTGTATATTTAAATTTGTTTTTATTTGTATTATTCAAAAAAAATTGTGCTTAATTGTTGTAGTTAATTATTAGTTTTTATTGTGCAAAATATTTTGGCATCTGTCTCTCAATCACTTTAAAGCTAAAACTGTACATTCATTTTGTTATTGTTATTGGAATGTATTTCTTTATTTACTAAAAAGTTACTGTTTCACTATATACATCAGTATGTAGTATATGCTGTTATAGACTAAAAATTTATAGACATTAATAACTTTTTATTTTGATCTTTACACGTGCATAAAAAAACACTGTTTTTCTATTTTTTAAGGTGTGAAATTGCATTGCAGTGTGCCCTTGTTGACTGTTAGATTTCACCGTAACAGTGTTTTGTTTTACTATTTTTATTCTAACCTTGTATTATTAAAAGCAGATTGGAAAAATTAGATAATGTATAAATGGAACTCCTTTATCTATGCAGAATTCTACTCTCGCACTTGAAATTTTCAGTGCGCATCAGTTTAATTTGCACCATATATTGGTTAAATTAATATTTCTGCCATATAAAGTAGGAAAATGGTTTGCAATTTCTTGCCTGTTATTTCTACTACAAACAATATATTTCTCTGTGTGTGTGTGTATATATATGTTCTTTTAAATTACAGAAGTAATGATGAAATAATTGAATTTGCTAGTAGTGTTTTGTGATTAATAAACATGGACTCCTCTGCAAAATTTAAAAATATTGTGAAAACCAGAAATGTTTAACCTATAGATATATACAGTAAAACTCCGTTTATTTGGATCTCCAGATAAGATTTGTAGACATTATTTTTATTTAATGTTCACATTAGATAATAATTTTTAACTGTGATAGCAAGAATATAACTACAGGTATGCCAAATATTTGCTTTTTAGTTTGATTCAATGTACAGTTCCTGCATAGATTGTACAATAAAATATGGTAATAAAATGCTTTTTGTTGAGTTTAAGAAAGCTTTACTAGACTTACCAATTCTTTGTTAAGAAATGATGTAAAAAGTTTTTTAATATTTTTAATGTCTTGTAAATAATACTATGTAATTTTGTTACAAAACATAAGTTTTTATCGTAATAAATGGTAAGTCTACTTAGTTAAGGATTTTGTTTTGCTTATTAACCGGATTATCCGGATTGCCCATGGTCCCAGTTAGTCCAGATAAACAAGGTTTTACTGTACATATATAAAATCAACCCATGAAATAAGTAAATAAATAAATCTTTTTTAACAGTATTCATTTTTCAAAACAAATTATCTCTATATAATGCTTTATCAATAGCATTATCAGTATTTACAAATATATACATCCAAATATGTGCCTACATTAAGTTCTCATCACTTAGCATACACTATTCATTAAGTGAAGTAGTAAAGTTTATTTACATTATCAGCTGTGCGCATTAATGGATGAAAGTACAGTAGAATATACTATTCCTTTTTATTTACATTCTTAGCTGTACTTTGTAAGACAGAACAGTTTTTTTTTCTCTCTCTTTCCTCTCTTTTAATTGAAATTTGTTGATTGTATTCCATTTTTCTGCTCTTCCCACCATGATTTTACATTCTAACAATCACATAAAATCATCTGAAATGGTAAGATGTTTATGCTTTCATAATCTTTTGAAAGCTGTATGAATGTTCACATGTTACTGAGGTAAAAAAAAATACCTGCTTTTCAAACTTAAGTTTGCACTTTATCTCGACTCTTTCACGTGATTTTCTGTTTTTGCACTGTCTCAAAATGTACACAATGAAATGCAATTTTACTGTGTGTGGAATTTCTGAATACCTATTTATTTATTTTTTAATTGCTATCTTGTGTCAAAAAATATGGTAGGAAAAATGTTTACATCTCAGCCTAATAAGTGTGCATATTGCTGTGTGATATATATTTTATGTAATATAAATTACACTTCAAGATTTTCTTATTAACAAGCCTACATGCATTAATATAATTTGCATTTAATTTTCCATGATGTATAATCTACTCCTGTTTATATTACATTTAAGAAAAAAAATTCTTTCCTTTTATTATATTGTTTTCTTTATAAGGATGTTTTTTTTTATCTTTTATTCTCTCTACTAAACTATGTATACTCAGTTTTTTTTATTATTATTATTGTAATTCATATTATTTAGTACTAAACACTTCTAAGATCTGATGTAAGCATTTTTGTGTTTCGGTGCATAATTTATTAGAATATTAGTCTTAAATGTAATTATTGGGCATCTGTGCCAGGTATTATGGTATTCAATTATTAGTTTTTTATGTATATTAATTAGGTTTTTATATAAAATGTACTACTATTAAATGCATATATATATATATATATATATATGTTTTGATAATTTTCTCAATTTATATATACTTAAGTAATTCAAGATTCTTCTCATGTGTTCTTTTCAAAAGTATTTTGTTTTACTTACACCTGTAGTATAAGGTAGGCCTCACACCAGAAGAACAGATGGTTTCAAACAAAACATTGCATTTATTTTCATATCAGACATCAAAGGAATGTCTTATATCTTCACATCAATAAGAAAGTCTGTTTCTTGTGTGCATGTTTAGTAACTATTAAACAAACATGATATTGCCACAAAGCAACATGTATTTATTGGCCCGAATTCATTGAGGTATCATTCTGATGAGAATGTAGAAATGTTATATATGTGCCTGATTAGTGAAAGTAAAGAAAGCCATAGGAAAGATAGGAACAGAAATTTTGGATTTACACACTCTAAATTTAATGCAACCATCCAAAAGAACCTATGCAACATATGAATACTTCATCAGTGATGAATACCGAGCCTTGGTAGTTCACATTTAAGAATTTTTCCTGGATAAATTATCAATCATGGAGAAATATTTACTTGGAACTAATAGTTTCATCTATTTTGTCAGGTGACTCACCTCAGTAAGACATGTTTTTCTTATGTCTGATTTAGTTTAACCTTTTCCTTACGGGGTAGGATAGTATGTATCCCAAGAATATATATATACATACACACACACATATACATTCTTGGGATACATGCTATCCCACCCCGTAAGGAAAAGGTTAAAAGAAGATATGTTTAGTCTGATGTCTCTTTCAATGTGAGCTCCTGGCAAAGAAAAAATTGGTTTTTGTTTTTGTTTTTTTCCATGCAACTTGTGTGAGTCATTCATGTTTTATTGAAGGGTTTCTCTGGTGTGCAGCTGGCCTAAAGGAATGCTTCAAAGTATGTACTACATTTTACCCTATATCTTTTTTTATTGATCCAATTTTTTCAGTCTGCAAAGGCTCTTCACAGATATAAGGTATAATGTGAAACACTAAGGGAGAAGAAAGTGGATAGTTTGGCCTGGGAATTCATTTCCTTATTCTTATTGTGCCTAGTTGTAGAAGCATAGTTTTTTTATTGCTTTTTTTTATATTTTCATGGAAATGAATTTTCATATGCTTTTTATATACAATATTCATACTTTGATACTTAAAAGTATTTTTAATAACTGAAAAATCCATACATTCTAATGATATTTGTCTTGCTTCTGTAGTTGCTTGGGTGAATTAGTATAGGAAGATAATGCAGTTCTTTTTGTAAGTATGTGTTCAAGATGAGTGTAAATGTTTTGAAGAAATAAGGTTCAAATTTTGGCAATGTGGGGTTAGATTGTCGATGAATTTCTTACTTGTTTACATGAGCACTTTTAATAGATTACATTGATTCTATCTCATTATTTTTTAAAACATTATAAACTTCACACTATTACTTGATTCATATTTTTCTGAAGGAGATTAAAGATTCACCAAGAAAAATTAAGCACTGAGGTTGTTTATTTATAGTCTGTGAAATTCTATTTTTGTGAGTTAATTGTACAAGTCACACTGTAACTTAATGCAACGTTCATTTTTTCCCTTTGTTTTATTTGTTTTCATACATTACATGCAAAACTTGAATTTATCCTTTATATTTATCTCTCATAATGAAGTGCATTGTGTCAGATTTTCTGAGTTGTTCTAAATTGTAGTAAGTGTCAGGCCGTTCAGTTTTATTGTATTGTTCACAAGAGTAAAGATTTGACTTTTGGAGGTTGCATGTAAATGTATAATATTACATTGGCTCCTATTGAAGCCCATACAGTTACATAGTTCCATTGAAATGTATAATTTTTCCCCTGTAATAAAGTAAATTATTTCATAGAAATAGGATTATTAGTATTGTAAATAAAGAATATTGGTTATTAATAAAGATATTGGTTGAAAAAAATTGCTTCAATAAATATTTCTATGAAAATTATAAAATTTATTTAAAATTTATTAATGTGTATGATTGAAAGTTGGATACTCAGTGCTCGATTTCTAGAAATAGAGGTGCCAGAACTGTAACCTTCCGGGATGTGTGTGTATGGGATTCCAAATTTATATTTATATATATATAATAGGCCAGGCCCACTCGCTAACAATTGAGTAATATGTGATTAAATAAATGCTTTTAACTATTCCGAATTTATTTATTTTTTTCTAATGAGAGGTACCGAAATGCCGTTCCTGTGCATTCTGCCTCAAATCGAGCCCTGTGTATACCTATTTTTTTTTTTATGTAATTCTATGTTTACAAAGTTTACTGCAGCCTCCAAAAATTTTTAAATCCTGTTTAGAATAATGTAATCTGATGTTTGAAATGCAGTTAGGCTGCACATTCTGTTACGTTTTTTTTTTTTTTTAAATAAACATATTCACTTTTTCATTTCCATCCTTTACCACAAAGGAGTGTAATTACAGTTTTCAAAGGTATTCTTTAAATTGGTCTATTACTTCTGTTGTACAAGGGATGTACTCTTGATCTAGGCCAAGTGACAATCTTATGCTTTGTAGAAAGTTTGTGTATACAAAACTCTCCATTAGAGAGCTAGAGTGCTCTAAGCTCTATTTGTTTCATTGATGATATTTAAATATTGTATTTTTGTTTCATGTATAAAATCAGGTGAAACACAAGTCATGTTTTTTTTAAAATTTTTATTTTGATAAATAAATTTTTAATATTTCACTAATATTAATACCTTTATCTTTTTAACTTATTATGTGTTACTAATTCATTGCATTTAAATAATACATTTATTGATTTTAATTTAAACACTTAGGGACCTTTTAAAATGATGTTTTTTTTTTCGTATGTTTGGGTGTATTTATATTGGTTGTACTTTAAACTCAAATCTTTGTCACTGTATTGAGTTGTAATTTTAGTTTTCTTAGTTATTAATTATATATCTTTTATATATTATTTAAACTAATTTAATAACTGATTTTCATTTTTGTTGTTATACTGTGTTCTTTACTGGCTGGTAATTTATTTTTTCCTTTTTTCCCATAAAATTCCATTAGTTTTAAGCCTAAGATTGTTTTGTTTTTGTTTTGTGACTTCAATATTTTGTGATATTACTAGTGAGAATGTGAATATAGTTACATTCCAGCCAAAGAGAGAATAACATGAAAACTTTGAAACAATAATTTCTAACAATATATATAATTATATATGGAAAAAACTGTGTTGGTTTTCAACTGATTTATATCTCTTAATTGAAAGCAAAGAAATTCACTTTAAAAAACTTGGATTACACATTTTCACTGCCCTTTTTCCAAAAATATCATCCAGGTTGTGAGATTTCGATTACTACATTTTAATTTTAATGCTTTGCATTTTTCATAAGCTTTCTGATTAAACTGGATATATTAACACTTTGAGGACTAGATGGTTTGTAACCGAATTATTTCTAAGAGAAGACTTATTAACTATTAGAATATTTACATTTTTAAACAAGTAAGATAACTTTTACAAAAATCTATAAGTTTAAAAGTTATACTATTACTTTTTTTATTATATAATTATACTAGCAGTTTTCTAAAATTAGAAAGGATTCACTTATTAAGTCAGGACATAAAGTTATATTTGATTAAACAGGCTGATCTAAATTATGCCTTGTTTCTGATCGAAATAGTGACGTGTAATTTACTTGAATAAAATAAATTCTGCATGTCATTTAGCTGTAAACAGTAGGTTGCACCTACATAGCAGTTCTTCCAAAATATGGGACTTTAAAAAATGTTGAATACCTTATTCTGGTCCCCCCCCCCCTAAATTTTTAAAATTTATTATTATTATTATTATTATTTATTTATTTTTTCAATTAGAAGTCCATCAATTTTGAGGTACCAACTAAACTCATTTCATGTCAAAAAAGATATATTTTGAAAAACCTAATAACTAGCTCATAATTTTTAAAGGTACAATTTTTAACAGTCCCCCCCCCCCCCCCCAATTGATTTCAATTAATATTTCAAAAATTGTTTTTGCTTTAAATATACTGTAGTAATGAATGAATTTACAATTCTTGTACTGACTTTTTTCAAAACTAGTTGATGTAATCATGCTTTGTTTAATTAAGAAGCCTTTTTTTGAATAGCTTGATATATCTTTATACAGTCTTAGTTGACAGTTCTTGCTGCTTTATCTTGAATAAAGCACATGGCTTACTTTTATTAATGTTTTGAAATAAATAGTAGATTAGTATTTTCATAAAATTATGCAGTGATCTTTTTACAGTAATAAGATATAATTATGCAATTTGAAAATCTGGTAGTGAAACATCTTGGACTTTACAGTACTAAAATATAATTACCACAATTATAAAATCTGACAGTGAATCATGTTGGATTTAAATATATATATTCTCTATAGAACTTACAGATGACTTTTTTCAAAATTATATTTTGGGAATGAAATCGTATATTCTTATTGCATGAGCACATTTGTAATTTTACTAATTACAGTCTAGAAAACTTGGAAAATTTGCAGTAAGGTTAATCTATTAAACCTAGTCTTATAAATTCAGATTATTAAATAAGTCTCTACATCCTGTTATTAGGAGAGAAAAAAGAAATTTCATATGAGAAAAGGAAGTTTTCAGGTCCTGAACAAATGCTCTAGTGAAACTAGCATGTTTTCTTCCTAGTTGGATGGGCATTGTCCTCAAAGTGTTAACCCCATTGTGTGCAATTACTGTTGCAATTAGACTTCTCATTCAAATGCTGTAACAGCCATATTTTCTTGTCAGATGCTAGTTTTTTCCAGCCTTGCTACATATGTAAGTATGAAATGCTTCTGCTATAGACAAAATATTCAATCTTTTGAAATATATTTTTGAATTGAAGTCATGTATAAACATTTTGCTGCATTGTTATTTGAAATATGTTACGGATTAAGTATTATCTGCAAGTGTTTGGTTATCCTTTTTTTCTCTCTCTTTATAGTTTTTAGAATAGAGGTTCCCAACCAGTGTATTTCTTGTATGGTATAAAATGGAAAACTCTCACTATTTTCAGCAAATGATTTTTTAAAAATTTATCCGGATTTTGGACAAATAAATATCTAACTGTTGGGTATTATATTTGTAGTAGTTATGTCTGTTTACTTGAATATGTAAACTTTTTTTCCCTCCATTTGATTTCTGACTAAAATATACATCTAATTCTACAAAACTAGCTATCTTGAGATCTTTTATTTTATTAACATACATTCACATGATTTTTGATTTATGCTTTGCTGAATTTGATGGCTATTATTAACTCCCCCTCATTTTCTTTTTAACCTTCAAGAACAAAATTTTTTTTAATTATTTTCTTTTTTATTGAGTCTAAAATCACTATAGTACATTCCCATATTTACATCACATGCACTATTAATAATTTAAAAGGGATTTCTAACTGAATTCAAGAAATGCAATTTATTATAAATCAAGTGAATTTTTTTTTTTTTTTTTTTTTTTTTTTTTTTTTTTTTTTTTTTAAAGAAAACTTTTTGAAAAGTTTCATAGGTTTAAAATTTTTTCATTTAATATTGCTAATTTTGATGAGAATGATTTCAATATTTTATTTTACCTGATTGTTGACAGATGCTTTTTTGGTCTGTAATTTTTTTTTTTTTTTTTTTGGGTGGTGTGTGTGTACGTGTGTTTTTGATGCTTTTATTTTATGCTGAGAATTTTCTTAAACTTCCTCTTTGTTGTTTTTTATTGTGTTTGATTTTAATTTTTTTTATTGCATTTTGGATTTATATACTTATAATCAGGTGAATCTAAAATTTTTTTTATTGCACTTTGGATTTATATACTTATAATCAGGTGAATCTAAAAGCTATTTTTATGGGTTAAATTATTTTCTAAAAGAAAACAATAATAATCGTACTTTAATGATATTCACTTCAGTTAATGTTTCCTTGTGGTTCATTATATGAAAGAATTACATGTACTTTTCAGTAATACTTTGTCATGTGATCTGCAGTTTATGCCATCTTCGAGTTTCTTTGTCAAAAATAGAACGGCATTGTTCCAATAATTTAATTCACTGTCTCAATATTTTAGTGACTAAATCACATGAGTGTGTTATTTATCAGTTCATTTGAAACTAACTCAAGAAATCCTTTTTAGTTTCTGAAATGAGAACACATTCATAATGTGTTTAATTTAATTATAAGTATTTATCATTTATCAGGCGTTAGATTTTTGTTGTGTTCTTGTATTCATAATATTCTGTTTGGAGCTTTGACTAGAGAAAATGTTTATTTAGAATAACACATTTATTGCTTTAGAGTTGGAAGTAGAATCGCAAGTGGTTGGGAACTCTTATTTTAGAAGAGATTTTGTTTAAGGGTTCATAAAAAATAAGATATAATAACATTAGATTTCATATATACCTAGAGATTTCATATATATTTTTTTCTCCCTCTGTGTTGGTTTGGTTCAGAGTTTATCAATATCCTTGGTGTAGTATGTTGTGTGTCCATATATGGGAAAGTCATGTAGTGTTCGGAATGCAGATTTGATTATTTTGCATATAAACAAATGTTTATTTTATGTCTGAATATTATGTACTTATGTGTAATGTTTTAGATATTTATTAAAAGTTCTATAACATTTTGTTGTAATTTTTGAGTTCTCTGTTTTGTTAGAATATTTCTTTCTTTCATTAATGTACCCCAGAAAAAGTCACCCTGTTTGGAGAACTAATTATTTAGCCCATTTTATGTTTGTTATTTTGTTTATAATGGGAGAAATATTACAACCATACCAGAAGTCGAAGTTTTCTGAAAATGTACGTTTTTATTATTATGTTCGTAATAAGGAAGCAGTGCATGTGAATCATGATTAAATTGTACTTAATTCTTATTTTCCGTGGGGAATGTGCATATATTTTTAAGTCCCTTTCGTTTTGTTTGTAAGGGGATTTTCTGACAGCTGTGCCAAAAATCAACAAATTTTTCATGCAAGTAAAACTCTTTCAACAAAACCAAAAGCAGTTTGGCACATTGTCAAGAATAATTTCGTTCACTGACTGTGGAAGAAGATACACTCGTAAGGATTTCTATTCTGCTGTTCACACGGTTTTTGATCAGGCATACTTCATTTTGCTCCTTAATTCTTGTTTTAGAATCATCCATTTAAACTTTAAACCACATAATATTTCAAACATTCTTAAGTTGTAGATGAGACTAGGTTATTATTGTCAGGTAATATTGTGATAAAAGTTGATATTCAGTTTTCATTGAATATAGCACATTTTATAATTGTTCATTGCAGGGAAGAGACAGCTTGAGATTTCGGTCCTTATAGATTGTTCCATGTTTTATATACAGGGTGGTTATAATTAAAGTTCCACTTTGAAATGGCCATAAAAGGAAAACTACTGCACCAAATATTATCAAACTTGGTAATACAGTGGACGCTCGTTAATTCGAACTCAAAGGTTCTCAGAAAAAAGTTCGAATTATCCGATGTTAAGAGAAAATAGATAACTTTAAATGTGTATCACTGAAGAAGAAAAATCTCCTATTATGTATAACCCCAGAAAATATATTATACTACGTTATCTAAAATTAAACATATTAAAAAGCAATACAGATTTACCTTAATCATAAAATGAAGCAGAAGATATGCAGTAGAAAGTAAACTTTAATTAAAAATATGAATTACACTTTGGAGAAAAACTGTAAAATGGATGTTTGGTTCTGTTTATGATGCCTACATTGTTCAGCCAGCTTCTCGATTTGAAGTAAACATTTCAATTCATTTTCAGAGGAAGGTTCCATCTGAATAACTGCTTTCAGAGTTTTAATAGAGTCCATTATGGCCGCATTAAAAATATCTTTCGGCAGGTAAGTAGAGAAAAGCCCTGGCAGTTTCCTACCGATATTAGTGCATACGTCTTCGTTTACATCAGAGCTTTGGCCACATACAGTTTGATAAGAAATATTGTGCCTTGACTTAAATCGAGAAAGCCATCCATCACTGCATTTAAAATCTTCAATACCCATTCAACTTGCCAATTCATCAGCCTTCGTCAGCATTAGGGGTCCATTTATCGGAAAATTTCGAGATCTAACATCCTGGAACCATAGCAGTAGAG
Organism: Dolomedes plantarius; assembly: GCA_907164885.2. Taxonomy (NCBI): domain Eukaryota; kingdom Metazoa; phylum Arthropoda; class Arachnida; order Araneae; family Dolomedidae; genus Dolomedes; species Dolomedes plantarius. The sequence continues at coordinate 64,710,111 of OU015499.1, read as the reverse complement.
CTTTTTCTAGAACTTCTTGGGACATATTTCCCATGCGTTTCCTTCCTCTAGCAAATTCTGATTTTTCCCATGAATCTAAAATTGATTCCTTGTTTTTCAAAGTAGTTGACAAGGCATTTTTTTAAATTCCATAGTCAGCTGCTAACTTTGTTTTACATTCGCCATTCTCTACTTTCTTTAAAATTTCTACCTTTGTCTCCAAAGTTAGGGTTTTGTACTTTCCACGTGTAGACATCCTGAATTTTTACACGTTCACACCACACAACGAGGAAGAAAAACTAGACCACATTAACTTGTCTCCACTGCAGGTATAACTGACGCAGCTCCCTAGAATCTGTAGTAAAGACTGGTTTTTCTGAAATTCTAAGAAAATCGATACAAATAAAGGAAAATTGCTTTATCCGTTTAGCACTAAGAAGGACAATAGCTAACGTTCAGCGGACATGCAATAGTCTAGGAATGCAGGCATGTGGCTTTTTACACAGAAAAGATATACAGATGACTTTGACACACAAAATAATAAATACAGCGTGTATTTTCTCCAGTAAACGAGGAAAAATAATTTTTTTTGTCAAATTTTTAGTTCGAATTAACCGAAGTGATAAAAATTTAGTTCGAATTAATGAGATATTTTTAACATTAGTTCCAATACAAGTTTTTGGAGCCTTTAGATTAGTTCGAATTAACCGAAAGTTCGAATTAACGAGCGGCCACTGTAGTTTAAAGGAGGTCATGGGAATTTCTTTTCTGCCAAAAAAAAAAAGTTCAAAAACTCACCATCAGGGGGAAATGGCGCTGTATGCAATATTGTTAAACGAAATAAGACATGAAGACATCGGTTTAAAATGTGTTTAATCGTTTCTGAAACGTGTTACAAAGAATGTTCAATGTGGCGTCCACCATTTTTCGAAACCAAATCGCATTACTACTGCATTCTCAACAGTAGCTCTTAGCATATCAGGAGGAATGTTGCGGTTTTGCATGACCCCACAACCAGTTTCGTTTTAGAAACGATTAAAAACGTTTTAAACCGATATCTTCATGTCTTAGGGCCGAATTCAGGCTTCTAAATTCACAAATTAGCGATCTGTAAGGGCCTGTTCACATAGGAGTCCGTTGCGTTGCGTTAAGGAAAAGATGACGTTGAGACGAAAATAAACCAATCATATGCCTCCAAACGATTAGCGATGAAATTTTTAACGCCTATGATTGGTTTATTTTCGTTTCAACGTCATCTTTTCCTTAACGCAACGCAACAGACTCCTATGTGAACAGGCCCTAATAATACGATTTCCGGAATGCGCACACTTTAAATGGTAATTTTGTTTTACGTCAATGTTTCTTAAGGGTATACAAAATGTTAAACCCGTGTAACAAAAGGTTAAGTTAGATCCCGACCCGTATTTCGTTCAACAATATTGCATACAGCGCCATTTCCCCCCTGGTGGTGAGTTTTTTTTTGGGGGGGGGGGGTGCGGAAAAGAAATTCCCATGACCTCCTTTAAACTATTACCAAGTTTGATAACATTTGGTCCTGTAGTTTTCCTTTTCTGACCATCTCAAAGTGGAACTTTAATTATAACTACCCTGTATTGCACGTGCACGGTCATGTTTTCGTAAAACATTTCCCCACTTTCCAACTCTGAAGCAACAGCAAAGAATGAGTATGTGCAATATATGCAGTTTAAACCCTAGAATAACTAAATGAAACCTCATTTATATAGGTACCACTTTGCCTAAATTATCAGATTCATTAGCTTAGTTATATAGATGTTCACGGTCATGAGTTAGCTTACATAATTAATTCTAACTAAGACTCTTCACGTATACAAAAGCACCAACAATAAATATAACACTCTTTATATCTAAATTAATACTCATCTTAAGAAATAATTTTGCATTCAACCAAACACTGTAATCAGAATTTAATCTACAAAGTTATTAAAAGACGTGAAATTAACTGGAACACACAACTTAAAATATTCTCAATTAAAAAATAATGGCAACTAGTTAAAGGTATGTGGGATTGTCTCTTTGGATGATTCCCGGATGCATTGTCCATAGAGACGATAATGACTATTCCCTGAGGATTTGGGAATTTCTTTTATTGTCCATGAAGAAAAATCTTACTTAATACTCCTCGGCCTGGTGAAGAATTAATTAGTTCGAAAGCAGTAGCCATTCGAATTATTTTTTAACTTAGGATTACGTTCCTCAATAACGGCCCACCGGAAAGAAAAAATTCAGAGTCCGTCGCGAGTTATAATTTTGGCAGCCCGCCAAACCCAGTAACAGTAAACAGTTACACAGAAAAGTACCAAAATTCGTTTACATGCGAGATACATAGGGGTTACTCTCGAGCAATGTAACAGCTTTCATCCATTTACTGCTGTCACCCTTATGCGATGGGCTTTTCATCACTGTTGAATTATCAGCTTTAAAATTCAATTAAAAAATCGAAATTTTAAGATATAGACTTGAAATGAGGTTTATATGAATAAGAAAGCTTTCAGCTTCCAGATGATGTAAATGTTTTCTTTGTAAGATAAAAACTCGAGGACCATCGATATTACATCCCCATATGGGACGGTATTTCTTGGAAAAACTGTGTTTCAATTTTTCATGAAAATATTAGTCTGTTTTAAAATATTTTTAAACAAATGAGGTCTAATTTGAAGGAGAAATGACTCTAGTCTTAGATTGTAAAAAGATCAAAATTCTACTATCATTTTTTGGCGAGTTATCGTAATCTGAAGATGAAAAAGGTCAATATTTTCCCACAAAACAAAAATAAAGAAACCTAAAGTCCGACGAAGATGAGACATGTCTTACTTTGGTCCCCCCATTTTTCTGCATCCATTGGTATCGCTCTCGGCCCCATACCCCCAGCGGTTTCGGAGGAGATAGCGTGGCAAGCTTTTGACAGCGGCGGCAGCGGTAGTTACTTTTTTTTAGAATAGAGGGATTATCCTTTTGCCAAAAATTGATGCATGCCCAAAACTTTTAAAAAGGAAAGAAAGAAAGAAAACATTGTTAGGTGTAACATGTTGCCACCAATGCATGAATTAGTCTCTGTGTCCTCTTGGTATCTTTTGTTGCTCTACTTAATCGGCTTGAAAATAGATAAATATATGAACTCAGTTCAAGAATTTAAATACTCACCAAAGTGTTACATATTAAATAATTTCCTCTCAGTTAAACTAAAATAAAAGTTCATCCTTCAATTCGTCACATGAGTGCAAGAACTAGGTAACTCTAAATAAATTATTTTTCAGATATCTGGCTATTTATAGCTAAATTACATAAGAATTATGCAGTAACTAGACAACTCACTTTGCTGCTAACCTAGTGCCATCTGTTGGCTAGTGTAATAATTAGACAAACAGAACGACGAGTATTTTCTCACTGCAAGAAGTAGACATTTGAGAACTTCAAGAATCGAGTTCCCTAGTTCTTTCAATCAGGTGACGAATTAAACTTAAATAAAAACTCCAGCAAAATAAGAAATGTATTCCTGTATTACTTATTTTACTAGGTGTTTTGGCGAACTTTAAAAAGGCAGAAACACACATCTGTGAAATAGCGATAGCATGGGACATTTATAAATGGTTAGTTCCGATATAAGAGCGAGGTCGTGTATCCTACTAGAAGAATGGAAATACGGTCATACCTCGGTACTCATGTGCTTCGGTACTCGTCGCATTTCGACGCTAAAAAATACTTCTGTAATCGACGTTGCAGATACTAAAACATGTATGAGACAAGACGGTGCCCCCGCATGCTGCCTCATCGGACGAAAAGAAAGACCGTCTCGATATTCTCTTATGCTGGGAATATACATTCGCGAAACAGAGAGCGAAGTGTAGGGGAAAGCAGTGATTTATTGGTCCCCTCGCCGAGAGGAGGTTTTATGGCGTCATCGTCCCTTTGATGATTCGTCCTCAGATCGCTCCGGAGAGCGGTTTTAAGACGAATGATCAAAGCGACGAAATACTTCCCCCACGTTGGGGGAGGGGGACTAATCGACACCAAAATGTGTCAAGAGGCGACGGGGGAAGCTTATTCGCGTATGTGTAGTTGCATCTTTACACCCCATTTACACAGTCGCGCTAGCGGCGAGTCGAATCGCTTGGGGAGGTGCACGGCGAATGTGTAAACGGTGCGCTCCAATGGCAGCTCATCGCCGTTCATCCAATGGCAGACAGATATCCCAGAAAAACTCATGAATCTCTTGAATACTTGAGCGTTAGGGTCTGTTCACATAGGAGTCCGGTAGCAGAAGTGTAAAAGGAAATATGGCGCTGAGACGGAAATAAACCAAACATAGGCGTTAAAAATTTCGTTGCTAATCGTTTGGAGGTTTGCCATTGGTTAAATATATTTCAATACTTTAACGCTTCCGCTACCGGACTCCTATATGAACAGGCCCTTAGGAGTCTGGTGTCGGAAGGAAAAAGGAATTCACAAAAGACACATTCCCTTAACTTCTAAAAATGACTCGCCCACAAAGGTGTAGGAAAATAAAAAATTAGCATCTATATTTCTCAATTATTTGAAGGCGTTGCCATCACGTTACGTTGTACTCACATTTTAAAATTGTAAAGTTAAACTCTGAACAGTGCTGTAGTTATATTGAAAAATGTAAGGATTAAACACGAATATTTATTGGATAGAAAGGGCTCTACTACAGGCCACCCATTTGAAAGACGAACGTTTTAGACAAAACGTCATTTTTGCTTCAATTTTAAACACTGGGGGAACACGTCATTTAGGTATCGCTCATATTCCCACGCTAAAGCGGCAGACTGCATCTCGGGTGCATGCGTAGCAAACACTAATCAAGTATTTCGTCAGCGGCAACACATATTCAACCCTCAAAGCTACCGATTCGTGTTTGTCAGATGAGTATGACGAAATGATAATTTACCAGATTAATGGTTTGGTTAGGAGCGCTACGGTCAACTTTTTGCTACACGGGGGCAAATTAGGCTAGGACCTACAGTTTAAAGCCGATTCCGAACGCCTACAAACATCCATGCCGACAGTGAGAATCGAACCCACAGGATCTGAACCGAATGCCAGCGCCCTAGCCATTCGGCCATTACCTATTTACCAGATTAATAAAAGTAGGAAATGCCAAATAAAAAATTTTGCGTGTACCCTGGAAATCTAATGCAATCATCCTAAAGAACTTAGGCGACAACTAGATACTTTGTCGATAATTTTGTAAAATTCTAATAATTTTAACTATCTCAGGAATTACAGAGTTCCTAGACTACATATTTCAGACTTTACTTTTCTAAAAAAAAGTACGACTTTTTAAAAACGACTCTGGAGGGTGAGGAGCGATCCCTCTCCCTTGACGAGGCTGAACCGCCCCTGAGGCCTTTTCTTTGCGTTATAGGAATGTATTACGCGGTTGACAAGTCCAGACACGGTCTTCAGTCCCAAAATTATTTATTACACATATACTTATACTGGGACACATCACACATTCTATATATACACATATATTACAATTTATGCTGATCAATAAAACCACGAGCAATCCACTTTTACGTGGGAGCTCCTGTACACCCGACCTTTCCTCTCTGCCAGTCGGGCCGAGAATGTCCAACCAGTCTGCCTCTCCTTCCCGCCAACCGGGTTCTTCCTCCCCCCCTAGCTCGCCCACCTCCAAGCAAGCAGTTCCTGTCGGGGAATCAACGGGGGGGGGGGAGTGGAAAAGGGATCCATTCCTGACACGCCCCCGCCGAGAGTGAAATCTGTCTCCTTAGCTGATTTCACCATCACCTCACAGGAATGGATAATTGTTGGCGGATCATTCGTAGAGTCACAACACACACAAGAGACAGTTTCTTTGTAATGCAGACTCTCCAGGGTGCCCTGACACCTCTAAGAACCAAGATCCATCGGTTCCTCCCGATATTTGCTCACTTAATTTCCAGTACACAAGGAAATGACCTTTGCCCTATGTAATCTGTAGGGATTCACAACTTACACAAGATAACACAACTATTCTTTAAATTCGCTAAGCAAAACATATTTAAGAAGACATTTAATACTAACCCGATATGTTTATATACATATACCACAGAATAAATTTTAACCAAATTAATACACACCGAGAGAAGAAAAAACAACTAGGAATTTCTAACATAGGCATCTCCGCTTGCGCTATTAAAAATTAATTCCTATATATTCCTTTATTAATAGTAGGAACTGTTTCTACTATTCTCAACTCTTCCTGACCCTCAAGAATGACGTTCACAGTTGAAATGGCAACTCGGGTCTAGTTACCGCCGTGATTGGCGTTCTGTCCTGTGTTCTCACGGGTCGTGTCAATTGACACTCCTGACACGAGGCACAAAATTTCTTTATCTCCGACTTCATCCCTTCCCAAAAGAAAGATTATCTAATGCGTTGTAGGGTCTTTTTCACCTCCATATGAACGCCAGACACAGCACAATGAGCTAATCTGATAATCTCTTCTCTTCGCGCTTGGGGTACAACCAGCTGTGTGACATTTCCCCCCAAAATTTTATTCCTGTGAAAAAGCCACCCATCAGCCGTATAATAATTCCCTTTTCCAGCCAACGCCTTCTTCCACCCTTCCATCAATAAATCACAACTTTCTTGTTGCCTCCAAAAATGGTCAGAAACAGACTTCCCCCTATTTTCGCCCGTCATGAACTTATCTCCCATTTCCGGTTCATGCTCATTCATCCCGGTGCAGTTTGAAACCTGAATGCCCTTCTCGCCAACCGGACACCACTCTAAACGTTTGGCTACAGGGAAGTAGGATTCCTCTGTCTCCTTTGTTCTTCCCTGGGGCCTGCCATTTCTCTTGGGAACCTGCGAAACGTTTTCGTTACGACTTCTCGACAACATTTTGAATATTTCTGGGGGCAGTAAAATTTCATCTACTAGCGTTTTCGCAACAGTACATAAAACCTCCGGCCGTTCATTAACGCCTGAATGCGAGACACCTAAGGGAATATTTACCAACGGGCATTGAATTGTGTGCCCAAAAATTCCCTTTAAACGTATGGTGGGTTTTCCCTCCGTTTTAATTTCTGGTACAAGACTTTCCCGTACTACAGGTATTTCCGTCCCGGAATCAATTAACGCGTTAGCTATTCGCCCATTCACGTTGATGGAGATCCTTTTTAACTTGCATAACTGTTCTTTTAACGGCTTTCCGGGATTTCCTGACACACTTAACGAATTTACCCTAGCAACTAAGGTACCCTCTCCCAATATCCCCCGTTCTTCGGAATTTTCCTGTTCTTCTTCCGTCTTGTGGTTTTCTTCCTCAAACGACCTATTTACATTCGCCTTTTCCCTTTCCCCCCATGTTACATTTCTTTCCTGTTTTGGGAATTTCGGACAATTTCTCTTTAAATTAGCAGTTGACCCACAACCATAGCACTCCAACTTTTTCGGCGTTCTACTGAACTTTTCATTTCCTCCTGACGAAGAACCATTTCCCGGGAGCATATCTAATTTAAACCCCTTGATATTCCGGTTCCGACCCCTAAAATCCGCAGATTTTGTGTCGTTACCCCCCTTCGTGCTATAAGCTCTCCCTTTAGCCGAAGAGAATATATCGCACTCTTTCACAAGCTTCTTTCTTGAAACCAAGCACTTCCTTGCCTAATCCCGATATGAATAACCGTTTCTTGGTCCAACGTCTGAAACATTCTATCAGCTACCACCAATTGATTTAAACGTTCGAAGTCACTTACTTCTCTTAATTTAACGTAGTGTAGCCACATAGACATTAACCTGGTTGCGAACTGACCGAAAGTTTCGTCAGTGCCCCTTTTAGCTTTCCTAAAATTATCTAGGCACGTCTGAGGAGATGGTTCGTATTCTCTCAGCACTATCTTTTTCACCTCCTCGTAATTATTCTACCGACCCTCATTCAAATATATTAACAAATCTGCCGCCTTATCCCCCAAAAGGTAAATTGAAATTTTAGCCTTCTGTTGTTCTTCTACCCCCTCACTTTTGAATGCCCTTTCTAGACTCGTGAAGAAATAACTTCACCCTTCGGGTTTATTTGGAACTTTCACGGTCAATAATTTTATGGCTTTAATAATTTGATCTATTGATTTAGTTTTGCTAGGTATGCGGTTCGTATTTAAACTGTCTCGATTTTGTAGTTTTAACATTTCGATTTCGATACGTTCGTCTTTCTCTTGTTTTTCCTCTCTCTCAGTAACTACCCCGCTGAGCATATCCTTTATGAGACTTTCTTCATAACTTTCATGTTCGAGAATAAGTTTCCTTAAATCTAATATCTTATATTCTTCCATAACTTCAATTCGTAATTCTACCGCTAGCGCTATCAAGTCGCACTTTCTCGATTTTACAATAAATGCCATGTTAGAAATACCAGTTAGGAAATACAATAACAATAAAACTAATACACAGAAAAAAGAAATTTCAATTAAAACTCAAACTGATCTTTTCTCTTACGAAATTATATCGAACACTATTAAGTTTCATCTAACCATAAGTATTTTTAGAATCCCAACAGAAAACAGAAGCAAACATCACTTACCTTGGAAAACATCTCTGGATTGTACAGATTTCCTAGAGCTAGACTCGAAGATAGTATGGCCTCCTGGTGATCATCATCCTATAGCCTTTACAGATGACTGAACATTGATGATAGAGCGCTGACATCCTTACTGATTCGTAAAACTGTGATCCTCACCCGCGTGTTTTACCATTCAACGCCGCCGCTGCTGCCAAATGTGAGGAGCGATCTCTCTCTCTTGACGAGGCTTAACCTCCCCTGGGTCCTTTGCTTTGCGCTATAGGAATGTATTACGCGGTTGACGAGTCCAGACACGGTCTTCAGTCCCAAAATTATTTATTACACATATACTTATACTGGGACACATAACACATTCTATATATACACATATATTACAATTTATGCTGATCAATAAAATCACGTGCAATCCACTTTTACGTGCGAGCTCTTGTACACCCGACCTTTCTTCGCTGCCAGTCGGGCCGAGAATGTCCAACCAGTCTGCTTCTCCTTCCCGCCAACCGGGTTCCTCCCCCCTCGCTCGACCATCTCCAAGCAAGCAGTTCCTGTCGGGGAATCAACGGGGGAGGGGGAGCGGAAAAGGGATCCATTCCTGACAGACTCTTTAAAGATGCTACTTTTTTTTAAAGTATCGCATTGAAAATTTAAAACGTTAAATTTCATTTTTTTCCTTCACCAAGAGAAGGACGTACCCAAATCAGAAAAAAGACAAAATTGTCGTTTGTACGAATGGTGAGAGGCGACTCAGATAGAGACCTCGTGTTAATGTCATTTTCGTGTGCTCACTCAGCAGAGAAATAGTTGTACGAATGGTGAGAAGTGACTCAGAGACCTTGAGTTAATGTCATTTTCGTGTGCTCACTCAGCAGAGAAATAGTTGTACGAATGGTGAGAAGTGACTCAGAGACCTTGAGTTAATGTCATTTTCGTGTGCTCACTCAGCAGAGAAATAGTTGTCCCCCCACACACATACATAGCTTGTTTCATGCATAAATGTATTGTATGTACAGCTGATCTTAAACATTTTGAATGCTTTAGTGTGACTTTAAGTTTTCATTAACTTTGGATAACTTTCAGTCGTATAGCAGTAATGTTTTGTTTTGTTTTTCCTTAATGCAGTACTTGTGAGACATTCGCACAGTATACCGTGGAAATTGTCGACTATTTTATTACGGAGAACCATTTAGGTGAGTCAATAATCCTTCCAAAATGGGGACAACACGTCCAAGTCTTACTCTGGATTTGAACCCAAGTCCATTGTGTGGAAGCTCATGACGCTAACCATTAAGTCATGTGAGCGGCATATGCAGAAATTACAGCAATGCATGTCTGTTTTGAGAAATTTTCTGAAACGTTCCATTGTAACTATATAGTTGAGGTTTTGTTACAACATTAAATAGCTATCACACATGAAAAATGTCCTTCATATGAAAATGTGTGTTTCTTGTATATTTTTGGCTGAAAATAACGAATCCGTAATTATTTTTTGTTTATCACGCACCATTTTTCCCAAAATCCACATTTTAGCAATGAAAATTACTGTAGCGGCAAACGCACTTTGTGTCCGAAAAACAACTTACAGGCAAAGGAAAGGCGCTCTCATTGACAGTGGGACCGTCGCCAACTTGGCGACCATTTTGGCAATATTGGCGACTTTGGCTATATTTTGGCGACAAAAGCCTTATCTACCTTTCCGAAGTTTCGAGGTTCTAGCTGCATTGGGAAGCGAGATGTCCGAGAATTCACTAGAAGCTTGGCTACTTTTCTGGCGAGGGCGTAAAGTGTACAAATGTTGTAAGGACAAGATTTTATATTACTTTCAGTGCATTATAATGTCTCGTCAGTGTAGAAATGAGCCGGAATTATTTTGTTATGGGTGTGGCAAACTTACATTGAAGACTGAACAATGTAGCTTGTCACCATTAGTTAGAAAGGCTAATGAACTGTACTTTGGATGTAGAGTTGGGGCCCAGGATAAGTCCCGGGCCCCACATATATGCTGAAATTCATGTTCCAGGAATCTGAGAAACTAATTACAAGAAAAATGTAGTAGATTAATATTTGCAGTACCTATGGTTTGGCGTGAACCGACCAATCACGTAACGGATTGTTTTTTTTGTTTGACAACTCTTCAAAATCCAAACATTGTATTCAGTATCCAATCTTACACTCCGCTATGCGACCAGTTCCTCATTCTGAAGATCTTCCTATACCTACAGCTCCAGATAAATATACTGTTGATTCAGAGGAAGACACCTCCGATGACCCAAACCATCAAGATCCTCACTTTCAACCATCTAATACATCTGTGACATGTTCACATCATGAAATCACACAGGCAGAGCTTAACGATCTTGTGCGGGACTTAAAACTCTCTCAAACAGACTCAGAATTACTGTTGTTCTACGCTTCAAGGTTGGAATCTATTAGAGCAGTGGTTCCCAACCTTTTTCAGCTGGCGACCCACCTTTCCTTATCGGAATACCTCCACGGTCCATCGGTCCATGGTGGAGTAAAAAACCTTATTTGTATCGTATCCCTTCCTTATGTATATGCTACGGCCAAAGCCCGAAGTCCGGCCACTTCGCGAAGTGGCCGAGAGGTATGGCCAAAGTGCGATGTAATTGAAACGATCAGTGAATATTCTACTTTGGCCGGCCATTTCGCGAAGTGGCCACGATGTTCCGGCCAAAACGCGATGTGCTCACTCAAGAATACCCGGTAGGCGGCGCATCTGCAATTCCGGCGGGAATGTGCCACGTGGCGACATTTGTCTGCTGCTTCTCGATTCTTCCACAGCAATTTCACTGTGAGGTGAGTGCTGTTTTCCTCGTATTTTTATAGTATTCTGTATCGTATTTTTATAGTATTTTATATCGTATTTTTATAGTATTCTATATCGTATTTTTGTAGTATTCTATATCGTATTTCTATAGTATTCTGTATCGTATTTTTATAGTATTCTCTATCTTATTTTTATAGTATTCTATATCGTATTTCTATAGTATTCTGTATCGTATTTTTATAGTATTCTGTATCGTATTTTTATAGTATTCTGTATCGTATTTTTATAGTATTCTGTATCGTATTTTTATAGTATTCTATATCGTATTTTTTTAGTATTCTGTATCGTATTTTTATAGTATTCTATATCGTATTTTTATAGTATTCTCTATCGTATTTTGATAGTATTCTATATCGTATTTCTATAGTATTTTGTATCGTATTTTTATAGTATTCTATATCGTATTTTTATAGTATTCTATATCGTATTTTTATAGTATTCTCTATCATATTTTTATAGTTTTCTATATCGTATTTTTATAGTATTCTCTATCGTATTTTTATAGTATTCTATATCGTATTTCTATAGTATTCTGTATCGTATTTTTATAGCATTCTGTATCGTTCTTTCATAGGCTGCCCCATGGCTACTTCTGAGGGGACTAATACGCAGGGCGATGTCAGTGAAGCAGCACTTGATATTAAAACAAGGTTCTCTGACACACTGCATACGTTGCTGCAACAAAAAGCAGATAATGGCGGGATCCTCACCAGAGACAAATACTGCACTTTTATAGAAGACCTAAAGCAGGCTAAAGTAAAGCAGAAAAAACAAAGTGTTGATTATCGTCGACTGAGAAAATATGATGTTATTGAAGTTAACGGCATAGAAAAACTTATCGTGCCAGTAACAGGAGATAATAGTGTTATCTTGTATTACGCACACACAGAAGAACTATTCGATATACTGCACGATACCCACTTGAAAATTGGACACGGAGGTCGCACAAAGATGGAGAGGAGCTAAAAACTAAGTACATAAATGTAACCAAAGAAGTGATTACATTATATCTCCGCTTATGCAAGCCATGCCAAACCAAACTATCCAATCCTAAGAAAGGTCTAGTTTCCAAACCTTTGATATTTAAAGAATTTAATTCAAGATGCCAGGTTGATCTCATTGATATGCAGACGAACCCTGATGGAGATCACAAGTTTATACTCAATTACCAGGATCATTTAACCAAGTTTGTATTATTGCGGCCTTTGAAAAGCAAAAGAGCAGAAGTTGCTTACCAGTTACTTGATATCTTCACCACCATAGGTGCTCCAAGCGTGCTGCAATCAGATAATGGGAGAGAATTTGTGAACCAAGTTATAAATGAACTGAAAAACATGTGGCCGGAATTGAAGCTTGTTCACGGGAAACCGAGGCATAGCCAAAGCCAAGGTTCCATCGAACGTGCCAACCAGGATGTTCAGAATATGATGATGACATGGATGCAGACAAATAAATCAACACATTGGGCTGAGAGTCTCCGATTTATCCGATTTATCCGAAAATCCTGAACGGTTGGCCGGCAATAACTATGCGATAATATTCTGTGTGGTGTGCGGAAAAGAGTGTAGTGCAGCCCATTCTTGCGGATCCTGCGGGAAAGATGTCCATGCAATTTGTGGAATAAATTACGGAGGGGAAATTACTTGCAGGCTATGTCACAATAAACAAGTAATCAGGAAGAAGAGGTCTGGAGCTCATGCTAGTTTGCAAGCTCAAGGTGCAAAGATGCTGAGAAGTTCAGGTGCAAAATTTCCACCAGCTAAAGTTGGAGATAATGTGCGTATCCGCATACCAGATGTTGACAGGGGTCGCGGTGACCCAAGAAGCGTTCTTGCTGTTGTCATGAACGTCGAGGACGGTTTCTACAAGCTAGGAACAGAACATGGCGTTCTCAAACACCTGTATTCCAGAAGTGAGTTTTCCATTCTGCACAAGAAACTACTAACACTTGATTCCATAGGTACAGAAGAAAAATCGCTACGAACCACAGTGTCTTCCCAATCACTGACAGGGGGCCAAGGCTGCAAGAGATGCAATTGTTCGACTAAGTGTGCAACAAACCGCTGTAAATGCAGAAGCAACAAACTTTTATGTAATTCGAAATGTCACAAAAGTTCAGCTTGTTGTAATAAGTGATTACGGTGATTTATAATACCATTTTTTAATTAAAGGAAAAGAGGTAAATTTTTTATGTTGACCATTTTACTACTTTTTTAATATCTTTTTTAATATGTTTTTTCACATACCGGGTGGTACGGTGGGACCACAATTTTTTAATATTTGTTTTATTAAAAAGTTAATTTGCTAATATTGCCCCTTTTGTTTTCTTTTTTAATTTAAAAATATAAATCTTCTAATTTAAAAATATAAAAAAATAGACAAGTTTTTAAATTAAAATTTTAAAAATTTAATTTTTTACTTTGTCTCAAATGGCCACATCCCACCGCAGTTAGCTGCGGGTACCGCAGCTAGTAATTTTTAAAGAATGAAGTTATGGTTATACAGAGCCAATAATACGTGCCAATGATCTTTTCTTCCAACTTTGGCTGATCCTCCCATGCCACTTCGCGATCTGGCCGACCAATTCCCGAAATCAAGAAAAGATCGGACATTGGCCAGCCAATTTACAGCGTTCTTAGCCATTTCGCGAATTGGCCGGCCAATTCGCGAAGTGGCCGAATTCGGGCTTTGGCCGTAACATATATATAATTTACCAACAAATATTGCAATTATATATATACAGTTGGTTCTCTGTTTAACGACTTTCAAGGGACCGTGAAAAATCGTCCTGAAGTCCTTAAACAGAATTTGTGAAAAAATAACATTTCCCTTCACACTTTACAGGCTTAGGACTGCCAATATATTTCTTAATATATTGGCGTGTTTAAAAATGTTATTTTTATTATCATCATTATTTTATTCACAAAAAGTTATTTAAATTACATTGAAAAAAAGAGTACAAACAATACAATAAATTACGTTTTATAAAATTCAAAAAGTGTTGATTGCTTCATTCACCTTGCTTTCGTTATTCTCTTTTCTAGATTTTCTAAAACGTTAAATGAGTCACCTTCCATTTTCGATGTAATATAGAGGCGGAGAACATCTAGAGCAGAAATTGCATCTGTGTAAGACGGTGGCGGTGTCTCGTTTTCCGTGTTTTCAACTTCACCTTCTTCGTCTGACACTGTGTTTTCGTTTACAATATCTTCATAAATTTGTTCTACATTTCTGAAATCTGTTGTTAAAACATATTTATCACAATTGTAGAAATCTTGAATTGAAACATCCTCATCTTCAACAAGACTTCTCCATTCTTCAGGGGTAATGTCATCTTCGTTGATTTCTACATCCGTACTTTGCAGTTCCACTACAAGTTCTTTGTGAATTCCAGCAACGCGAAAGCAGTTTTTTATTGTGGATGAAGAAACTTCTTTCCATGCTGATGTTATTATGTGCATTACTTCCAAGATTGTAAATTTTCTAATTTTTATACTGTCAGCCGAATTGTTTATTAATTTCCTAATTAAAGACTTCCTGTAGTATGCTTTCACACTGCGAATGATACCCAGGTCTAATGGCTGCAACTTGCTAGTGCAATTAGCTGGTAAGAAATGGATAGTCAAATTTGTAAGTCCAGGAGTATTTGGAGTATGTGCAGTGGAGTATGTGCATCGGTCGATTAAAAGTAAAACTTTTCTCTTTTCTCGATGCATTTTTGCATCAAATTTTCTAATCCAGTCAATAAAAATGTGTGATGTCATCCACGCCTTATTGTTATTGCGGTACTCACAAGGTTTCCTGGTGATATTCTTAAAACACCTTGGTTGCTTTGATTTGCCTATAACTAGTGGTGGAAATTTCTCAGATCCATTAGTGCACAGTAAAACAGTCAATCGTTCCTTAATACTGTGTTGTCCACCAAAACACTTTTCGCCCATATACTTTAAGGTTTTATTAGACACCATATTGTAGAATAGGCCCGTCTCATCTGCATTGAATATGTTCTTCTCATCATATCCATCTAATATCCCCTTCAGCACTATTTTCCATTCATCCACTATTTTTTCATCTACGGAGCCACTTTCGCCAAATATGCTTTTAAATACAAGCCCGTATCTTTCTTTGAACTTTGTTAGCCAACCAGCCGAAGCCTGAAAATTTTGCATTCCAAACTTTTCTGCCATAATAATAGCATTTTCTTTAAATATCACTCCGGAAATTAGAATGTTAGATGCTCTTGCTTGATGACACCATTGCAGGACTGCCTTCTCAAACTCTTCTGATCGGCCACATTGAATTTTCTGCCGTTCGGATTTGGATCCCAAACCAAATTTTTGTGCTTCTTCAAGAATTTTCTCTTTTCTTGCTAAAATGCCTTTAAGATTAGACTCGGGTAGCTGAAATTGTCTTGCGAATTGGACTTTTGTTATTCCAACACTTTCTTCCCAGTTAACAATATTATTCACTTTTTCGTGTAGCGTAAGATGCTTTCGCTTTGATGCCATTTTGCTCTGCTCACCTCGTATTCGTACTGGAATGAGCTCCAACACACAACCATGAATTCTCTAAACATGAACACGTGCTTCCCAGAAGGAGTGAGAGAGGGGTGCTTTTGGACAGTTCGTAAATCACATGACAACATGGTAGGTACAATCGAGTGATTCCACACCCGCACTAAGAAATTCGATCCACCAGGGAAGAATGTCGATCTTCCGAGAAACAGTAATCCCCCCCTCCCCCGGTTTTTTCCACTGCAACAAGTCTATTGGTGCATATACATTGGTGCAGAGTTCTCTGCATGCAGACCCCCGACTCCTGTCATCACATTAGTCACGATAACCCTACCCTCCAAAGCGATGTGAATGAACACGTGTCTTCCAGATATTCCCCCATTTAGAACCCCCCCATTCAAGCCCCCAAGGTCCCTCGTGTTTCTTGATCTAGTGTCCCCCGCCCCCACTGTCACCATTTGACCCCCGGGACCCCGGATTCTTCTTTGATGCTATGTATCCGGACCGCCAGAGGAGGCGATCCACGCATATACAGAGTACAGAGTGAACATCAATCACTGGATTCTCCAAGGCACATGCAGAGAACTCTGCACCAATGTATATGCACCATAAGATTGCAACAAACTTAAAGGAAATTCCGGGGTCTGTTATTGAAACCAAACTCCCCCACAGAAAGTAACCCTCATGTAGATAAAATGTTGAAGAAAAAGTTTATCATGGAAGAAAAAATCGTCGTTAAATAGAAACAAAATCGTCTTAAAATAGAATTTTTTTACGTCGGAGGGACAGGGAAATATCGTCTTTAAATAGAGATCGTCGTTAAGTAGAGCGTCGTTAAACAGAGAACCAACTGTATATATATATATATATATATATATATATATATATATATATATATATATATATACACACACACTCATGGACAAAAAAATTTGCGCACCAAGAAATAATTGCGGGATTGTAACGAAACTTGCAATGAAGGTACATGTCGGGGAGATATGCAAATGATTAGAAATGCAGCGTGATTGCGCACTACGTATAGCCGGTAGAGGGCGTTGAACATCGTACTCAGTGGAGTATAAAACAGGTAACCAAAGCTTGTTTGAGTGTGCTGAATCATTTACAAAGGAAGAGCGGAGATAGACATGCCATTACGCCGTGTTCGAAGACAATATAAGCAGTTGTCGCAGTTTGAGAGGGGGAGAATCGTCGGGATGATGGAAGCTGGGTGGTCAGCTAGGCGAGTAGCTCGTCAATTAGGCCGCTCTGATTGTGTTGTGAGGAGGTGTTGCGACCAGTGGACCCGAGAGATGTCATGTACACGAAGACCAGGCTCAGGATGCCCTCGACAGACCAGTCGTCGAGAAGACCGCCACATCGTAAGAAATGCACGCGTACAGCCAATTGCTTCATCGGCCGCCATCCAGGTACAGGTAGCACCTTCACTAGGGGCCTCTGTGTCTTCTCGAACCATACGAAGGCGCCTGGCTGAAGGACAGTTGGTATCGCGGCGCCCATTACGTGTGCTGCCCTTGACGCCCACCCATCGACGCCTCCGTTTGGAGTTTTGCCGCGCACGAGGAAACTGGACTGCAGCGGAATGGAACCAGGTCGTCTTTAGCGACGAATCCAGATTGAATCTCGGCAGTGATGACAATCGTGTTCGTGTGTGGAGAGCCCGTGGTGAACGCTTCAATCCTGCCTTTGCTGTACAGCGACACATCGCTCCCACAGCTGGTGTGATGGTATGGGGTGCCATTGCCTACATTACACGGTCACCCCTAGTATTGTTCCGTGGCACCATGACAACCCAGCGGTATGTTCATGAAATCCTGCAACCACATGTGTTGCCACTCATGCAACGGCTCCCAGGAGCCATTTTTCAACAAGACAATGCTCGGCCTCATACGGCAAGGGTGTCACAAGACTGTCTCCGCACTGTTACTACCCTTCCTTGGCCTACCCGATCCCCAGATTTGTCTCCAATCGAGCATATCTGGGATCATTTGGGACGACGATTTGGGCATCCGACGAGTTTGAACGAACTAGAGGCAAGGTTACAGCAAATATGGAACGAAATGTCTCAAGACATCATACAGAACTTGTATGACTCAATGCCCGATCGTATCGCATCGTGCATTCGCGCTAGAGGGGGTCCAACGGAGTATTAACTCCTCCGCTCTTTTGCCTTTTTCTCTGAAATAAATTATCCTTTTTCTTTGATTTTCTTATCATTTACTTATATCAAAGTAGTCATTACGTATGTAAAATTTCGTTTCATTTTGACGACTCCTTCTTGGTGCGCTAATTTTTTTGTCCATGAGTGTATATATATGTATATATATATATATATATATATATATATATATATATATATATATATATATATATATATATGTGGGGGAGCGGCGTTGCCAGAGTGTGCACCACCTGTGTGACTGTGTTAGTCATCTGGGAGTGATGAAGTGGATCTGTTATAAGATGCCAAAAATCAAGAACCAAGAAAACAATCTGAGCACAATTCGATTTGTTTCGATTTTTCTTATCTTTTCTGATGGTTTATTCGATGGTTTCTGATAGATTTAGGATCGAGTAGCGACCCACCTGTAACCCTTCCGCGACCCACCGGTTGGGAACTGCTGTATTAGAGAAAGGTGTAAAAATAAGTTTATTTAGAAGACGACAAAGCCATCATGTAGACTATTTTGGGGAGAAAGAAGACATCGTATATTGCTGTGATGTGAATGGCCTATTTCAGGCATTGGGACATGAACATAATCCAGCAGGGTGGCGCCTGTTTATTGACTTGTTCAAACGTAGTCTCAAAGCAGTGCTCCTCCATACAGGTAATGTTTGTCCGTCTGTTTCTGTAGCATATTCTACAAATACAAAGGAAAATTACGAAGTTATGAGTGGTATACTGAAGTTAATTGAGTACACTACATTCAAATGGCACATTTGTGGAGATTTGAAAGTTATTGGGATATTAATAGCCATGCAACAGGGATACACTAAATTCTGCTGCCTTCTCTGCGAATGGGACAGCCGTGACAGAAAAAATCACTACGTCTGTAAACAGTGGCCTCCAAAAAAAACTTCATTCCTGGCACCAAAAACATATCACATGAACCACTGATGAATCCGCAATGTGTCTTTCTTCCACCATTGCACATTAAACTCGGTTTGAGGAAAATACGCGTATTTGTAAAAGCTCTGGACAGAGAAGGAGTGGCTTTCTTGCATCTCAGGAACAAATTCAAAAATTTAAGTCAGGGAAAGGTAAAAGAAGGGTTTTTATTGGCCCACAAATTAAAGCAGTCTTTCATGAAGAAGAGTTTGAAAATAAATTGTCACAAGCAGAAAAAGAAGCACGGCTGGCATTCAAATCAGTGTGCTCACGTTTCTTGGAAATGAGAAAGCTGAAAACTATGAACATCTTGTTGGTGAATGGTGAAATGCTTTCTTGTTATAGGTTGCAATATGTCTTTAAAACTACACTTTTTGGACTCACATCTGGACTTCTTTCCTCAAAACCTTGGCGCAATTAGTGATGAGCACGGACAAAGGTTTCACCAGGACATCTCTATGTTTGAAAAGCGTTTCAGTGGACGGTAGAATGGAAATTTGCTAGCTGAATATCAGGCGTAGCGTCGAGGGGGGGGGGGACGTTCCCCCCCCCCCAACTTAACTTGAAACAAATTTAAACGTTAATAGAAGTTCAGTTAAAATCGGAAAATTGTAGAAACCTTTTAAGAAAGTTGGTTTTTTCCCGCTTTTTTAAACTGTGACACTGAAGCTTCCGATTATGTCTTTAGCCTTAACTTTAGTTTTTAACAATGATAGGATCCATAACAAAAATTCTATGCTATATTTTTTTCTCATTTTATTTATATTATATTAATTTTTCTCATTGTATAACTTTTGAATATTACTCAAACATCAATTCTATTGTTATTCAATTTTTAAATAATTACAAGATTAAAAGAACTTTTTATATACCATGTTTTTAAATTTTCTGTTGAATCATATAAACTTGAAAATTCTATGTATTAATAAATACTTTTTAAAAGATTTTTTGATGAATTATCCCACCAACTTGAAAGAAAATGAAGTTAATTGGAAGTTAACTTGCATTTAACTTTTCGTTCCCGTCCTAGACGATAGAAAAGAAAATGAAGTTAATTGGAAGTTAACTTGCCTTTAACTTTTCGTTCCCGTCCCAGACGATAGATGGCTGCACCAGTCTACAAAACAAAATTAACTGAAAATGAATTTAATGCTGCTTAAAGATGGCTAAAAGTATTAAAATAATGGATTGTCATCGTGTTCTGGGCTATTCTAAAAGTTTCAAATGTCTAGCTAGTTGGGAAGTTAGTTAAAAATCGATTGCAAGATTTGTACTGGACAAGCACACAAACAAACAAACAAACAAAAAAGCGAGTTCATAAAAACATGGTAAAAATCATAATATTTCATATTTTAAGGACCGTCCGGTAGTCAATGTGCTAAGGAGGGCCCTAACTGAATTCAATTCATGCCCCCCCCCCAAAAAAAAAAAGTTAGAAGCACGCTACGACTATGCTGAATATTGCTGGTCTGTTATCAGGGACACACCAACAGATGTTTACAAGAGGAAACGGCCCAAAATATCATTTTAGTGTTTGTGTTTTCTATAACCAAGCCTGTAAACACCGTACAGTCCAGCACGCAATGTGAGAATTCACAGGTTTCCGAGCGGTTACTTTCAAAACTCCGAGTGTGGAGCAGTCGACATGTAAAATTACCCGCCTAAGTTAATGGGGCAATATTCTTTCTGATTTCCACATGCAGTGAGGATGTTGATAGTTTTGCTATCAATTTTAGTCTACTCGGCTTCATAGGCTCTTTTGAAATTGAACATCGCACTTCGATCCACTTTGAATACTTGTTTTTAACTAGTGCACGAACAGTACTCAACAACACATTTTTTCTTTTATTTTTCTCAAAACTAGTTGCGACTATTTGGGGTTGGGAAACCACTTCTGCCTCACCTCCCCTTGCGCTCTGTTGCGGAGGAGCATTTGTTTGAGAATTAGGGTTGCCGGAAAATGAATTATCGTCACGCGGTATTGCATATCTTCACTGACTTCGGTCGTTAGAGAAAATAAACAAGGTGTTCTTACCTCAAATATAGTCAGCTCTCGATCTGCATCTTGATTCTAGTCTCGGGAGGGGTGAAAATATCCTGTAACTGTATTATCCATCATGCTGTTCGCTAATTAATTCAGACTAGAGCATAGAAACTACTCGTTGCTTTTATAATTATTATATTTAACACATATATTACATAAACAATTACACTTAACTACTTAACATCTATTTTAACATTACAGCACAACGGATATCGGTGTTTACTCATCACAGAGTTCGTTCTTTTCTGCTTAGTCTCTGCTGGGTGGCGCTAGAGGTCAGGATCGCCTGTTGCCAGTTGTAACATTCTCCCACCTTGAGGCCCGACGGTCTTGGAGGGGCTCAATGTAGTTAGATTCAGTCTCTTAAGGGGTCTCACCATACGTCCAACTCTGGATACGACCGGTGACCTACCACTTGAGAGCACTGGTTGATTTCCTTTGTCCGGTTTGATGTTCTGGATACCTACAGTTTCTGGTGGAACGGTTCCTTCATCTGACGTGGTATTCTCAACATCTACTGGCTCTTGCAGAACCCTACTTTCACTGGCAGGAATTTCAAGTCGATAGAGTCGCTGTACTGGTCTAAGAAAAACACCAGACTGAGTCTTCACCCTGGCTATTCTGACAACCTTATCTTTACCAGGAAAGATCTCAATCACTCTTGCTAAAGGCCAGTGAATACGGTTTTTCTTTGCGTCTTCTAGAAGAACAACATCTCCAATAGCTAATTGTTTGTCATTCCGTTCTTTTACCGTTCGTTGACGTAACTGCCCTAAATATTCATTGCGGAATCTCTTGCGCAATTCATCTCTCAATCTTTGTCGATATTTAGCCCTCCTATTCAGTTCATTGCCATCCACTGCATCAATGTCAGGAATTCCTGAAGAAGGCAAGTCATGCAAGAACATTGAAGGGGACAAAGGGGCTGGATCTCTTACATCTTCTGACACGTATGAAATGGGTCTAGAATTGATTATCTGTTCACAGTCGCATAAGATAGTATTTAACTCTTCATAGTTTAATGACGCTCGACCCAAAATTCGTCTTAAAAGTTGTTTTACCATTCGTATCAGTCTCTCCCACCATCCGCCCCACCATGCGGCAGATGGGGGATTGAACTTCCATCGAATCTTCTGGGTAGTGGCGACAGATAAGACAGCATCCCAATCAATATTACACAATGCCCTATCTGTACCAATAAAGTTAGTCCCATTATCTGAATATATGATGAATGGTTTTCCTCTTCTAGCGATAAACCGTCTCAAAGACAGTATAAAGGCTTCAGTTGACAAGGAGGTCACAAGCTCGAGGTGTACGGCTCGGAAAACGGCGCACGTAAACAATACAATCCATGATTTTGTGTTTCCTTTCAAATAAAGTGGGCCTGCCAAGTCCACACCCACGACTTCAAATACGGATGCATCCCGAACTCTATCTTCCGGGGGAATTCCAGGTTCAGTTTCGGATTTCTGTGCATTGAACCGCTGACACTTTACACATTTTTGGATGACTTTTCGAATGGTTTTTCTCGACTTCAATATCCAATATTTCTCTCTCAAATTGGCCATTAGTATCGAGACACCTGCATGCTGCAGTTCTATATGTTTCTCAAAAATTAATGAATGTACAACTGCGTGATTATAAGGCAAGATAACAGGGAATCGGAAATGTTCTATATCTTTTCGGTATATTATGTTAGTCTTTGCTCGTAAAATACCATCTTGATCTACTATTGGCCTTAAAGCACGAATAGAATTATCTTCTTGCCCAGTAAAGGAATCCTTCTGAATCAGGCGACACAATGACCTTTCAGCTCTTTCAGTTTCTGCTACCGAGAGATTCGCAGTGTTCCGTTCTGAACTCCTTGCGTTATAACAAAATCTGAAAATCCAAGCTATCAACCTGACTATCTTCTGGAAAGATGAGAAATATCGGTAAAACCAGTCTGAATCTGAATTTTTCTCTTTGTTCTGAGAAGTCAAAATAGTTTTTCGTTTCTCTTGATGCAAAAGATCTTCATCAGGTTGTTCGTCTGTTTGGGGCCATTCGGTTTCAGTAAGGTAAAGCCATGGAGGTCCCTCCCACCATCTGGACTTCGACAGTTGAGCTGCAGAACAGCCCCTTGATGGAAGGTCCGCAGGGTTAAGATGACCTGGAATGTGTCTCCAGGTAGATGGATTTGTTAGCGTTCGTATCTCTTGAACTCTATTATGTACAAACGTTCCCCATGAGTGTTCTCTCTTAATCCACCCCAAAGCTGTAGAAGAATCACTCCAAAGAACAGTAGCAATATTGGATAACTTCAAATCAGATAAAACTGTTGATGCAAGTCTCACACCAATCAAACAGGACAAAAATTCCAAACGTGGAATCGATATCGGTTTCAGGGGAGCTAGACGACTCCTGGAGTTAACTAACTGAACCCTGATACCTGCAGTAGTTGAAATTCTTAAAAAGGCGCAAGTTGCATAAGCACGTTTACTTGCGTCACAAAATACATGAAGGGTGATTTCGTTTTCTTTATCATAGCTTATATTCAACCATCGAGGCACACGTAACTGAGAAAGCAAAAATAATTGATTAAACCAAGTTTTAAACTGTTTGTTCAAAGGTGTTGGTAGTTCGTCATCCCATTTTATTTTTAGTAGCCAAGTTTCTTGAAGGATAATTTTTGCTACAAGTATGACGGGCACAGTAAATCCAATAGGATCAAAAATTCTTTGTATTAAGGACAGAGCCTTTCTTATAGTCACAGGTTCATCATCGATCAGCATTTGTTCTATCTTTAATGATAGAGTGTCGGTTTCAAGATCCCACAACAATCCTAAGATATGTACAGCTTCCATTTCCGTTTCATTTATCATAGCATTTGGCACGTTAAATCGCCAACATCTCAAATTGAAATGTCCTGAAGACAAAATCAAATTAGATTCTTCAATGAATTTTTCAGTTTCTTCTATCGAATTTAGACTGATCAGGGAGTTATCTACATAAAATGAGTTTCTCAAAAGTTCTGCGGTCTCAGACAAATTATCTGGAACTTGGTTCAAATGGTAATCAAGCGTTGCCGCCAATAGGAAGGGACTAGAAGTCAGTCCAAAAACTACCCGCTTGTGACGATATATTTTCAAGTTATTTTCGGCATCGAACCACAGAAACCGTAAAAAATCTCGATCGGTCTCCTTAATGCTTATTTGGAGAAATGCTTTTTCGATGTCGGAAGAAACTGCAATCCGATATTTTCGGAAACGATTTAAAATTCTGGGTAAAATTTCAATTAAATTGGGACCTTTAGTGAGACAATCATTCAATGAAGGAGAGTTTTTTAACCGTGCCGAAGCGTTGAACACAGGGCGTATTTTTGTTGTTTGGCTTGTTTCCTTAATTATAGGCCGATGAGGCAAATAATGTGTTCCATGTTCCTTTTCATCGGTTATACATTCTATTATGTCATTAGATTCCCAATAACTAAAAACTTCGTGATAGTCTTCCCTTTTATTCGAACTAAGAAGTTTCTTATCAGTCTTACGAAGACATTTTTCAGCTAAGTCTCGATTACTGGGTAACATGGAGTTATCTAAAATCCAGGGTAGTGATACCTCATATCGACCATCTTTATTGCGTTTCACTGTGTCTACGAAATACTTTCTTGCTTCCTCTTCTAATAAACTCTTATTTTTGTTTTCTTCGTTATCCAAAATTCCCAATGTGTCTAAGCGCCAGAGGTCGGCCAGTTTGGCGTCGGACACATGTAGAGATAAAGTCAGTCCAGACAAGGAATTTTTCGTCTCAGTGTTGCCAGAGGTCATTTTGCCCATTAATGTCCATCCCAGTTTAGTCTTCAAAGCTACCAATCCTCCCCATGGCAGTTGTTCAATTTGACTAGTAAATAAACTACCCGCAATGTCTGCTCCTAGCAGCAAATGAATCTCTTGGGGATCCTCTTGGTACAATCGAGATGTTTCTTTTTCAAAAATGTCACTGACATAAATTCCCCTATTTCTCAGTTCTCTAATCCAATACATATTTTTGACTTTAGGAATCACAGAACAAATTTTCTTTTCATCCAACACGTCAACTTCACAAGTGTGGGATTCATCTATGCTGCTTAATCTTATACGATAGCGGTTATGCTTTTCCGAAACTTCTAATCCGCCAAATAACCCATGGGTGACAATTTCTTCTTTTAAACTTTTTAATTGCAACCTTTCAACGACATATTTACTTATGTAGGAATTTTGACTCCCCGTGTCAATTATACATCGAATAAAACCTTTTTTACCATTTTTTCCATGAATACCTACAATCAAAGTTTGTAAATACACTTCTGTATAGTCAGATTGATTGGTCAGTACGCTATTCCCGACACTGCTATCACTTTTATTTTCTGTTTTTTCCAAAGAAACATTATTAACATTATCATGTTTAGAAAAATTACACATAATCGAAAGATGTTTATATCCACATATTGCGCAAATCGTTTTCGCTTTGCAATCACGCGCGATATGTTTTATGTGCAAACATCTAAAACAGGCTCCTTTCTTTTTCAAAATGGACTTTTTCTCATCCAAGGACAAGCTCTGTGCGAATTCGCAATCTCGACTGTTGTGTGAGTCATCATTACAGAACACACAAATCTGTTTATTTTCTATATTCCGCGCTGCTTCGGTTTTACTAAATAAATCAGCAGCTGTAGCACATTCCCTTTTTGCCATCGGATGATGTTTACCCTTTCCGGCCGACATATGTGGGTCATGGGGGAAGAAAGGCCGGCGACTAGTAGGAGGGGGTAAAAACGTTTGCCGGGGGAAATCATCTCTTTTCTGTTGAGTAAATGTCGCTTTAGTACGTTCAAGAGAAGTTAATTCTTTCATTAAGAAATTCATTAAGTCATTTACTTTGTAATTGTCAGTTGCACCTTCTGTTCTATTAAATGCGAGCACTAAATCTTGCGGTAGTAACTTCAAAAGCATAGGGCATAATAAGGAACCATAAGTATCAGACACAACTCCTAATGCGTCTAAACTTCTAATCTGTGTCTGACATCTATCAAATAAATTTCTGAATCCTTTAACATCACTCGAATGTTTCAGAGGAGGGATGTTTAATAAATTGCCTATGTGGGCGTCTATTAAGATGGATTTTCGCCCGAATCGCTCTTCTAA
The DNA here is from genome assembly GCA_907164885.2 of Dolomedes plantarius. Classification (NCBI taxonomy): domain Eukaryota; kingdom Metazoa; phylum Arthropoda; class Arachnida; order Araneae; family Dolomedidae; genus Dolomedes; species Dolomedes plantarius. Next base: position 64,683,847 of record OU015499.1, on the reverse strand, counting down.
CAGTTTAATAACTGAATCGTAATTTTCTGGTGAAAGCGAAAATCCTTCTACAATACTAGCAGCAGTTCCCCCCAAATATGCTTTCAGATAGTTAAACTTATCAATTTTATTCAGTGACTCATTATTATTAATCGCCGATTGAAATGAATTCCAAAAATTAAGCCACTGACTACTATCTCCGTAAAATTTAGGAATCGAAAGTTTCGGCAGCTTCACCGTAGTCGTTTCTTTTGGACTTTCGATTTGGTGCGGAACTGCTGAGTTATCGTCATGTTTACGCGGTGGTGGGGCATTTGTCGATATGCGTTTCTTCGCCCTAAACTTCCATAGCGTTACCTTTTCACAATACTCTTCTATACTATCGAATTCTTTCTCATATTCTTTTGGTTTCAAAAGTCGTTCTAGATCGGTGTCAGTACCCTTTAGTGTTTCTGCTTTCTCGTTAAGTAGTTCTAAAGTTTCTTCTAACTCCTCAACGTTAACTTCTGTTTTTGCAATTTCAGCCTCTATTTTCTGACAACATTTGGTAATGGCGGTTCTTAACTTAGTTCTTTTTGTTTTTAATACGTTTATTGTATCTTCCGCCATTTCTTCTAACTTTCAATATAAACCGAAACAAAAACAGTACTTAAAACAATTTCTAAATAGCTACTCTGAGACAAATAATTCTATTTCAAGTTTCAGAAATTTCCACTCCCGTCCCGGCAGGGATGCCAAATTATTGCATATCTTCACTGACTTCGGTCGTTAGAGAAAATAAACAAGGTGTTCTTACCTCAAATATAGTCAGCTCTCGATCTGCATCTTGATTCTAGTCTCGGGAGGGGTGAAAATATCCTGTAACTGTATTATCCATCATGCTGTTCGCTAATTAATTCAGACTAGAGCATAGAAACTACTCGTTGCTTTTATAATTATTATATTTAACACATATATTACATAAACAATTACACTTAACTACTTAACATCTATTTTAACATTACAGCACAACGGATATCGGTGTTTACTCATCACAGAGTTCGTTCTTTTCTGCTTAGTCTCTGCTGGGTGGCGCTAGAGGTCAGGATCGCCTGTTGCCAGTTGTAACACGCGGTAAATGAATCATCCTATTATGAGGTTGACCACAGAAACAGTTTCTTTCTGAATGGCATTCACGAAGTTTGTGTGGCAGAAAGCAACGAAAGCACAATTTATTCTTCTTTACTTCATCCGCTCTTTCCCAAACTGATAGCCTCTTAAATTTGGGACACGTATAAAGAGGATGAAACGCATTTTTACACAAAACACAAACTGCACGTTTTTCTTCAGACACAAATACTTTCGATATATTCTTATCTGCACGCCAATTAGAATTTTTCTGCCATTTGTATCCTCGAGATCCTTTTGTTCCCCCTACATTTCTACTGGTAAACTCATTTTTACATTTACCTCTCAACGATAAGTAAATATCACACTCTCGACCAAGCTGCTGAGGTTTGAAAAGGTCTCACCCTGTTTTACCCCAATGTGAGTCATTAATTCTCGATCAAGAGTTTCGAAGATCTTATCCGAAACTATGAGCTCGCACAGGGATTTGAATTCGGTCACCTTGCGCAACTGACAATAATATTCAAACGATGCACACGACCGAGAAGCAAATTGCACATAAGTCTCAGATGGCAACTTCTGGGCCTTTTTAAAGTTATTCCAACAGTCCTGGGGGGTGGGTTCAAACTCCTTCAATACTAAACCTTTTATCCTCTCGTAATCGACTAAGTCCTCCCGATTCACATACACTAGCAAGTTATTTACTTTTTCACCCAAAATATTCAACAGAATCTCGGCTTTTAATTCATTAGGCACAGTTTTTGCTTGAAATGCCTTTTCTAAGGAATGGAAAAACAGGTTAAATGATTCTGATTTAACAGGTACTGGAATAGTCAAGGTTTTAACACTACTGATTAATCGTCCCAGATTATCAGTTGAAGGAGTCGGTTCTATGTCTTCTGTAGTTAGGGACGTGGTAGTCGAATTCCCTTTCACTTTCGCAATTTCTAGCTGCTTTTGTAATTGGGCCAATTTTAATCTCTCTAATTCTATTTCTCTTTCACTAGCTTCCCTATCCAATTTATCCTTCCTTTCCAAATTTCCCCTATTCAATTTATCCTTCCTTTCCAATTTTTCCCTATCCAATTTCTCCTTCCTTTCCTCTTTTTTCCTATCCAATTTCTCCTTCCTTTCCTCTAAAATATTATCAATAAGACCACGCAGAAATTCTCTATCGTTTTTGTACACATCACTAGATTCAATTAAGTTCTTCAGCTGTACTACTTTAGCATTATCCGGTATCGTTAAACCCAATTGGTCCGCAACCTGAATAAACTCATCCTTTCTTAAGTTCAATTTGACCGTCATTATTGAAATTAACGCCAAATTATTGAATTTAACGCCCAAGCTATTCACAAAACATTACACATTCGCAATATACATCTCTAAAGAATTTTCAAATACTGCGAATAAAGCACAAGAAATACAACACATCTAAAAAGTTATATTAATGCGAATAAAAGCACAACAAATACAATACATCTAAAAGGTTATACTAATGCGAATAAAAGCACAACAAATACAATACCTCTAAAAATTATGCTAATGCAAACACTGAACTCCAAAGCAATCTACACACGAAAACCGACTGCAATCACAATTTCGACACTATCTAGCACATAAGCAATTTTACCTTAGTCCGACAATTAGTCCGACATCTGATTTGAGAATACTATCCGAGATACTAAACCCCCACATATCACGCATTTGAAGAAATCACAATCCCGAATCGAAGCTTCTCAATCCACAGATCACTGAATTTCCTCACGGCTCGAAGAAGACCAAAAAATGGTCGCTCACACACACAACTCTTAGGTAGACACAGTATAACACTAACGCAATGGACTGTAACTCGTTTATTACTTTTTAAAAAACCCACATCGGTACACATTGAGAAATTAGAAGGTCGCAAACAAGGTCGCACTAAATACACATCACATAGCAACGAGTGACGTACGCTCGCGCCACAGGTATATAAACATAAAGAGAACAGCGCCGTCTCTCGGCGAATTCAGTACAGAGGGGACGCGTGCGTCAACATTAACAAATGAACATACTAAAAAAAAGATCACACAAATTCTCAATACACTTCCCTTCCAGGGTCACTTATTTACCCTAATTTCCTTGGAACCTTTCATGTACCTTATGACCCTCAAAATTCATTTGAGAATTTTGAACTTCCCAAAATTTTACACATTTGAATCTGGAAGTAATTCTCCGTGAAACATCCCACCTGGTCTGACTTCTCGTAAGACACCTTTCACTAGGTATCCGTAACCCAACAGAACCCTTAAACTTCGCTCTAACAAAATTCTGCCCTTCTCTTTGTTTCCAAAATTTACAGAAACCCCTATGCTGTTCCCCGGAGTATTTCGTACTCCTTTTCATTTTGACCTTAACATAATGCTGTCTTTCCCAAAATTTTATCTTGTACTTGACGAAACCCTGTCTCCCCGCCTTTTGCCTAAACCTTAAGTAGTTCGGCTTCCTTTTAGATAAGGGACCCTTTGTCCTAGCTTTATGTAAGACCCAGAACTTTCTCAATTTTTCTTCTTTAAAAGGTTTTGCTCCGTCAATTCCTTTCACTACCCTTTGCTCCGAAATCCGAAACAAATTGTCCTTCCTGATTCCACAAATTAACCCATTTGGCGACAACCCCTGCATCCTGGCAATCCTGCCTCTTTCGAAAACCCATTGTGGTTCGTTTTTCCATCTAACTGCCTTCCTGCGATTAAAAACCCAAAGGAGTCTTTTTCCTGAACCCCATCGTCTCCGCTCTCTCAACGCTAATCCCTGAATTCTGGCACCCCTGCCTTTTCTGACCCTCCCTCGCGATTTTATTTCGCTGTCATTTATCTTGCAGTTTAAGGCTCCTTTACTATAGAAACCTCGTAGTCCAGCGGGTGTTGCCGGCTTTTTATGTCGACCCCTATCTCTAAACCTCACAATCGGCCCATTTCCACGCGCGTCATGTCTCGGCTCAATTTTCCCTTCTACATCCGTCAAAACCTGACAACCCTTCTCTGTCACTCTCCCCTGAGGAGAAACCTCGACCTCAGACTCAGAGACCATTGTCTGAATTCCCGACGGAGTAGTTACTCCTATCTGGACTGTTACCCCTCCTATCGGTGGGCGAATGTCTAACAGAGACTCAGAATTCCTCTCTTTATCAGCTTTTGGGCAATCCCTCTTAGAGTGATCCTTCGCGCCGCAAATGCAACAATCCGAATTGCGTTCTTGCGTAAATTCTTTCCTGGGCTCTCCGGCTATCCTGACGCTTTCCTTGTTCCCCGCTATCGACCCACCCCGTGGTTCGAAAGCGTAACTGCACCCCTTAGCTGCCTAAAACCTGTCGCCTTCCAGCGCTAATTCTTTCCGCCTAGTCCCAGAATCTCTCTGGTGTACCAGGACATGAGACCCCATCTCACTGGATAGAGATTCCACACTATTCGTGCTACTTCTATCCAACCGTAACCTATCGATTTCTAACTGGGCAAGTTGTGTTTTCAACTTCATTAACTCGTGGTTCCGAGCCCTTTTTTCTCTCTCTAATTCATAATTCCGTGCCCTTTCTTCTAATTCCTGTATTTCTCGCTCCTTCCTGTCTTCCACAATCGTTTCCAACAATTCTTTAGCCAAAGTTTCCGCATAGTTTTCCCCTCCCTTAATAATTTTAATTATTTGCAATTTGTACATTTCCTCGGTGACTACCCCACCCATCTTGCAAGCCAATTGCACGAGATCCGGTTTCCTCGCTGTATTTAAAAAAGACATTGCTCCCGAATGTTAATTTACAATAAACGAGCGAAAAAAAATTCCAGAAACAGCTCTCAACTTTTTACTACACTAAACAAATATCCCTCCCAAAATAACAATTATTCAAAGCAGAAAATACTACGCACTCTTAGAGAATTTTAACACAATAAGAAGAAATTTACTTCATATAAAACACTAATACTATTAATCATTATATGCAAGCAATATTAACCTATGCAAGAACACAGCATACAAAAGAACATAAAATCATAAAAATTCCCGAGAGAAAGAAAAAATTAACCCAAAGCACGCGTTCCTAAGCACCCAAAATCAACTTAGCCATGAACAGAATATGAGGAACAGACAAACAGAACAACAACAGACAGACAAACAGACAAACATGAACAGACAAACGAGTAACAATTCATGCACCCTACCTTGCCAGACGACATCAGAGATCCTTACAGATAACCTTTCGTCATCACAAACATCCTCTGCTTTGTTTCCGCAGCTCTGCTTCACTTTCCCCGACGCTCCATTGTAACGGTCAGTAGCTAAGATCTGCTTCACTTTTCCCGACGCTCCGCTGTAACGGTCAGTAACTAAGGTCTGCCTCACTTTTCCCTACGCTCCGCTGTAACGGTCAGTAGCTGAGGTCTGCCTCACTTTTCCCAACGTTCAGCTCCCGGTCCTTAGATCTACGCCTTCCAATGAAGTCCGTTGTCGCTGCTGGAATCCTCAGCAGAATCATAAAAGTTCTTTCTCCAAAATTCCTCACCCTCGCATGGACCCAACATCCTGACACCAGAATGTAAACACCGTACAGTCCAGCACGCAATGTCAGAATTCACAGGTTTCCGAGCGGCTACTTTCAAAACTCCGACTGTGGAGCAGTCGACATGTAAAATCACCCGCCTAAGTTAATGGGGCGATATTCTTTCTGGTTTCGACATGCAGTGAGGGTGTTGATAGTTTTGCTAGCAATTTTAGTCTACTCGGCTTCACATGCTCTTTTTAAATTGAACATTCAAGACTTTAAACAAACTTTCGGAACTAGTATGATATACCCTCTCCAATGGCGATTTTGGCGATTTTTGTTTTGCCGCCAAGCAAGACGCGTGTCTTTGAAACGTGAAATTCCGGAAAGTCCCAAAAATACGCATTTTTTATACTGTAAAACCACAGAAAAGCACAAAAAACACTTAAATACAAAAAATAAAAGCTGAAAAATAATAACTAATTTGTTAGGTTGGGGGGGGGCTGCCTCCTTTAACCCCCCCCCCCCCCCGCAAAAAAAAGTCAGTATCGTGCAACTAATAATCATCTAAATACACATAAAATACATCTTGGCTAAATATATATTTCTTGATTAAATATAAATTAAAGCACAAATACAATAGAAAAAACACATGTTTGCAATAGAATTTTATAAAAAAGTATCTATACCGAAATTTTGTACTCCTCCCAGTTTATCCCCGACACGATTTCAATAAATTTATTAAAACAATCTACATTTTCCGCTAAACATGATTTCCTAAACATGTACATCGCTAGGTAGAATTTAAAATCTGCCTTACGATTGTACGTAGACAACGTTGCTTTTACATGCCTCCACGTACTTTCAATTGTATTCGTGTGACACCCAGTATCGGGGTCAACGAATGTAAGCTTATGATTTACTTTAAGGTGATCAAATCCCTCCTGCTCGAGACAGTCGTAACTTTTCCAGCAATCGGAATACACTGAAGTCCCTGGCAATATCCAATCTTTTATAATCCCCAACAAAGTCTCCTGAGTCCTATCATGCACAGCAACTAAAAAAACCCTCCCGGAATCCCTCTCAATCCCTCCAAACACACAATGGCCCTCAACCCTATGTCCCTTATGATACTTTCGTTTCCCAAATTTAGACTCATCAATTTCGAAGACCTTACCCTCCCCCCCCTACTTTCTCGGAAGACAATTCAATATAATCCAAAACAGTCTCATTAATAAATTGTCTCCAATCAGCCAAAGTAGTCTTTGCTGATTCTTTGGCTGATTGGAGAAAGAATATTCCTCCATAATTCGCCCAGTTGTTGTACCCCTCAAAATCTCATAAGTAATATCTCATAAGTAAAACCTCAAATAACTTTAATTTAGAATTAGAAAACCACGAACCATGCCGAATAGATTTCTCAGTGTTACATTGCTTCCCCCCAATAACTTTCCTACAAACAAATGTAAAACCATCAGAATAAGAACTTTTAACTTTAATCCTCATCTCTGACCCACATTTTTTGTAATTCGCGTTCTTTAACAACCCAACCTCCGTCAAAAAATTAAATAGCAACTGTTATTTAATATTTTGACGGAGCATTACACCAAAGCATTGCACCAAAGTAAAAACCGGCAACACTACAACCAAAACAAAGGGCGCCAGATTTGGCGAGAAATCTCTTGAGGGGAGATATCATACTTGTACCAAACTTTCTTTATTTAAATCTAACGAATTCACATGAACACAAAAGCACTATTACAACAACTTCTCTAACCAGTATATCATCGTATAAAAGTATATATTCCGCAATATCTATCGAAGTTGCCTCTTCAGTACTTAAAACGTAACAAAAAAAACAAGCATGCAAATGACTCCAAGTGTAACATTACGTCACACTGGTAATAATACTTTATATGGAAGCCGGCAGGTGTGATAAAATGTATCAATTCCCACACAATATCAGTGAATACGTGCAAAGTTCAACTGTTCTCGAGGGCACGTTTCCTGGACTTTACAAAGCCTCTGTTACATTTGTCTGTAACCAATCTATATATATAAAACGCGTAGGTATGCGGCACAAAAATCGACGATATTTTTACACTCCGAATGGCAACGGTTGCAACTACCAGATGTAAACATCAGCGGCCGACCGCAATTTGCAACTGCGTGTCAACATGGATTTACGCACTGAAATCAGTAATGCTCGAAAGCGAGCTGCACGATCAAATGAAAATTGGGAACAGTCTCAAGAAAGAAAGCGAAGAAGAAATAATTCATTAAGAGAGGCGTGAAACAGAGAACATAAATAATCGCGAGGTTAAGCTTAATCGTTGCTGGCAATGATACCGACAACCTGTAATAGTTAATTTTCTAAACTTTTTTCAGTACTTGCTGAATTTTTACTCCATTTTATAAGGGAAGAAATTTTCCCAACAATTTATTATTTGATATGATTAAGTGTAGATATCTTAATTGTGAACAATAGCACATACAAAGAGTGATGTAATCCACACAATAATTTAGTACTTGCTGAATTTTTACTCCATTTTTTAAGTGAAAAAAATTTTTCCCCAACAATTTCTTATTTGATGTAATGATAAAGTGTATATATCTTAATTTTGAAAAATAGTACATACAGAGAGGGATGTACACTGGTGTTGAATTTCTCAATCTTAACTCTGTTCTGAATTAATGAAAATTCTTTTTTTTTAATCACGATGTTTTAGAAACAGCCTTATAGAAAATATCCCTTAACAACGTATATTTATGATGACAGGTAATGGTAACATTCCTCACATATATTACTTTCAGTTGAGCTGTTTTGCAAAAGAAAATATAAAACAAAAAGCGACCATGTTGGTCGCGCAGCGGCTGGTTTGTATAAATATGAGAAGTGGGTTTCCTACAAAAACGGTACGTGATGGACCATTTTGGTTTTGATATATGAATCAAGCACCTTTTGTTGTAATCACATAGTTTCATCTAAAGGACAGAAAAAGTTCAAATTTGTTCTACTGTGTAATATGTAAAATTTGAAACGTAATGCTCTCCATCATAGAGAAGGATGAATTCTAAGCAGAAACATAAATATCTCATCAAAATTGCGGCTTACGCCTCTCTCCTCAACATAATATTGCCCTGGCGAGATACTGATTGTCAGAAAGGGATAAATCTGAAATGTCCAAAATCCTTGGAGACTACTATGGTCTTTGTGGTTTAGTTCCTACCGGTGGGGAACAGACCGCAGGAGGCAGATGCTTCGCGCACTAGCCCAAACACCAAGACTCCCACACCCTAGACCTACAGGATCTGCCTCGCACAGCCGGAGCCACAGCGCGGCAAGCGGCAGAGCGGACAGTGAGAGGATAATTAAACCCGGAAGGCCACTTATGTAGCCATGGCGGGTCCCATTTGATGCCTTGGGAGAGGATGGTTAAATTTAGAGGAGAGGCGGGTAAAAGTAAAGTAGCGGGTACCCCTTGGCAAAATTCTCCAAAATCACACCGAGACGACGGTGATGTCACGGCAACATAGCGAACAAGAGAATTACGTGTTATCCGCCCTGATGCCACTCCTATGCGTCGGAATGTGATTGTGGGAAATTTTTAAAATTTCGCAAAAAAAGCAAAATAGCATGTTCAATGACAACATTTAAAAGAAAATACGGTAGTGTCTCATTATACCGACCTGTCGCCATTTAAATAAAATGAAGACCAGAAAATAATTACTTTCACACAGCATTTCCACTTTTGCGAACTACATTTTAAAGTCGAAATTCAAAAGAATAGAAGAAAAAATAGAACGCTATTTTTTTCTCATCGCATATTATTTTTTGTACACTACATTCTACTTTCGGTGGTATATCTATATCGCTGTTCTTTTCCTGCTAGAATTTTGTTTACATGAAGTGCATGTAAGAAGTGGAAAAAGCAACCCTATTTAAGTGTATGTAAGAAAAGGACAGAGCCACACTTCTTCCTATAAATAAATCCTTAAATTTCCTTTTCATGTACATTACTGTCCACTTCTTACTTACACTTAAATAGACGCTTGTAAGTAGGTGTTCCAGAGATCCAACCACGGTCTCTGTAAGCACAGGAGAGTGTTTTTTCCTCGCCAAGAGGTTGGCGACAAGTTGGTATAATGGGAAGGTACCGAAAGTACAGTTACAATAAACATAAATAGCTTTTCTCTTAATCTTCTATGATATCTTCGGTATGGGGAGAATATACATTAACAATTACGTGCAGAAAACTTTTAAACACCGCTTGTGGGACGTACATATGCTTCCTGCGCCACATAAATTCTGCTAAATAGGAATAAAACTGCTTCTCTCCCAATATTTGTGCCTCGCGCTCTGAATTCTCTTTTTATCACACTTCAAGTTGCCTAATTTGCTTTTGTGAAAGTGCCTGTATTCGGGTGCTTAAAAGTATTACTATGGTTGACTGATAGATACACATAGTCCTCATCTGAGGGATAATCATAGGACTTCCAGCGGTCAGACATCAACCCCGGAAGTATGAGGTCTTTGATTATACACAGAAAAGTCTCTTTCGTGCGATTTTTCACAACTACGAAAAAACACTTGAATGATTCCCTTTCAATCCCACCAAATACCCATTTTCCTTTCACTCTTTTACCTTTATTATACTTTCGTTCCCCAAATTTACTTTCATTTATCTCCACAATCACAGCAGGACCATCAAGCTTCACATTTTGGAGCACAATTGCCTCAACGCACACTTCACTCGTTGCCGTTTTCACCCTAAAATAGGTCAACAAGCATACCTAAATCAAACTAAGCTTACTCTCATCAAACCACGATCCCTTTCTCACAGATCTTTTAACAAAATGTTCATTTAAAACTTTAACACGGCAAACCCATTCAAAATTATCGCTTCGATCCTTTCTCCAAACCAAACGCATATTTTAAAACATGTGTTTTAAAATATTCGTTTGGTTGAGACATGAAATATAAGACATTCATATTTAGTCGCAATCGATCCCAGACCCATACAAAATTTAAGAATTTCACTCTTTTCATCCCTTACAATAAAATGATAATAAAAAAGTCTGCAATCATATCTCTTACTCCTACTTTAAATTCATTCCAAAATCAATTTTCTAAAGCGGAAAAATCAATAGGAAAATTCTACAAACGAAACGACGAACTCTCCATGAGGAAACTGGACAAATGATGGTTGACAAGCCTGAAATTTTATTTGAAAGAATTCTCACCAGCTGTCACTTTAGCACATTTATTGCCTTCGCCAATAAAGAGGTACTAGCTTCTTTACTTTAGTCGAGATGCGCTAAGCTGGCTCCTGTACAGAAAACTCTGGCTAAACAAACAAACAAACAAACAAAAAAAAACAGCGTAAAACAGCCATTATTCATCGAAACCTTTAAATTTTCTGTAAATGTTACTCTGAGTACACCGTTAAAAGTATTTTTTAAATTAAGTTGACGTTATTCGAAATACATTTCATCAGGTTTCACGAGTTTAAAAATATAGGATTTGAAGTAAAAACTCATCGAAAATTTTCTCGTTAGCAGAAGAGGAAATTAGTTCCGATCTCCAAAGTTAAAAATGACGTCACACTGCGATAGCGTATAGCAATATAGCAAAATATTGAAATAGCCGAATAGCACACTTTACAGTTGAATTCACTCTCTAATTAGGTTTATCTATTTTGTTTATGATTATTGTAACTGTAACCAGAATACATTTAATCGTAATTGCAAGTTGGATAAATCATATTAGTGACACCTGCGTTATGACTTACTAATTGTTAAAAATATATGAGTTTTCTTTTATTTAAATGTACATGTTTGTAAACATATGTATACGTGTTTACTGAGATACTTTGGATCATTTTTAATAAATAGTATGTTGCATTTGTAGGTTCAATATTTTATCTTTCGATAGCTAGATTTTAATGGGAAATTGTTGAATGTGTCAAATCGAATGAAAAGTTTTAATTGTTTCCTAAATTTATGTAGAATCAAACTATTGATTCATAACTAATAAGTGTAGCTCTGCTTTTTTATTTTATTTTCTAATATAGTTAGAGTATAGTTTGAATATAATAATTGATGGGATTGGAAATAAAAGTTGAATGAAGTTTGTGAGAAAGTAGAATTAAATTGTTAAGTCTGTAATTTTAAATATTTAATTATATGTATAAGTTATTTTAACTAATTATTTTACTTCTTTTTTCAGATATTGAATTGTGAAAATTAATGTATAGTAAATTTTGGAAATTTTAAGAAGATGAACTGAATGAGGCATATTAAGAAGAGTCAGTATTTTTCTGTAATTTGCTACAATTGTTTAATTTTTGGTAATAATGGCAGCGAACACTGGATCAACAGGTCGTAGCTTCTCTTTCAAAGTTGTTTTATTAGGAGAAGGTTGTGTTGGTAAAACATCACTAGTATTACGATATGTTGAAAATAAGTTCAATGATAAACACTTTACCACATTACAAGCTTCTTTCTTGCATAAAAAACTGAATATCGCTGGTAAGCGGGTAAGCCTTGCTATATGGGATACAGCTGGTCAGGAGAGATTCCATGCCCTAGGTCCAATATATTATCGAGATAGCAATGGAGCAATATTGGTATATGACATAACAGATGAGGATTCGTTTACAAAGGTGAAAAATTGGGTAAAAGAGCTGAGAAAAATGCTGGGTGATGATGTTTGTCTATGTATTGCAGGGAACAAAACTGATTTAGAAAAAGATAGAGCTGTACCTGTTGCAGAAGCAGAATCATATGCAGCATCAGTAAATGCTAAGCATTTTCTGACATCTGCTAAACAAAATCGAGGTATTGAAGAACTCTTTCTGGATTTAACACGTCGAATGATAGATGTTTCTGAGGCAAACGACCATCGTGCCAATAGCTTAGGAAGAGGAGGTAATTCAAGAAGGAACGTTGTTATAGTTGATGATGAACCTCAGCAACAAAAGTCTGGTTGCTGTGGTGGGGGCTGATTATAGTGTATTGTTAAATTGTTTAGAGTTTGGCAGTTTATAAATGATTTGTTAAAGGAGATGAAAATTTGGTGTGTAATTTAAAGTGAAATTTTGTAACATATTATCTGGTTTTAAGCATAGTTAATATATACTCAAGCTAAAGCTCATGTTTCGCATGATATTTTATGTTTTTTAGCTTGTGTTAAATAATTTCCGTAGAACATTTATGTGGATATTAAAACATTTCTTTTAGAAAATGTGACTGTTTAAATCCTGAATTACTTGGTAATGAAAATAGGATTAAATTACTGATTTTTTACTTTTACATATGAGTTTTTGATTTTTTGAATTCATAATTAAACCATAAAATTATTACTATCTAGTGATTATTCTCCGAACAAGCTAAAAAGGAATCTTGTTAATTTCTTTTTTATTACTGGTTTTCTCTTTTCCTTTCATTTATTCTCACAGGCATAAATATGAGTTGTTGCATGTCAAATTTCCATGCAAAGTGTTTGTTTTAGATAGTTTTTTAAAAGTAGCTTTTCTAACTTTTTCTTTAGGAATGTGGCTCTGTAGAGATTCATTTCATGTTATCAACATTTTTATTATTACTATACTTGTTAACAGAGATATCTGTCAGTAAATTAGTTATTTTTTCTTTTGAATAGGATAAACCTGTTGTTTTGATGTTTGTATTAAAATTTTCCATAACAAATGTAACTGTTTGGGGGAGCCAATAATTTTGAAATAAAGATAATGTGTGTATGTTGTGTTTCAACACGAATTTGTTATTAGTATTCTGCATTTTTTACTAGTTTGTATACATAATTGAAAATAACTTTTGACTAAGAATGAAATTCTGTTTTGCTGTTAGATTTTTTTATGCTTGTGATACTTTAAAAAAAATTGATTTTTTATCCCAAGCAGTTTTGTTGCTGAAATGCAAGTTTAGATTCTCTTGCATAATATACTTGTACAGCTATATACATTAAAGTGTGTTTTTAAATATTAAATTAGAATTTAAAAAATCTTTAGTTCAGATTGAGTAAATATTTGAAGATTTTTTTTTCAGTGTTTCCCTTCAGCATTTTCAAGAGGAGGGTATAAAGCCCTTTCCTTTTGCCAAATTTTCCCTATTCCTATTTTAACTGAGAATTTTACTGTTGACACTCATTTTGACTTACTTTTCTATACATAAAGATTAGTTTTAAAAATGAGGTTAAATTTATATGTCAGTTTTACTGTATTAAATATATATTGAATAAAATTTTTAATTATCATAACAAAAATTATAGTTTATATATATAAGTAAAAATGATGTCAAAATTAGAAAAAAGTAATCTTGATTAAAATTGCCTTTTTTGTTCTGCTACAGTGCCCTCTTACAAATGAGCCCCTTTCCTTGATTTGTTCCGGGGGAAACACTAACATTATTGAACTTTATAACGGATGGCCTTCTAAAATTGTGTAATGGTATATAATAACTATTTCATTAGATGATAAAGTTTGTAATATATTCTGAGACCAATGTGCTAAACTAAACTTTTAAATTCATATCCCTCTTTTCTTTCTTTTGATGCCTAGTCATTCTTTTCACTGAAGCAGTGTATCATATTTGCTAGCATAAAATTAAAAAAAAATAAATAATTTTCCCTCAATGAAAATAAACGTATATTTTATTTTCTGTTTTAATATGTTCTGATAATGTTTGTATTGAAATATTGTAACTCATAATGGTGAACGAAATAATGCCAATATTTTAAAGTGAATTCAGAGTTTGAGATTCATTAAAATATTTTACTTTCTATATATGTATACATTATTTCTCTGTAATTTAATTTTGCTCCTTACATTTATCTTCAAAGTTGGATCAATTAGAGAAAGAGATTTAAAGGCACTTAAATGAACAAATTTGATAGTCACAGTCAATTTGATTAGAATATCACTTTCATATTGTATTCAAAATACTGCACTAGTTTAAAAGGAAATTTGCCAGTTACTGCAGATGAAAGATTGAAATCCTTGGGTTTTAATATATGACTTGTTAAGGATATTTTGAGGTACATGATCCATTAAAACTTTATATATATTCTAAATTTTCTGTAGATAAATATTTAAAACTGTCCTCATTTTGTGTAATGGGAAATTTGAAAAAACATATTTTTCTTTTTTCAGTTTTAGTATAAATCATTACAGCTTTTTGCCCATGTAGTGTATAGTTATGTGATAAATGTAGCTGTTTGGAAGTTACCTCACTTATGTTAGAATTTCTTTTGCAATGCCTGTTCTAAGAAAATGAGCTAATCAGCATTTTAAATTTTTTATCTTATGTCTGTTGAAATTCAGTATATATTTCTCCGTGCTTTACCAGCTACGAATTAAGAGTGCTTGACTGCTGTACTGGGGTTTTATGAATGCAGATATTTAATTGTTTAAACTTATGTACTTTTAATGTCCATATTAAGAATGTTAACTGTATTGTCTTAAGATTTATTCTTTTGTACTACCTTTTCCACCTTGAAGTACAGTATTTAAAAGCTTTTATGCAAAAATAATTTTGTATAAATTATAACTGAACTTTTCCAAAACTTCAATAGCTTTTATTCTTTAAATTTTAACCTGAAAGACTGATAAGATTTCTGATGTTGTCTTTCAGAATTAATAATTTTTTTACTGACAATTTTCAGTCTTTATGTAATTGTTGCTTTCATTTAAAATTACATTCAGGACCCTTTTTTTTTATATTTGAAAGGAATCTTTTGGATGATTTTCATATTTATGATAAGAGAATGCCTTTAAATATTTGTGATTAGAGGTATAAATTGTACAATTTACATCTTAATTTGGAAAGTTGTCAAGTTGTGTAAATTAGGGATGTATTCAAGTTCAACAATTATCTGTTGTTAACTGGTGTGTAAATATAACCTTTAATTAGAATTAATATATCAAGAATTGAAGCATTACTTGTGAAGTTTAAGTAGTTGAAAACTGAGCAGCCGTCTCTTTAATATCAGTTGCTTCTATTTCTTAAATAGTACTTAATTTCCAAGGTAGTTGCTGTGCTTATTGGAGAAGAAATAATTGTCTATTTCCTTTCATGACAATATCAAGGTATATTGATTTGGAGGTTGTAGCAAGCTATGGATAAAATGAGAGTAGTGAATAATACTACTAGAGGTTAAATGCTTAGAATCACAAAAGCTCTTTCACGTTTTTTGTACTTGTAAACTGTTGTATAAATTAAACTGCTCAACTGCATATGAATAATAATGTTAAATGTGTGGCAACATTTGATTTTTTATTCACAAGCAGTTTTGTTACTAAAATACTAGTTTCTACTTTCTTAAGTTATATACTTATGGAGAAATATACATAAAAATGTTTTTTAATATTAAATCAGAAATTAAAAAAAAAATTCTTTAGTACAGATTGAGTTAGTATTTGGAGAAAATTATTCTCGTAGTGTTTTCCCTAGGCTTTCTTCCTGAGGATGCAGCACCCTGTACTACATTTTGCAGCCCTTAGTACACCCTGTCCCTTTATAAAAAATTTACTTTGCCCCATTTTTCTATCTGATTCTATTTTAACTGAGAATTTTGCTGCTGAACCAGATTTATTCTGTGTGAATAAAATTAAAGTTTTTCAAATCAAGTTATTTTAAGAAAGTTCCACTTTATTCAATATAATTTAATAATCATTACAAAATATTAATTTGTGTGAAAATTTCAAAATAATAAACAGGAGCCTTTTGGTTAAAATTGCCTTTTTTTTTTTAGCTACAGTGCTCGTTTTATAAATGAGTGTATTGCTCATTTTTTGTTTAGAGGAAAGTACTAAATTTATGAAACCTTAAAACAGATGGTGATGTATCACATTCTTTATGGGTATTTAACTACTAATCTATTTTAGCAGAAGAAATTAAAATAATATTGAGATTTATTTCTTGGATTGAAAGGGCAATTTGCATCATGCTTCCTTATGTGTAGTTCTTTTTAAGTGAAGAAAAATTTATGAAACAAAAGATGTCATACATATAAAATTTTGCTTATACATATTTTTTTCTATTATATTATTTAGTGCCTTTCTAGTAAAAATATGGTTTAATTTTAGAGATGTAATTTGTTTCAAGACTTATATAAAATGACAAATCTATTAGTAGTAAAAACTAATTGAGAAATAAATTTTGTCTCCATTTTAAGTTTTTCGAAAGAAATACACATCTACTTTGGCAATATTCTATTTATCTTTCCACCTTTATATTTTTACATAAAGCTATTTTTTCTAATGGAAATGCAATTTCAGTAGCTTTTCTTCTGCTTATGTTTTTTTTTTTTTTAATATGAATGTTTAACAAAATTTTCAGCTCATATGATTGATATAAACTCATGGATTTATTGAACATTATCAACAAAATAAGAAGAAAGTAATTTGTCATGTCTAATCTTTCATTTTTCTGAATTTATCTCTTCCTGATAAGAATCAGTTTCCCCAAGATTTTAGAAATAGTGTCACAATTTCAATAGTAATTTTTCAGAAACTTGCTAGGTGATTTACAATGGACTGTAGAAAGCTTCAATTTACATTTAAGATGTGAATTATGGGCTGTTTGCGATTTTTGCATAAAGTATAAATCCAAGGAAGTGTTAAAAATAATTTACTCACAAACTTTTAAGTTTTATAAATTATTCAATCATATTTATTCTCCTAAATTATGGTTCTCCCCTTACTAACATAGTTATATATTCAAAGCTTTTAGAAATCGCCAAATATGTATATATTTATTTGACCACAAAATTATTTAATCTTATAAATAAAAGTAATTTTACATGAATGTTGTATTAAAATTAATTTTCAAGTTTTACTGCTCTACACCTGGTAGTTAATAATATGACAAATGCACATTTAAGTTTTTTTTTAAAAATTACATACTATCAGTCTGAAAATATCTAATTTTACGGTTATAGTTGTTGAAGAGATCAAATGCTTATGATAGCTAAAAAGAACATTATTTTCTAAAATGTTAAAATTTAAAAACCACAAAATACACTTTTTAAACATGTAGTAATGCTGGGAAAAACTTCAGAATGCTTGGTGATATCGAAACTTTCATTTTATTATTTTAGAATTTTCATCCACTCTGCATGTTGAATATATTGAATTTGTGTTGCCTTAGGTTATTTAAGTGCATGCAATGGTATAGTTGTTCCTATTTTAAGAAAAATTAGCATATTTCTCTTCAGTTAGTAAAATTTTGCTGTATTAAATAACTAAATAAACAGTTTATGAGCACTGCTTGGGTGATGTGTACATAATATAAAAATAAGTGTTCACACAGTTTCTGAAATATGCTCTTGTGATATGTGAATTTGCTTGTAAATTTGGGATGTCTCTTTGCTAATTATTTTATGAATATCAGTTGCATTATTGTAACTTGGTGATTCAGTATGACTGATTATTAAATTGCTTTAAGAACAGTATTTTGGTTTATTTATTTTGTGATTGTAATTTTTTCCCCTCCATATGTTTGCTTCATCCTGCAATATGCAGTCTTTTGTATAATTCTACTGTAATTTAAAGAAATTGAAATTTAATATTTGCAAGTTTGAGTTATTAACATTAATTCAACTCTAAAATTTCTCTTCAAGTGCCAAAACTTAAATCGGGTTTTAAGAAAAATTTTTATTGCACAATTTCATTTCTTATGCAGAAATTTAGCAATGCAAATTTTTTTTTAAAAAAGATGTCTAATTTTGAAAAGAAAATTTAAAAAAAAAATGAAAATGAGAACTAATAGAATGAAAATAGTTAAAAGACGTCAGTAGAGCAAGTGAAATATCTTTGCATGAAGTATAATTTTAAATCAAGATAACCTGTAACTATTAAATATCTCCATTATTTGAATTCTTTTAATTTATTTCTCATCTTTTTTTTCTCTCTAATACTGTTCTAAATTAATTTCCTTTTCTATTAATTTGCTTATCATGTACAACTGGCCCCATCTATTTTCTGAAGCTGAGTAATTCTAGTTTTTCCATTACATCTATACTTCAATGTCTTGAGCTATGTATGGAGCAAGTACAAAATTCTTTGCTAACATTGAATCCCCCCTCCCCACCTCTCCCTCCTCATGCTTACCAATGTTTCAGAGCAATGACCAGGATATGGTCTGTAAAATGCACATAATTGGGTTTTAAAATTTAATGAAGTACACTCTGAAGATGTATTGATCTTTCAGGGATTTCATGTATATACGTATACACATTATGTTAAAAATATTATTAATACTGAGAAACATTGTAAAACAGTAGTCGTAGAAGTGGTCATTCTTCAATAATAGTTACACATTTTCATACATAAAAACACTTTAATTAAACCATTACGAAGAGAGAGATGACTGAGTTGTCTGTTCGTCACTTGTCTCCTCGAAGAGAGAGTAAATGTAGAAGTGCAATTATGCATCACTTCATAACACAAAATCTCAAAGTGGAACCTCCCTGTGGTCAGAATTGTCACTAGCCCAGCAAATTTCGAAGTTACGGAGTTGCCTCATATGGCTATGCCCTGTATGCTAAAACTGCTGTGCTGGCTATTTTCTCACAGGTCATTTTTAGCTCATTGCTTGCTTGAGGGTATATGTAAAAATTACGGAAAGTTTAAAAGGGGTTTATGAAATTAGTAATTTATCGGACAAATTAAGTTAGGGAATGAGTTTAATTGAGGTACATAATGAAAAATATTTTTTCAGCATACCATATATATATAATACTTAATTTATTATTAAATGGTGAAAACTTGAATTCACAAACATGAGGAGAGAAAATAATATTGGAACAATGTATTTACAGTGTCTTTTCTTTTATAATGCCAACAATACCAGTGGATAAAAATTGTATGTTTCTGAATAGTCAGATCTTTAAGATTAATAACCTGTATTAAACAAACTAGAAAAATACCTCCCCCCCCCCGCAAAAATAAAATAAAAATTAAAATAAATAAATGAATACAAAAATAAAATAAATAGAAAATAATAATAAAAAAAAAATTAATTCGTCTTAATACAAGACTGGCTGTGTGTAAACTATCCTCCAAAGTAGTTGCATCTCTGAGAAGGAACTCTAACAATCTCCGAATAATTAACCTTGGCTTCAACCAGAGAGCTAGCTATAGTTCAAGCGATGCAGTAGAAGTAGAAGTGTGTCTTTACATATATATTTCTGTTTTGTTTCCTAAGAAATACGTTTTTAAGGATGCTTGTCTGGTTGTCAGCTATGCAAATATTTGAAGAATTCTCGTATGTTCAGATTCTTTACCCTATGACTTGGTGACTAGTCTGTTTATTATGAAGTGAAAGTGTGATACAATTATGATACAGTGTTATCAACTGGTTCAGTAACCTGATAAATATTGCTACAGAAAAAATTAATTTTTGTTTTATTAATGTAATTAATTCTTCATTGCCTTGAAACAAAATCTTTTATTTGAATTATAAACCATTTAATTGAAAAATCAAACGAAGAAATTCGGTAAGAGTTTACACGATAAAGAATATTTAGGGGTTATCATTTTACATGCATATATATATATATATATATATATACACACACACACACACACACAAGGTGCGCCCATAAAGTAACCGCACAATTTTTTATAAATAAGAAAAATATTATTCACCTTCAAATGAATTAATGTCCTTCAAAATAATCGCCAAAGGAGGCTATACAATTTTTCCAACGTTTCATCAAGTCATCGAAACACTGTTTATAGGCGTTGGAACTGACCGTTCGCAAAATACGTGTAACATTTGATTTAATATCCGAGACGTTTTCAAATCTCTGTCCTTTCTTAAGCTTCGGAAAAAGGAAAAAAATCAGCTGGCGATAAGTCGGGAGAATATGGTGGGTGATTTATCACTGTAATTGAATGCTTAGCAAGATATTGTTGTTCAGAAATTGCTGTACGAGGCCTAGCATTATTGTGCTAAAGAAACCATTGCCCAGAATCAAACAGTTCCTTCCTAACTCGCCTTATCCTGTTTATTAATCGAAAAAGCCCCTTGTCAAAATACTGATTAATTGTTTGATTTTCATGAACAAATTCGTGGTGAATAAGTCCTTTGTAATAAAAAAAAAATGCAAAATCCTTGAAAGGACAGAGATTTGAAAACGTCTCGGATATTAAATCAAATGTTACGCATATTTTGCGAACGGTTAGTTCCAACGCCTATAAAAGTGTTTCAATGACTTAAGAAACGTTAGAAAAATTGTATAGACTCCTTTGGCGTTTATTTTGAAGGAGATAAATTTTTTTGAAGGTGAGTATTACTTTTCTTATTTATAAAAAGTTGTTTGGTTACTTTATGGGCGCACCTTGTATATATGCATGTAAGTTGGTCGTAAGTTGATTTGGTCGTAGGTCGAGTTTCAAACAAATTTTTTTACGTATACGTACATACATATATTTTTTACTTTCATACATACATACGGGATTTAAAATATATTGTACTGTATTTAGAAGACATATTCTTCGCCATCACTACTACTTATGTTAATACAATCCAATGGTTCAGAATTTGCGACTGAAGATACGTTGCAAGTTTTTTTTTAACAAAGTTATCCAAGGTAGTTTTTAATAGTCATGTAATACATATAGGTATGTACTGTACATTCAAGGAACAATATTTTTGAGAAAAAGATAAAAATTAAGTAAAAAAAATAATTTCAGTCGTAAGTGCGAGCGGTTGTAAGTCGAGGATGTCTGTACATACATACACACACTCACACAGACTCACTCACAGTGAAACTTCTGTAGCCGGCCACTCCTCAAAACGGCCACTGTTTTTTGGAACCATTACTGGCCACTATAGGGAAATCCACCCCTATTTGACGGCCACCGCTGAAAACGACCACTTTTTTTTCGGAACCATGGCCTTCGATATATATATATATATATATATATATATATATATATATATATATATATATATATATATATATATATGAAATGTCCGGAATGGACATCTCATGAAATGGGAGCTTGCATCGTGGCCGGAAATAAGAAAGTCAGCTTCAGGAACAAAGTCATTTATTCATGAATAAAGTTGCACATCTTATTCATCTCGAGTCAACCCAGAGTCTCCTCGTAAAAGCGCGAAAATAGAATTAGCTCAGAGAGGTTGCCAGAATTGACGGAGGAAGTTAGTATGTGGAAAAGCGAAGCGTCTCGCCAAGGAGTCGGTAAAGGTGTTACCAGATGAGAGAGAAAGTTCAGAAAGGGCGATTATAGGTTGTTAATAATATTATCACACACACACACACACACACACACATATATATATATATATATATATATATATATATATATATATATATATATATATATATATAATACATAATACAGGGATCAATGTATGCAACTGGTGTAAAAAAAAAAAGCAAAAAAATATATTTATAAAAAAAATCATAACGGATGTTTTTATATACAAAATAATGTACAAGAAAATATTCAAAATAAATCTAATAGAACATACTAAAGAATATAGTACAGTTTGAGGAACATATCTTTCACTGTATTTTAATAATTTTTTGGATGATGTCCAATCGTCTGCCGCATTAGCAAGAAAAAAAATATTTTTTTGTCTATTTCATTGTTATGCACGTGACGCAAAATTAGTTTAAAGTATCACAAAAAGAAAAGAAACCACATGATCAGCATTTAATAAATTAAATTCTAAAAATTAATCTTTAAAAATTCACTGACAATCAGAAAATGGAGGTAAAGATTCGAAAAAGATAACCATTTTAAAGGAATTTTTATGATCTTTCTCGTGATATTCTTAGTGCACCACTACCAGTGGCGTAGGCAGGGGCAGTGGCGTAGCTACATATTCAGCACCCTGGAGCAAGTAAAATCTGTGCGCCCACTTGCTTCTCTGAGGAGTTCTGGCGAAATTGGGTTAGGAGTGGTGAAAGAATCTCAACGGATTTATCTATATCGTCATGAGTACCTTGAACTTATTAAGTCTGGAAAATGTTGCACGTATTTTACTTTGTACAATTATCAAAATAATTGTTGAAAATTGTTCAAACTAATCAAATTTTTAGCTTCACGTTGCTCGTCATAACTTTTTCCATTCAATGATAAAAATGTCAATTTTTATTACATCAAAATAACGAGAACGTAGTGTATCCAGAGCCTGAACACGGGAAGACCATCGTGTTGGACAAACTCTTTTAAATGTTTTTGCCAAGTTGGTTTGATTCGTTTCCATTAATATTGCCCAAAATATTGCCCAACGTCTAACAGAACTTATAAAAATATCAATTTTTATTACATCAAAATAACGAGAACGTAGTGTATCCAGAGCCTGAACACGGGAAGACCATCGTGTTGGACAAACTCTTTTAAATGATTTTGCCAAGTTGGTTTGATTCGTTTCCATTAATATTGCCCAACGTCTAACAGAACTGAAAAAAATAAAATTTTTTTCTATCTGTTCATAAAATTTCCTGACTTCCTGTACATTGGTGACACTGTCGTTGATCACTAAATTCAAATTATGAGAACATCAGTGCACAAATCTGGCAGCTGGGTTTCGTTGTCTAATTCTTGCTTGTAACCCTGTGTAGGCACCGCTCATATTCGCAGTCCCATCGTAACCTTTACCCCGCAATTTGGATTAAATTTTTAAGAGGCGTTCTTAATGAGCACCTAGGGTCTAAGAGGTACCACACTGCAAAAATATTTCTTCTTAGAACTTATGGTTCCAGAGATGCATTGATGAGGCAGTGAGTGGTATTTAGCTTTTATATGTATAAATTAAAACATATAAAAGCTAAATACCACTTTTATATGTTTTAATTATTTAGAGCAAGTGCTGCTCAACAGGGTTAACAATTTAGTTGAACAGCATTTGCTCTAAATTTGTTGTTGGGTTTCTCTTCCAACTTATATGCATTTTTAATTAGTGTACTGTCTAGCCGCAGAGATATTACTTGCAACATGTCATCAGAAACACCCCTCCCAAATATAAACAAACAAATATTATCCGCAGATACAGTGATCAGTCAGGCAGTATTTTATTTTGGGGATTAAGTCTCTTGGACTCCCACCCCCCTTAAAGATTTAATTTTTAAAAATATTTCTTAGGGAGCATCTAGTGCCTAAGAGCAACATCATACAAAATTTTAACGTTTTCGAAACCATGTACCAGAGATAGGTTTTTGTTGTTGTTGTTGTTGGGGGGGGGGGGGGGGGGGTTGGGCTCCTTTTAACCCCTTAAATTTTGTATTAAAAAAAATTCTTTCGGCGCATCTAGGGCCTAAGAGAAACCACCATACAAAACTTCAGCTTCCTAGGTCTCATGGTTCTAGAGATACAGTGTGTGTGTGTGTTTGTAGGGGGGGGGGATTAGGCCCCTATTAGCCCCCTTAAAATTAAAATTTATTAAAAATATTTCTTAACGAGAACCTAGGGCATAAGTACAACCACCACACAGATTTCAAGCATCTTAAGATTTATGATTCTAATGATTTGAGTTTCCTTTAACACTCCTTATGAATATTTTTTGTGTATTTCTGTTTTGTCATTAGCAAGCAATTTTTAATTACATCTAAAATTGTTTATAATCGAAATTTCGTTCTTCATCTGCCGTTTTTTGAAAATTATCTCATGCGGTTTTCACATACATATTTATATTTTTATAACATGCTGCTTCTGAAAATGTTTGCGCAAACTTTCAGCTATAATACGTAACTATTAGGTAATACCTATTATTCTTTATGTTGGAACATCAACTGACATAATTTATAAACAAATCACTTACTTTTAAAATTATACTTCGGTGAATCCATCCACACGCTGAAGATAAGTAATTTAGTAAAGTAATAGTCATACATTGTACGAAGTCGCTTAAGCAGTATAATAAATTACAATCCACAGTCTCAAGAAAATTTAAAATTTGTATAACTCAAGAATCATCTTGAAATTCTTACACTCCACAAGGTAAAACAAAGGGAATATGAAGCGCTAAATGCTAGCTTGCTTTAAAAAAATCGCGAATATTTGCCTCTGTTCTACGTCGATGTTAAGGCTGCTATGTACTAAGAAAAAAATCTCTGTTCGGACCCCTGCATGTTTTTGACACTTGTAGTACGAGGAGTCAGTAAGTTGACCGTTAAAGAATTCTACCCCCCTCCTGTTTAGAATGACATTTGAAGGATTGTAATGACTCTCGCCACAGGTGTGAAGATGCTTCGACCATCTCCCTTTTCCTGATAAGACACTCAACTGGTAACGTTCGAGAATATCTAGTGACCAACACCGGCCAAAAATTCAAAGCGCGTCCTGGCCCAGTTTTATTTACTTAAAATATTTCATTTATTTTTTGTATATTTTATAGAAAATCTGACATCGAAATTATTTATACAAAAGTTTTCACAAATTTTTATTAAACTTTCAAATTTTGCGCTCCTCATGATTGGTGCGCCTGGAGCAGTTCGCTCCAACTGCTCCACGGTAGCTACGCCCCTGGGCAGGGGGTTTCATGGGGGTTATAACCCCCTCCCCCCATTGGTTCTGATTACATATATTATTTAATTAGGTTTAAGCTTTGCACTGATTGCTCAAAACTACTCTTTCATAGTAAACCCCCGCCCCCCTAGAAAATTTCTGCGTACGCTGCTGACCACTACACTATAAGAAGAATCGCCATGCAAAATTTCAGCCCTTTAGGTCCAGCGGTTTGGTCTGTACGTTATATGTCAGTCAGTCAGTCAGTTACGGAACTGTTTTATATATACAGTGGTACCTCGACTTACGTTTTTAATTCGTTCCATGATGGAGCTCGTAACTCGAAATACTCGTATCTCGAAATACTCGTATCTCGAATCAATTTTCC
This sequence comes from Dolomedes plantarius, assembly GCA_907164885.2. Taxonomy (NCBI): domain Eukaryota; kingdom Metazoa; phylum Arthropoda; class Arachnida; order Araneae; family Dolomedidae; genus Dolomedes; species Dolomedes plantarius. Next base: position 64,658,358 of record OU015499.1, on the reverse strand, counting down.
CCATTGAAATGAATGGAAATGCCATTAATTCGTTCCGGACTCTCCCAAAACACCGCAATTTTTTGTTACATGTTTTTAAATATGAAAAATGTGCTCATAAACGACGAACATTGTATAAAAACGCAATACAATAGAATGTACGGCAATAAATTTGTTTTATTAAGTGTAATGTACAACATTTACCTTGGAGATCAGACTTAAGGATGCCAATGGAAGTGGAAGAGAAAGGTTGAACTGAACAATTAAATCTTATTCGTTGATTTTTGACCTTTTTTCCCCGTTTTCCTCACTTTCGCTTTTATTACCAGCTACTCTCTTAAAGTGAACGAGTGAGACACGGAAGCTGGGCGATTGTTGCATCGTTCACTGTGGCTGTAATGTCCAGATTCTTCTTTCTGAGAATCCGAAGAACATTTTCTCAGAATCCGCAGAAGGGGTAGAGCTTGCGTTCCTAGGACCAAGGTCATCCCATCCCCTAGACCTCATGGGGAGTTCCAGTGTGGGGGAGGGAATTGAAGCTATCTCTCTGCGAGAGAGTTTGGGCGCTGTTCAGTTTCAGAGGGTGACTCAAGTTTGGGCAGATCAAGCTGCCCCGGGTGGTAATTGTTGAGTGTTAATCTCTCGGTTTAAGACTGAATAGTAGTCTCAGAATAATATGTATACAATTGTATAATAATTGTACATAAAGGTTGTAAATATTGTATGCTTCTTGTGTTCTCATTTGATGAGCACGTAACATGGCATTCGCTGCTCAAACTAGCAGTTGGATATCTGAAGCTTGCTCGTAACCCGAATTTTAGCTCGTAACTCGAAGCAAAAAATCTACCGAGAGAATGCTTGTATCTCGAAAAACTCGTAAGTCAAGACACTCGTCGAGGTACCACTGTATAGATATATATACAGTGGCTCTTCCAAGCAATAACCCATCCCCTCGTCTATTTCCCTACTATCCCATTAGGCCATCAACTCTTTTCAGTACAGGTTGAGTGAAGATAAATTTTATTTTATTTTATCTAATTATTGTTTGAAATTATGTCTGTCTAGTTTAAAGATTTTCCATAAAGAAAACAACCCCATCTATTTATAAACTGCCCAGTAAAATGTTAAATTTCTGGTTTTCAGGTACGAATTGATTCATTTTGCATTATTCCACATGGGAAACATTCGTTCGGTACTTGTCGTGCCATCTGGAACGAATTAACGATGAGTACCGAGGTACCACTGTATATAGATTTAAAATGGAAAAACGTAATACACTGAAACACATTTGAAAAAAAATTGAATTTTCAAAGCTTTTTAGATCCGTCTGTTTAAGGCCCATTTTAATGAAACTCGGTTGGTGTATGTTTCTTGAGCCATACTTTGATTTAAAAGTAATCTGGTTGAAATTAAATGTTAAATACGGGATTTAGATTTTTTTTTTTGGTACAAAAATTTAGCCTCTTGAACTTTAAGAGGGTAATTTTTGATTACAAAATAAATAAGTAAATAAAATCTAAATCCCATATTTTTTTATTAAACAAATTTACTCTCTTGAATTTTAAGAGGGAAATTTTTGTTTACAAAATAAATAAATAAATAAAATCTCGTATTTTTTTGTAAAAAAATTTACCCTCTTAATTTATACCCTCTTAATTTATTAATATTACCCTCTTAATTTATTTATTTTTTAAACAAAATAAATAAATAAAATCTAAATCTCGTTATTTTTTTGGTAAAAAAAAATACCCCCTTGAACTTTAAGAGGGTAATTTTTGTTTACAAAATAGAATAAATAAATAAATAAAATCTAAATCCCGTATTTTTTTGGTAAAAAAAATTTACCCTCTTGAACTTTAAGAGGGTAATTTTTGTTTACAAAATAAAAAAATAAATAAATAAATAAAATCTAAATCCCGTATTTTTTTGGTAAAGAAAATTTACCTTCTTGAACTTTAAGAGGGTAAATTTTTTTTTACAAAATAATAAATAAATAAAATCTAAATCCCGTTTTTTATCCTCTTGTACTTTAAGAGGGTAATCCCCCCCCCCCCCAAAAAAAAGGAAATATAAATAAATAAATAAAAAAAATATCTAAATATCGTATTTAACGTTTGATTTCGACCGGTTTACTTTTAAATGAAAGTATGGCTCAAGAAACATACACCAACCGAGTTCCATTAAAATTGGCTCTAAACAGACGGAGCTAAAAGGCTTTGAAAATTCAATTTTAATTTACAAATGGGAATTTTTTTAAATAGATTTCTTATCGAGAATTTAGAGCCTAAGATGAACCACACTACAAAATTTCAGCTCCCTAGGCCTTACGGTTCCAGAGATACAGTGATCAGTCAGTAAGTGGTTTTTGGTTTTTATACATACTATATAGACAAACTAACGCAATTTTTTACTACTGCATAGTTATAAATAACTTTGTAATGATTTTTGGCTGAATTTCATATTTCGCTGTAAATTCATCGATAATGGATTTATGTCTGATGTCATAGTTGTCAGCCGTCGCTTAACCTTTAGCTTACGGGGCCCATTTTCCGATTCCCTCTTTAGAACAGGATATTTCATACCTCCTTTGTATGAACGGCAATTAAGGGATATATATATATATATATATATTGTGATATCTTCAGACTCCGGGTAGCTAAAAATGTTCAGAGTCAGTCTACTAAATTAAAATACAGTTTTATTAAATTTTAGTCGGAAACTTTTTACACAGGTGTTGATCTATTACACTCTTTACACAGGTGTTGATCTACCTCTAGACATAGAGGGAACTAGCCTTCGTAATAACCAAATGATTTCGATGATAAGATGCACGTACAGTCACAGCGGAACTAGAAGGTCGGTACACAGCCTCTAGAGCGTACAGCTCTGAAAATAAAATAACGAATCCTGTAGAGCAGGATGCTCTGAGATAGCTATACTTCGGGGTGAAGTATTCGTTGACGAGAGCTTCGAGCGGCTGCTCTGAAAATAAGTCAGGATCAAGTCGGTCGCTCCAGGACAACGTAGACGATAGGTGCTCTCTAGATGAGAGTCTCGACCAAGTCTGTCTAAAAAACTGGATTTCTTCTGCGGCGTTGGCAACCGTGCTTCCGGTCACGTGACTACACAAGTTTTGGTTGGCTGGCACTATTTTGTGACATCATGTCCGTTGGCTGTGATTCGCCTGACCACGAGGCCATGTGTTCGGTTCCCATGATTCAGCTGATCTGAAAATCATTAGTTCACGTCGAAATAGTCATTAGTTTACGTCGAACTAGTCATTAGTTTACGTCCTCCCAGGCCCGGCGGCTAGAAGCAACACCATTCTTATGTGCAGACACCTTGACGCTGAAAGATAGAACTGTTCGCTGTTCACCTGCTGTGGGAGGTCCGGCTGTCTGGGTGATTTATTCGGAAGGGTCGTAACAGATTCTTACAACCCCTCCCTCCTTGAAGGAGATTTTGGCATAATGGCAAAATCTGAAAATCACTTTTAGACACAGCTCACCTGATACATCATTAGAGGCAATGCATTTAATTTACTACACCATTAATACATTTATTCTAATACATTATGATTACTAGGTTACCTAACACATTAATACACTAAGTTATTTACACAATTCATTAATTATTTTCACACTCTACATTAATTTATTTACAACATTACGCCTGACTTAAGGTTTCTATTCTGCCATGAAACGGCTTAGGCAATCGGCATGACCTATCAATTTACCAGATTTGTGGACAATTTGATAATTGAAAGGCTGTAAGGCAAGAGCCCATCTCATAAGCCTTGGGTTATTTCCCGCATTCGTTTTAAGAAAAACGAGCGGATTATGATCCGTCTCGATGGTGAATCTCTGCCCATCCAGGTAATGTCTTAGTTTCTTTATGGCGTATATTATGCCTGCGCACTCTTTTTCGGTGGTGCAAAACTTCTTTTCTGCATTAGTAAATTTTTTACTAAGGTACAACACTGGATGGTCAGTATTCTCCGGTCCCTTTTGTGCCAATATTATACCGATATCAATGTCGGATGCATCGGTTTGCAGGATAAATTCTTTGGCGAAGTCTGGGGCGTACAAAACAGGTTTCTCAGTTAGTTTCGTTTTCAACTCTTGAAACGCTGCATTGCACTCCTCCGACCATTGAACCCTCTCTTTTCTGTGTTTTCCTTTTAACGCCCGCGTCAGCGGCTCAGCTATGACCGCATAGTTAGGAATGTATCTAGCATAATAACCACTAAGTCCAAGGAACTGTCGGATTTGGGTCTTATCCCGCGGTGTAGGAAAATCTACTACTGCTTTAATTTTTGCTTCGGTCGGCGTCCGACGTCCTTCTCCCACCATGTGTCCCAAATACTTAACACAACCTTGTGCGAATTTGCACTTGGAAGGTTTGATCGTTAGCCTGGCAGAAGCTATTTTCTTCAAGATCATATCTAGATGTTTTAGGTGATCTTGCCAATTTTCAGAGAATATGGCGACATCGTCCAAATATGGAACGCAGAAGTCGTCACATCCCTGAAGTAGCTGCGCCATAAATTTTGAGAAGCAATAGGGCGCATTCACTAACCCGAAGGGAAGGACTAAGGGGCGATATGTCCCAAAAGTAGTCACAAAACTCGCAAGTCTTTGCGCCCTAGCGCTCAAGGGGATTTGCCAATAACCCTTAGTCAAATCGATTACCGTAATAAATTTAGCGGCGGCCACTTTCTCGATACGGTCATCCATGTTCGGTAGTGGATAATACTCTGTTCTGATAACGGAGTTAAGGCGTCTGTAATCCACACATGGGCGAGGCTCTCGACCTGGACTTTCGACTAATATCATTGGAGAGGTATAATCCGACTCTCCAATTTCGATGATTTTTAGATCTAACATTCTTTTAATTTCGGTTTTTAGGATCTCATTTTGCCGCGGTGAAGTCCTATAGGGTTTGGATCTAATTGGTTTGTCACTAATGAGCTCAATATCATGCTCAATTAGATGCGTTCGGCCCGGATCGTTCGAGAATAATTTCTGATGGTTTTGTAACAACTCACCTAACTCTAGGATTTGTTCGGGAGTACATCTCTCTTCTAACATGCTACCCTTAATAATCTCCTGGTAGTCGAAAATATTCGGGCTTGATACAGGGTATTGGATCTCTAGGTCAGTTTCGCTGTTCTCATTTGTAATTTCTTCGCACATAATTAAATTTACACATTCCATACGTTGGTGGTATGGTTTTAATAGGTTTACGTGGTACACCTGTACCTTGTCAGTCTTCCCCGGCATTTTTACAATGTAATTTGTCTCTGACAATTTCTTCTCAATTTCTCCAGGTCCCACCCACTTAACGGCAAATTTGTTTGCGGGGCAAGAGGATAAAACCAAAACTTTCTCCCCAACTTTAAACTCTCTCCTCACTGACCCTTTATCATAATAAGCCTTCCTTTTAACTTTGATCTCCCTTTCGGTTTCGGAAGCGATCTCCTGACAGTTCCGTAGCCTGTTCATCAGCTTGAAAACATACTCTGTAACCACATTAGTCTCCGGCGACTTCCTACACCATTTTTCAAAAAGTAGTGTTTCCGGCACCCTTAAATTCTTCCCAAATATCAATTCCGCCGGACTAAATCCAGTTGATAAATGTGTGACATTTCTAAGAGCCAACATGGCTGAGGGTAATCCTACTTCCCAATTTTCTTTTGCTTCAAGGCAGATAACTTTCAGGAGCCGTTTAATGGTGCGGTGAAAACGCTCAACGGGATTGCTTTGCGGATGAAATATTGAGCTTCTCGTCACCTTAATTCCGAATTTCTCCAGAAACGTGGTCGTTAAATTGCTGGTGAAATAGGTAGCATTATCTAATTGTAATTCCTTCGGGAACCCTATCCGACTGAAAATTTCTAACAGAGCCCCCGTCACATTTTCAGAGTTTACAGCACTCAAAGGTATGGCTTCCGGGTACTTGGATGCCATGCACAACGCAGTTAATATATATCTATTTCCCTTTGGAGAAATCGGCAATGGACCCACAATATCCACGTTAATTTTTGTGAAAACCTCCGTAATTACTGGGACTAATTTAAGCGGGGCTTTCTTTTGTTCTTGTGATTTCCCTATTCTTTGGCAGAGGTCACACGATCTAACAAAGTCCTCACACTCTTTTATGCACTGGGGCCAAAAATAATATCTCAATAATTTGTCTTTACTTTTTGACATTCCCATGTGCGATCCGATGCCATCATGGCATAAACTTAAAACTTTAGACCTGTACTTAGTTGGTATAATCAATTGTTTTCTTTTCTCCCCTCTGTGATCTCGCGATTTCCTAAAAAGTAATTCGTTTTCGACCACAAATTCCAGGGTTTTCTGTTGCTTAACTTTTTCCCAAATAGGTGCAAGTTCAGGACAATTTTTTTGCTCTAAAGCGAAAGTGTCGGCACTCACTTCCCCTAATGACTCGTCAGTTTCTACCACTACCGGTAATTCTATATGTTCTAAGTCATCCGGCGAATTAACGTCGGACTCTGGCGACTCCGTTAGTCGTTCGACCGCTTCACCGTTCTCTGCAGAATTTCCCTTTTGAATTTCCTCCTGCTTACCTCGACTTCGGGTGACTGCATTAACGCTAGCTGGTTTTAATTTTTGCGCTTCTATCAGCTCCTGAGTGGCATTCCCCAGCAAGTAGTGGTTCATTTCCACACTCTGACCTACCACGGCGGCTTTTGTTATCACTTGGCCGAATTCTGGGCTCTCAAGTGTTACTCGAGCTAAGGGTAGACATCTAAATTCATTTTCCAAGGGCTGTTTGAGCCAAATATTTTCTCCGGTGAAATCTCCGGGTTTAACTAATTTCGCGGGGCACAAATCTACGCAACTCCCGCTATCACGCAATACTACGGTTTGGACCTGATTCACGCGAGCTTCGCTCAAGTAGGGCTTAAACGCAGGAGAAA
>OU015499.1:64576430-64646430 GCA_907164885.2 Dolomedes plantarius | reverse complement strand
GAACTGCGATGGCGAGCTATTGGGAGACTAGAGGCAGGACAAAGTCAGACAGAAGTGGCCAGATGGCTAAATGTGAGTCCGTTTGTGGTTCATAGACTTTGGCAACAATTTCTAACCACGGATTCGGCATCTAGGAGGTTCAGCCAAGGACGGCCATACGCTACGACGAGTGCCGATGACCGATATTTGTCATTATGCGCCCGAAGGAATAGAACCGCAACTCCATCTGAACTCTGATCCTCCCTCGCTGCAAGCTCCGGAAGGTTGGTATCAACGTCAACCATGTGTAGAAGGCTTCACGAAGTTGGTCATTTTGCGAGGCGACCAGCCATTTGCGTCCCGCTCACGTCATGCCATTGACGGGAACGTTTGCAGTGAGCACGTCAACATGTCCACGTGACGCGTGATCAATGGAGGGCTGTTCTCTTTACGGACAAGTCCAGGTTTAGCCTCCAAAGTGATAGTAGGCGTATTTTGATTCGGAGAGAGCCTGGAACTCGTTTTCATCCATCACACATCCGTGAAAGAGATGCATACGGATCAGGCAATGTCTGTTTGGGGTGGTATCTCTTTGGGTGGACGCACAGACCTCCATGTCTTTCCCCGTGGAAATGTGAATGCTCACACCTATAGAGATGATATCCTTGATGATTCTGTGCGCCCTTATGCCGGGGCAATAGGTGATGCTTTCGTGCTACAGGACGATAACGCGAGACCTTACAGGGCTCGTATCGTGGATGCTTATCTTGAGCAGGAAACAATTCAGCGCATGGAGTGGCCAGCTCGATCGCCGGACCTGAATCCTATCGAGCATGTTTGGGACGCTTTAGGACGACGTATAGCTGCTCTCAATCCTCCTCCTAGGACCCTAGCCACGCTTTCAACTGCTTTGCAAGAGCAATGGCTCTCACTTCTTACCGAACTCATAGAACGCATAATTGACAGCATCACACATCGCTGTATGTGCTGTATTGTTTCTCGGGGGGATCATACGCCATATTAAAGGTACTTTACCTATACCAAACTGACACATCCGATTTGTTCATTGTATACATATGCTAGTTTCTATAACACCATAATTGTCTGGCGATTTCTTTTTATGCTATTTTATACTAACTATGTGTTGTATAATGTGTATAAGTTTCATTAAATTCTACGAGTAACTATTTGAGTAATCGCTATTTTTGTGACTTTTCCTTAATTTTTGATAACCAGTGTATATGAACAACAATATTTTTAAAACTGCAGTTTTCTGTTTATTGAGAAGATTATTATTTGATAAAGGGAGCGATAATGCATTGAAATAAACGCTTGTTTAATTTCCCGGGATTATGAATAAGGTGATATCATATCATATTAGGAAAAATTCGGGGTGATATGAAAAGACATATTAAAGATTCGGTAAAACGTACACATAAAAAAATTACGTATTACATGCATAAATTAAATTAATAAAATAGAAATGCTAGTATTATATTTGTGAAATTACAATAAAACTTGACAGAAATTTGGATTGACCGTGCTTTTCGATTACCCTATTTTTAGGACCATAAGACTCACCTTTTACATAAAAAAATCGACTTAAAATTGGGCTGCGTCTTCTGGTCTAAAGGTAACATTAAAATAAAATGAATATTTTACTATATATATTATGAACATTTATTTTATATATTATATATATTTTATATATATTATTTACTAGCTGAATACCCGTGTTTCGCTACGGAGTTAATTCAAATTAAATACAACGGTCAATGTATGCAATTAATTTGTATGTTTAATATCCATAAAACATACTAATTTGAATTAAATTCTTAAAAAACTTCCATTTCGATTTAGTCTAGTGGTTAAATTTTATCTTTTACTGTGTTTAATTTTTTTTTGTCAATTTATTTCGTCGTTATGCACGTGACGCAAAATTAATTTGAAGTATCACAAAAAAGGAAAGAAGCCACGTGATCAGCATTTAATAAATTAAATTCTAAAAATTAATATTTAAAAATTCACCAAAAATCAGAAAATGAAGGTAAAGATTCGAAAAAGATTTCATTTTAAAGGAATTTTTATGATCTTTCTTGTGATATAAATTGTATAACCCTCAGATTATTATTTTAAATGCAAACTTAAAAAAAAAAGTTACAAAAACAGATTAAAAATTTAATTAAAAAAACTTAAGAAGAATTTTTCAAAAATCTTTCTTTGCACCCCTATACTATAAAAAGAATCGCCATGCAAAATTTAAGTCCTTTACGTCCAGCGGTTTGGTCTGTGCTTTATCTGTCAGTCAGTCAGTTACGAAACAGTTTTATATATATTACACTAGCTGAAAACCCGCACTTCGCTACGGAGTACATTCAAATTAAATACAACGGTCAATGTATGCAATTAATGCCAAATATATGTATATACAGTTGGCTCTCTGTTTAACGACTTTCAAGAGACCGTGAAAAATCGTCCTTAAGTAGAGATCGCCCTTAAACAGAATTTGTCAAAAAGTAACATTTCTCATAACGTCGGAGGGGCCGGGACTGGGAAATATCGTCTTTAAATAGAGATCGTCGTTAAGTAGAGCGTCGTTAAACAGAGAGCCAACTGTATATATATTTATAATGAATACAACGATCAATGTATGCAATTGATGTAAAAAAAAAATGAAAAAATATATTTATAAAAAAATCGTAACGGATATTTTTATAGACAAAATAATGTAGAAGAAAATATTCAGATTAAATCTAATAGAACATACTAAAGAATATAGTACAGTTAATATAGTACAGTTTGGGGAACATTTCTTTTACTGTATGTTAATATTTTTTTGGATAATGTCCAATCGTCTGCCGCATTAGAAAGAAAAAAATATTTTTTTGTCAATTTATTTCGTTGTTATGCACGTGACGATAAATTAATTTAAAGCATCACAAAAAGAGAAGAATCCACGTGATCAGCATTTAATATATTAAATTCTAAAAATTAATGTTTAAAAATTCACCATAAATCAGAAAAGAGAGGTAAAGATTAAAAAAAAAATTCATTTTAAAGGAATTTTTATGATCTTTCTCGTGATATAAATTTTATAACACTCCAATTATTATTTTAAATGCAAACTTAGAATGTTTCAAAACAGCTTAAAAATTTAATTTAAAAAAATCTAAGAAGAATTTTTTTTAAATCTCTCTTAGTGCACCCCTATACTATAAGAAGAATCACCATGCAAAATTTCAGCCCTTTAGGTCCAGCAGTTTGGTCTGTGCGTTGTCTGTCAATCAGTCAGTCAGTTACGGAACTGTTTTATATATATAAAGATTATACATATTTTACATATTTTTTCATCTTTATTAAGTAAGAAATTGAAAATATCTTTGTTTACCTAACAAAATACAAAATATTCTTTTCTAAAAATCCTCCCATAAATTTAAGGTGCGTCTTATCGTCCGAAAAATACAGTATTTCGGGCTAATCCTCCCCACCCTTAACCCAGATAATCGGGAGTACACTATATGTGAGGATTAAAACGCTATTTTTTTTCAGCCCGCGCAAACTGCTTCTCAAATATAAGGAAGAATTGAGGTATCATTAATTCCGATTCCGGAAACGATAAAGAACAAACAGTTCGCCCGCAATCAAGTGAACATCACTGTATTATGTTGCAACAAAATTGCCTTTCAGATCTGCAAGAATAGCAATTGAGCTGAGTAAGGCAAGGCGAGCGGAAATTGAAACAAAAACATTCACTAATTACTTTCGGTTTGCTTTAGACAGCTCGTCACAATTGTTAGTTCTAATGACATGTAATTCGATATCCGTGCATCTGTGTGTATTTATTTTAAATTGGTAACATCTGCTATATATATATATATATATATATATATATATATATATATATATATATATATATATATGTGGCATTTCACCACATGATTTTCCATAATAATACACAATATGCACAATGAAGAGGAACAGTTCTTTAAAAGTACAGTTCTTTATTTCACAAGAATTGATAGCGGATATCAGAGCGTCCTTCTAGCAATGACGCGAAACATACATGTCTTTTCACATACACAGCCAACAACAGAATGCCTGCTCTCTTAGTCAGGGGCTGTACCAAAGTCAGCGACTGTTTACATCAACACAGATGTTTTTCGTGGGTGGTGCGGTTGCTATACTAAGAAGCACATTGGGTGCGTTTTATCTTTATGGTATTGTTTGACACTTTTGATCCTTTATCTCTGGCACCAGCAGCCATTATCTCTGAGATATTGTGAACTGCGGATTTTAGATGACTAGAGACGGGGTTTTGCTACTCCTTCTGGGCGGCACGGCTATATGTTCCTATCAACTGAAAAGAATTTATTGTGTTGTTTGTCCCACTGGAATTTGCAGATGTTCACTTGTTGTTGGGTGGGCTTATTCTGAGAAAAGGGTCCTCTCTTAACGGATGTGGGGACCCGAATTATATAAATAGACGAGATTCAACTTCTAATGTCAAGATTTAACTTATAATGTCACATATATTTAGTGAATAGCTTGTTCTGTTGCACTTAATTAGTAATAAAATAATAAGTAATATAATAAGTTTATTTTCTAAAAATAATTACTCAAAAGTAATATTAATGAATAATATTTATATCTTAAGTAATAATAATAATAATAAATAATAATATTTTACTCTTAGTAATAATAATAGTAATACAATATTAATTTTAGTTTATATGTCCTATAACACAGTCTCCACTAAGTCTGCATCTGTGTTTCCATTAACTCCATGGTTGCAAGGTTTGTGACGTCAGTCTCCTTGCGGTTTCCTACTCTTAACTTCAACATTGTCTAGCGCTAGGCTTGGTGTTCTTTAATTGCTCAACTTTTTATTAACTTCTTCTGTTTCTTATGGATTGTTCGGTGTCTAAGTATGTTTATTGGTTAGATCATACTTATCAGAAACAATCCATTGGTTTTTAGACAGTATCGGCACCGCTGATGAAGAGATGCTGTCTAAAACCTTTTAAATAGTTGTCTATTCATGTTTTTAGGTTCAGGCTGCATAGTATAATATAGCCTATGCTGGTTTTTCACTTTCAACTTTATCTTATATATATATATATATATATATATATATATATATATATATATATATATATATATAATATTAAAAACTAGTAATTTCTTAATTCAACACTCTTAACATTTAAAAACTATTAATTCCTCACTTTACTATTCCAAATTACAAACCCTTTTTTAATTCCTTAAAACATGTAATTCCCTTTGGGCATTCGCGTTAAATTCCATTATTACAGCCTTAGGCAAAATCATTCAAGATGGCTGTCTTTTTTAGCTAAAAGGACTCGGCGCGGCGTCAGTACAAGTTTAAATCAGTTCTGCACATCAACAATAACTTTAAACCAATCAACCATTAAGACACACCCTTTAATCACGTGATGAGGTAAAGTTTATATAACTCGTGAGGTCCGGAAGTAGGACTGATTTTTGTAATTGCTATTGCTGCATCCATACCGACGGATCGGTCGGCGAAATAAATAAAGTTTTTGCAGACGTGAAAAGAGAAATGTATTATTGAGTACGACTACGTTTATCCCCGTTGTGATATGCCGGTTCCGGTTACCATTCTCGCCGGGCCGCCATGTTACATATATATATATACAGTCGGACCTCTATTTAACGAACCTCTATTTTGCGAATTTCTCTATTTTGCGAACTTTTCCTTGGAACCAAGAACATTTTGCGAATTTCTTCGTAAAATAACCTCCAAATAGCGAAGTATATTCTCTATTTAACGAACTTTTTCTTGTGATCCAAAATGTTTTTTTCTTCATATTTATCAAAATATTTCTGAAAATTTCAAACCTATTCTTTCTTTTAACACATTTTATGGTGATCAATGACCTTGAACTGTTTTTACCAGTCGCCTTATAATAAATGCAATAATGTCATTAAAATTCATTAATTTCTTTTTAATTGAAAATACAGTGTATTTCCACACAATGTTTTGTTTTATTGTTGTTTTCCTTGCAGATTTCTTTTTGATGGGTAAGATATATGAAACAAATAGATATTAATTTACAAAATAAAGGTGTGATTAATTACTTCTTTTAATGATATTTAGTGTTCATGAATTTAAAATCTGTTTAGTGTAGTTTAAAGTATTTTAAAAGGTGAATCTCTATTTAACGAATTTTCCATATAACGAACTTTTTTTCGGGATTTAGCGACTTCGCTAAATAGAGGTCCGACTGTATATTATATATATATATATACACACACACACACAGAGTAGATCGCTGTTTATATGTTGTTGTTTTCGGAACCGCAGTGAATTAAGCGTAAGGCCGTCAGTACCTGATAAATGATACCTGATGATAATATAATCAGACCAACCAAAAATATCGGAAAGGATATCTTCATAAAGATATATGGAAATAATCAGATAATGCTATCATTAAATCATGTCGCATTTTAATTAACTTATTTTTCAAATTAATTTCAGCTTAGTTTTAATTATCTGATCCGTATTGCATTAATTAATATTCTTGATTAAAATGGCAGCGAAAGGTCAAGATCAAGGTAGTAGGGTTTATGGAGTTCCTAATCAGGGGCGTGCTTAGGGTTTTAGCGGCCCTGGGCGTTGCTTAGGGTTTTTAGTGGTCCTGGGCGAAACACATTTACTGGCATTTAAATTTCTCTACGTTCTGAGTAATGGATCTTGTAAGACAACCCGATCCCCCCCCCCCTCGAAAAAAAAACTGCATCCACTACTGATTTTACTAATTACAGTCGAACCTCCATATATCGAACTTCCCTATATCGAAATTTTCTATATATCGAACTCTTAGCAAATCTCCATGTTCATTACATAGAAAAATTGTATATCGAAAAAATCTCTATATATTGAAATTTTTTTCAAGACAAATTGGGAGATTTTATTCCACTTTAGAATAAAATCTCCCAATTTTTGGCATTTGAAACAATACGTCGTGGACTTCAATTCGCGGAAAATGTCCCTGATAAAGTTTTTAGTGGACTGAATAAATACGAACATTTCTTTGAACTTTCCGCAAAACTAACTGTTCAGCAAGATATTCGTAGTTTTTTTTTTTAAAGAATGTAACTGTGATCATTGTAACCACTGTTTGCATTATTGTTTTTTTAAATACACTCATGGACAAAAAAATTAGCGCACCAAGAAATAATTGCGGGATCGTAACGAAACTTGCAATGAAGGTACATGTCGGGGAGATATGCAAATGATTAGAAATGCAGCGTGATTGCGCATTACATATAGCCGGTAGAGGGCGTTGAACATCGTACTCTGTGGAGTATAAAACAGGTAACCAAAGCTTGTTTGAGTGTGCTGAATCATTTACAAAGGAAGAGCTGAGATAGACATGCCATTACGCCGTGTTCGAAGACAATATAAGCAGTTGTCGCAGTTTGAGAGGGGGAGAATCGTCGGGATGATGGAAGCTGGGTGGTCAGCTAGGCGAGTAGCTCGTCAATTAGGCCGCTCTGATTGTGTTGTGAGGAGGTGTTGGGACCAGTGGACCCGAGAGATGTCATGTACACGAAGACCAGGCTCAGGACGCCCTCGACAGACCAGTCGTCGAGAAGACCGCCACATCGTAAGAAATGTACGCGTACAGCCAACTGCTTCATCGGCCGCCATCCAGGCACAGGTAGCACCTTCACTAGGGGCCTCTGTGTCTTCTCGAACCATACGAAGGCGCCTGGTTGAAGGACAGTTGGTATCGCGGCGCCCATTACGTGTGCTGCCCTTGACGTCCACCCATCGACGCCTCCGTTTGGAGTTTTGCCGCGCACGAGGAAACTGGACTGCAGCGGAATGGAACCAGGTCGTCTTTAGCGACGAATCCAGATTCAATCTCGGCAGTGATGACAATCGTGTTCGTGTGTGGAGAGCCCGTGGTGAACGCTTCAATCCTGCCTTTGCTGTACAGCGACACATCGCTCGCACAGCTGGTGTGATGGTATGGGGTGCCATTGCCTACAATACACGATCACCCCTAGTATTGTTCCGTGGCACCATGACAGCCCAGCGGTATGTTCATGAAATCCTGCAACCACATGTGTTGCCACTCATGCAACGGCTCCCATTTTTCAACAAGACAATGCTCGGCCTCATACGGAAAGGGTGTCACAAGACTGTCTCCGCACTTTTACTACCCTTCCTTGGCCTGCCCGATCCCCAGATTTGTTTCCAATCGAGCATATCTGGGATCATTTGGGACGACGAGTTGGGCATCCCACGAGTTTGAACGAACTAGAGGCAAGGTTACAGCAAATATGGAATGAAATGTCTCAAGACATCATACAGAACTTGTATGACTCAATGCCCGATCGTATCGCATCGTGCATTCGCGCTAGAGGGGGTCCAACGGAGTATTAACTCCTCCGTTCTTTTCACTTTTTCTCTGAAATAAATTATCCTTTTTCTTTGATTTTCTTATCATTTACTTATATCAAAGTAGTCATTACGTATGTAAAATTTCGTTTCATTTTGACGACTCCTTCTTGGTGCGTTAATTTTTTTGTCCATGAGTGTATATGTATTAATCTATAAATCTTTTATATTAATTCATTTTTTAGTTATTAACTTTCATTTAATGGGATTCGCATATAAATTAGAAATGGAGTTTCGTATACGAAAATTAGCTTTAATTTTTTTTTTAATTTTAGGAGAATTATGATAAGACTAAGCTCAATTCTATATATCGAAATTTCTATACATCGAATTTTTTTCACGCAATTTGCTACTTCGATATATGGAGGTTCGACTGTATTACTTTTAATGGATTACGTTTCGATACTAAAAAATCTACATTCTAGCTACGCAAAAGAAAATTATACATGAAATTACAATTGGTCCACTAAAATATGAAATTAATCAATTTGTATGAATGATGAAACAATGGAATAATTATTTACACGATATAGAAAATGTAAATTGTTAAAAACAAACACTTACATGTATGAATTTGTTGGTTATAAAGCAATTTTTCTTGCTTTCTGAGCAGCAAAATTGTCTACTGTATGTGAAAAGTCCAAAGATGATGAGAGATCATTTTCATTAGAAAAAAGTGCCATGGATGACAGGCGTACAATCCGTATTCAAAGCATACTGATTGTACCTGCTTCGTAATATTTTCAATTCTTCGAGAAGTGGGAAATAAAATCCATTATAATGATAGAGAGAACTAGTAAAAGCCCTTTTTTGTTTACCCCACTCCTTCAGCTTTCAGATCCCTTTCTACCCAACAGGTTTGGAGCGCATTTACTTGCTTGTCTTACACTCCCCGGAGAAATGTCTATTGTTTGCTTTGAATATACCAAACATTTGACCAAATGGTATTAGTATTCGTTCACAAAGGTATGTTCACGTTTTTCTCAGTTTGCAACTATTCCGTGAAAACGGACATATTCCAACAAAACGGTTTATAATTCTTCAAATGACTGTATGTAGTGACTGACAAATAGTAGAATGGAAGAGTACTACAGCACTTTCAAAACGTAGATTACCAAAATTCATATAAAACTCATACCAGAGCGTCACGTGTAAAACACGGGGCATCTATTTTTTGGCCTTCTTTTTCCCGTAGTTTGCAAAAGTGACATTGCATGAAACTACCATTTAGAGAAAACTTGTTGTATAGGCATGTGATGTAGGTGTGTGGTTTTTTTATTTTTAAATTTTAGTACACAAAATTTGCAGTCGTGGACGTATTTGTTGACCACCTTCCTGACGTAATTCAACTAGTTCACCAATCTAAGATGCGCATGTGCGCGGACGCCTGTTAACTCTTATGACAATGTACAGGCGATTTTATTCCCCGTGCAAGTGGCCGATCGAGCAAAACATCCGGGATGATTCATGAATGACAATCGCGATGACAAATGACTTTTGTTGATTTTGATCAACGGTACGGAACCCAACATTAAAAAAAGAAAGAAAATCCCAACGTGTTATATTTAATGAACCAAAATGACAAAAATTGCACAAAACAACTTGTCCCTACGAGTGTGACTAGTTACACGTTATGCATGGAACTCTTATATTACCATCTAAAATATTGGAAGAATATCCGGCATTGAAATTCATGGTTGCTGAAACAACTGAGACGAAATCATTTAACACTTTCGGCGATATTTAAAAATTTCTTACTACAAATATTTAAGTTTTGTAGTTTCTGTAAAATTGTGGGACCGTCTCAAGTCCCACAATTGAGTTGATCGTAAGAGAGGATTTAGTGCTACCAATGGACAAACAGGAAATTTTAATAGGAATCTACGTTCCCAGGACCATGCTTTTCCACAGATGACCCCATTGCTTAGACCGTTCTGCATATTTTTAAAAACTAAACTAAATCTCGACACCCGGTGGCGAAGTGGTTAAAAGCAACAAGCTGCCACGCCACAGGTCTAGGGTTCGACCCTGCGACTGGGCAAGGTCGACTCATGCCTTTCATCCCTTGAGTGGGTCGATAAAATGAGGACCAAGCATGCTTGGGAACTAACTCCCGCGTCAGGTTGACCACCTGACCGAGACATATGCTATATGGCACCCCAAGCCCATGGTCATGAAAGCGGAGATGGGCACCGCAGGCCTTGGTCCACAGTGCTGAAAAGTAATTCGGACTGTTGTGCCATGAGTTAGTTAGTTAAACTAAATCTCACCTAAGTAAACAGTGAGCGGCTTGTCTAACAATATCTCTCAATTATTACAGTTATAACTGAATTACTCATGGACTCAAGATATCAGTCTATTTCACACAACACAAAGCTATTTATTACATTACGAACATCTAAAAACTAACTAACTGACATAGAATAGAATAACAGTCAGAATTCTCTCTCTCTCTCTCTTTTTAAATAACTCGTAGACGCCAGTCGTTTCGCGCGTTTACAGTTAGTTCTGTGACGTGCGGCAGAGTCGCAGAACATACGGATGACATACGGATGAGCGGCAGCCTTGCATGTGTGTAGGTGCCAATAGTGACGTCAGTTGACAGCGAACGGTCGTGTGCTTTGTGCGCAGTACTCAAGTTACTTTTCGATACAAATTACAACATAAAGGCCATAAAAAAACACGTCCGAAAAGCGTAAAAAGGAAAAGACCATAAGCAGATGTAAAAGGAGACGCGTAATTACCATGGAAACTAAAGTTGAAATTATTAAACGACATGAAAAAGGTAATAAGATCGTAGACATTGCTTGTGTATACGGCATGGACGAATCGACTGTTAGAACTGTCATAAAGGACAAAGATAGGATTATTCAACACGTGAAGAAGTCTGTTCCTATGCAATAGACGATAACTTCGAAGAAAAAAGGTGTTTTAATAGAAACGACGGAGAAATTATTGATAAATTTGGATCGAAGATCTACAACGCAAACGCCTACTGATAAGTCTTGCGCTCGTACAAACGAAAGCATTTTCGAAAATTTGAAGCACATATGCGGTAATAACGTTGAAGATGGTAAATTTCGATTTATGCGGAATGTTCTGGAACGAATAAACCGCGTAAAGGCCTGTTCACGTTGCAGTCCGTTAACGCTAGCGTAAAAGGAAAAATGGCGCTGGGACGGAAATTAACCAATCACAGGCCTTAACAATTTCGTTGCTAATCGTTTGGAGGTTTGCCATTGGTTAACCCTCTAACGACCGGAGGCCCATTTTGCAGCTTACCCGAAAAGACCAGTCCTGCCCAAGACGAGAAGCCACTTTTCCTTCCCCCACAGAACATTCTGACTATTGTACTGAAATTTGTCCCGGTGGGGTGACATACAAGAGAGATTGAGAAATTCAGTGAAAGAGAGGGTAGACAAGTGAAGCTATCTTTCTAACGGAACGCAGAAATGTGCAAGTGATTGAATGCCTGATTTTACCAGCAGTTTTTTTTTTTTAAATCTGATATGAAATAAATATTTTTACCAGATACTGAACACGAAGTCTATGTTTAGTATATTACTTTAATTTGGTTTATTAAAACGCATTAAATTCTTTATATACACACACACACACTATATATATATATACTAGCTGTACCCGTCCCGGCGTTGCTGGGGTAATGTAATTACCAATTTTTTAGTAGCCTTAACCCTTTGTTAATGGGCGTCGCTGTCATCCTTTTCCTCACCACGATACATTATTTTACCCATATAAATTTAATCCTTTCTGGCACATTTTGGCAAAATTTTTGACATAGGATTACTTAAAACTTTCCACAACAGTCAGCGAGACGAAAAACGTTTTCCACAAACACAACACAAATTATATGATATTAACTAAGTGTTGGCCAAAAAAATTACGGCATTACTAAATGCGATTTTTTAATCGATTATCACTGCAATAGTAATCGATTTCCTTTAACCACCCAATCCCTCATAGAAAACAAACGCCCCAACACATCACGTGCTTGACGTCGAAAACGACCGACGAAAACGGCTTGACGTCGAAACCTGTTTTCCCCCGCTTTACCTTCGTCCGGAAATGAAGAACGAAATCTCCAAAATGAGATTTCTCGCAAGAGTTTCCGAATCATAAAATAAATTATTAAAAAATAACTACAATTTGTAAATTAATTTTGGTTCTGGATTTCGAAACTGTGATGTCTAGGGTCTCTGAGATAAAAATTTCGTAAAAATGTAACGACATTTACGTATAGATTCGACAATTTGGGAAAAAGGGTCGCGGCCAAAATCGAGTTTTTTTCCGAAAAACGGGTGCGTACAGGCGATCGAAAAAAAATCACAATTAATCGATAAATTAAGACAGACAATTTTAATTGTGATTTCCGTATAGTGTCATCTTTCCCGTATAGGCTCGTCCGAAAAAAAAAAATTCTTGGACGGATACGTTAGGATTTACGGAGCTTTTACTCGTCCGGGAGCTCCAAATCGCGACTAAATATTTAATTACGGAAAATCTAATTAAAAAATCGAAAAAAGGGCTTCGAGGTGCATAATGAGACCTCGGGGGGCATCTTCGTGTCGAATCTCAAGACTGTCCGACCAGCCGTCTTTGCGCCGTGCCGCGAGCAGACAAAAACTCGGTCACACACACACAGACTTTGCCTTTTATATATAAAGATATATATATATATATTTATATATATAACTTTTGGCATTATTTTATTTAACTTTTCCAATAAACTGTTAATAATTACAAATGACCAATGTTCCAGTATATGACATTTTTTTAAATGAAAAATTATATAATATGAAATATAATTAAGCGATAAAAGATATAGTATTATAGCAATATTATATTGAAATAATTACTGATAATATGTCAAAACCATGCACTATTAATCTTTCATACAACACATAAATAGAGGTAATGTTTCAAATTTTTTGGTAATGAATATTTACATTTTTCATATAAGTGCAGCTAAACGGTGATAGAAGCGATAATTGTCTTAGGTTGCAAATACAAGAAATCTATAAAAAAAAATTAAAAAGATGATTTTTATTCTCCCCCTCCCTTGCTGAAATCCTAGCTGAAGGAGTGGCATAGAATTTGCGATCAGCAGTGGATGTCTGTTACCTTCGTAAAATCCTGGTTTTCCCACCTACCGCTGATTTTTTTTCTAACATTGATGGAGATTGGAGGGGGGGGGGTGCTCAAACGGGGGTTTCACTTGAGCAGTTTTTTTTTTAATTTTCTTGAAAAACCATGTCTATCACTACTATCATGAGTTTTAATAGAACATATAAAATTTCTCTTCATATTTTTTTCCATTTTTTCCACTGTACAGTTCAAAGTTCAGCGTGTATCCTAAATGAGACGTACACATCATCCATAATTTTAAACCTCTTTTTTATCGGGTTTTAGAGGCATGTACTGAACTATTCCCAGCCTGCCTTTGAATTTCACTAAAGCTTCATCAATTGAAATTTCTTTGTATGGGTGAGAGTGCTCGAGATTTTTTTTTATTACCATGTTTTTATTAATTTGCTTTCTTGTTTGTTTGTGTGTGTGTTTGTCTAGTACAAATCTTGCAATTGATTTTTAACTAACTTCCCGACTGGCTACACATTTGAAACTTTTAGAATAGCTCAGAACACGATGACAATGTATTATTTTAATCTTTTCTTATCTAAAATTTTAACTGACTTAGCAGGTATCTTGCTTTCATATTCCTCATAAGAAAAATGCAATTTATTCAATAAAAGATTAGTGTTTTTTTTCTGTTTCAAAAAGTGTAATTTAGCTTCGCCTGAAGCTATTTCTTTTATAATATTGTTAGATGTTCAGCGCTATAGTAACTTTTTTTATTAGAATTTTGTGCATTTATATTTTTTAGTGCAGATTAACAAGGTTTTCTTATATGAAGTACCACCCCCAGTTTCATAAATTTACTACAAAGAAAGAAATGTCAACATCATTGGGTGATACGTATGCAGAAATGGTCTTAAATTATGCAAAACAAATTTTGCTTAGACACAATCTGCAGATGCTGCATTCCCAAGAACTTTCCTCTTGTCCTCCAGAAAGTGTTTTCCTTCCACTTTTTCTACAGGAAACGCACGTGCGTTTGCGCCCATTTATTTTTTGGCGTATATGCTGATGAACAGTGGAATCCATCTCATTTAGAACAACACGTTTCCTTTTCTGTGAATTGATATTATTTCCCAATTCTTCAAGGATTTTCAGCTTGAAATCATACAATTGAAATGTTTGCTTTGGCAATGGGCAGTTGGTAGTTAGATAAATAATATATGCATTATTCACAGCTGTGTCTAAAAGGAATGAAAACAAATAGACCCACCACTTAAATGATTTTCTAGCTGATGTAAAATATTTTCGACGTTGGTCAGCTAAATCAACACCACCCATATTTTTATTATACATGGCAAAAGAAGAGGGACAGGGAACAAGGTATTTTTCAGCCCCTTTTCTTCTACATATCTTGCGAATGTTATTTTTTACATTAGTAGACAGCATGGTTATCTGTTTTTCATCTAACCATACTATACACAGCAAATTAGGAATTTGTACGCATTGAAAAGATTTACTTTCATTACTATTTTTACCATGTTTTTATTAACTCGCTTTCTTGTTTGTTTGTGTGTGTGTGTGTGTGTTTGTCCAGTACAAATCAAATCTTGCAATCGATTTTTAACTAACTTCCCGACTAGCTAGACATTTGAAACTTTTAGAATAGCTCAGAACACGATGACAATGCATTATATTAATACCTTTAGACATCTTTAAGCATTATTTTTTTCAATGATTAGCCTCATGTTATGATGTTCTACAGTTTTCGCTAAAATTCTTTTGCGGTAGCAAATAGCATTAGTTTGTTGTCGGTGCTGTCGTTCATCGCTTTCCTCTCCTTTCGATGTTGAAGCTCGAAGACAATCGTATGTTCGACGCGTTAAAAGTTTCTTCATCAGTCTTACTGCTTCGGATCACTACAATTCGAATTCCGTTACCTTCGAGCTCTTGGGAATGTTTTTTCTTCAGATTCTTGTGTGCGTCTAACTGCATTTCGAATTCTGTTGGCTTCGCGCTCTTCTGTCTTTTTTTCATCACATTGCTCATTTCTCAACAATCTTTGACATTTTCCCCTTACTTCTGCAGGATTAAAAGTTGCTCTCCTCTTTTTGGGCATTTTAAAGCATTAATTTACAGTTAGTCAATTACGTTTGAATGGATTTATTATTATAGAAAAATAATCAATAATGTTTGAATGGATTAAGATCACATTCAATATTAAAACACAGCAAATCTGGTAATTATTATAGAAAAAGTATATACACCTATTTCATGCTCGGAATTCTTTCTCAAAACTAAATCGTCTGCTACATTTCAATGCCATTTTCAGACTTTCTTAATTATAATATACTCGTATTTCACGCTTGTAATTCTTTCTCAAAACTAAATCATCTGCTATGTTTCAATGTCACTTCAGTTATATAAATCATCGCGTCAAGGCCAAACGCACGTGTTTCTAGCTAAGTCAACGTGTCCTGCAGTATATTTGAGTTTGAACAGGTAGCTTGGGATAGTTTCAATTCATGAAATGGATAGATAACACATTCATTGAAAATAAACTTTCCATCCTTATATTTTCATTTTTAAAAAGAAACATTCCGGCGTTGCCACGTACATGAAAATAATATATCAAATTCATTCTTGCATGCCCCAATATATGAATAAATCACGTTTTTAATTCATGTCTTTATTTTTATGGAAATGTTATAATTTAATTGGCAACAATGAAATGTTACAATGGCTTTGAACAAAAGTATCCGGGGAAATTTGGCGAATTTTTTTGGCGATTTTCAATTTCCGTTGATATTTCTAACATATTTCGGCAATGGAACGTCGTATCGGAATGAAAATAGTTTATAACTATCTCGCAAGTTCAAGCAATAAGCTGACCAAGTTTCATCGCAATCGGATGAACGTACCGTTCATCCGATTGATCCGTTTTATGCGCTGCCGTATCGGCAGCGCATAAAATGCGAACAAACAAACATTAATTTTTATATATAGAGATTTCCTAAAATAGGATTCGACGACCAGCAATCGGAAATTCCAGGAAGGTGATTTATGCTCATAATTAATAACACTGCAAAAAATGTCCATAATTCTTTGATATTGTCTATAGAAGACCAGGCAGCATCTTCAAATCCACGCTTTCTTGCACAAAATTCTGCATATTTATTTGTGTTTATGCGTATTTTATCCATTATTTGATCAGTTTTAAAAAGCCTAAGAAATTGCAGAGGACTTGATCCCACAGATAAATTATGAACTGGACCAGCATGACAGAAAAGAAAATCTGGAAAATCCATTTTTGTATTTTCTACACAATTAATCCAACCTATTTTTTCAATTTTATGATCCTCAAGTTGATCACTTATTGCACTGTCATTCAAATCTTCAACTTCTAAATCTTCTAAATTGTTTTCGTCATTTTCAAGCCTGCTATTCTCACCCCATCCATCATCCTCCTCTAATTCTAAATCAGACTCATCTGTGTCCGCAAAGAGGATCGCATCTATTTCTTCCTGCCTCAAAACTTTCCGATATCTACTCATTTTAAAAATAAAATCAGTTAGGACTATCTAAAAATGTAATCTGAATGCACTAGATCTCAAAATGAAAGCGACTGGACAGAAAGAGCTATGTTACACCGGCGTTACACATTCGCGAAAGAGGAGAGTAGAGTAGGGGGAAAGAGGGGGATAAATGGTTGTGTAAACGTGCCCTCGCCGATAACCCCACTATGCTCCTCGCAATCGTGGCCCTCGCTTCGGGAGCGGTCTTTTGAGCACGAGTCAAAGCCGAGTCAAAGCCCGAGTCAGGTCGACGTCAAGGGATGAATGGCGACGGGGAGGAAGGTCAAAGGTCAAAGGGGTGAATGTCGGAAAGTTGCACAAATGACAACAAGAGGCGGGAAAGTGAGAACGGTCAATCGGCTCGATTAGTCACTCTCCTGGTGCGTGACTAATGTCTCGCGAGGGGTCTGATTCGCGATTGTGTAACGCCTCCTTTAAAATTGTGCTCCAGTTCCAAGAGTCCCCATTCAGCATCAGGTCATAAAGTACGCGGGGACAGGTTCTAGACCAGGGGTTTCCAACTGGCGGCCCGCGAAGATTTCTAGGAAAATAATTTGCAGCATCAATATAGGTATTCTTAGTTAACGAAAAATGTTTTTGTAAAAATCTATATTGTTTTCAAATGCTGTTCATTTACAAAAAAGATTGATTTTCCTCGAATTCCATGAAAAGTAGGGTGTCCACTCATGTTCTATTTCATACCCCTCCACTTCTTATTTGACCAACTTCTTATTTAAATACCCACTTCTTATTTGACTTTTTTTGTGTGTGTCTGTGTAATTTAACGAAAGTTCGCCAGTTATAATCAAGGTCGTTGTTGGAGGTTCATCCTCGAATTTTTAAAAATTTCATAGTACATACTATACACAAATCCTCCAAATCCCCCTCCCTCAAGAAAAAATGTCCTGGGTATGGTCCTGATTAAATTGCTGCCCGGCACTAGACAGGTGTTTTCGATTGCGGCCCTTGGACACTTGTAAGTTGGAAACCCCTGTTCTAGACTATAAAAGATCAAGAAATAAGATAACAACTGTGCGGTGACGTTGAACGATTGGTAAAATTACCACCCACTAGACACTAGAGGGGGGGGAGGAAATTTAGGAGAATTTCGGCCTTTCGTCTGGACTTCTGAATGATGGGTCGACTAGGCCATCTTCGGCCTTCAAAGGGTTTTAAATATATTTCAATATTTTACGATTACGCTAACGGACTGCAATGTGAACAAAGCCTAAGTCGAGGACTTATTGTACTTCCTAGTTACGAGGCTAGCTCGCGTTATGACTTCACTTCAGTTCTTTTTCACAACACATGCCCTCACACATAAATTGCCGAGTGTACTTGCATGATGCACAAATGACGAAAGAGAAAGCTGGATAGGATTTTACTGCTATGAACGAAATATCGATACAAAATACTAGCCTATAAATTTAAGGCATTTTATGAGAATGAAAGTAGCATTGAGCAAAAGGTACAGCAATAAATGTTGTTTATCATTTTATTTTTGTCGTTTATTTTATTTCGCTCCGTGTGAGTAGAACCTCGGCTAAAATGACCAAATTAAATGGGCTCTTACGTTTCGGTTCAAAAAGTATTAGGGCTTGATAAAAAAAGAAATTTCTAGTTTTCCCCTCGATAGAATCCTTACGGCCAAAGTTGTGGCCGAGGGATAAGTTTATTATTGTTCCGAATCCGAGCGATGAGTGGATACTTTTTGTTATTTTAAGCGTTAGTAAATTTACAAACTCAAAAATTAATATGCCAGTCACCACTAATTAAATGACAGGACTTTATATAAATCATAACTTCAGTACACTTTTATACAAATATCAGGTATGTAGACAGTTGTGAACACTGATTCTCCACTGGAAGCTAAAAAATTCCAGCACCTAAATAAATCTTCGTTACACAAGGGGGAATAAAAATGTAAAATTTGTTTCTAAATATACTATTTAAACATAGCATACGACCTTGTATTTCACCTCTTTCCCAACACTTCTTCTTGTGTCAGCCGTGTCTGGTATCACACTTAATCATTTATTAAGAATCGCTTGTCTAAATCTCTCGTAAAAATCGCACCAACCTATTTTTATTGAGGTTCCATTTTTTGGGGGGTTTTATTCACGTATCAACGGTAACCCCGTGTTGCTACACAGCTCTAACCTAATTCACCCCTCTGTTATTGACCCAAGAGTAGGATTTATTATTTACCCCATGGCAGACGCTGAACGTGCAAAATTTTCGTTTTCGTTTATCGTAAATTCAAAACATCGCGTGTTGGAGACAACATGCCAAGTTGGCCCTGAACTCGTAACTTTATTTCAGGGGCTATTATTCTTTGCTTTTCCAGTCCGATTTCTGAACAAGATTATTTTGAAAGCTTTTTTTCTTGAAATGTTAAAAAGTTTGTTCACGACAATAGTTCTGTCCCTTATGTTTATACAACTTGGAAGACTATTATAAGCTAACTTTCCCCGTGTTTTTTTTCTCGTATTTTCAGTCTTTTGCTGTGTTTCTTGAGTTTTCATCAGTCTATAGTTTCATCTTGTGTTGGCAATCCCACACTTAACTGTTTCTCTGTTATGGAATGGTAACACCTCCTTGGGCGAAATTTTGTCTTGGCTCCTTCGAAGGCGTGCTCCAGCTCTGCTGAGGAAGAAACCTGAATTCGCTCTGTAAATGCGCGTAAAAATTATAGGACAGATGCTATAAACGCTTACTTATATGAAAAATGTTTTATTTTGTTTTAAATTCAAAAAAATCAATGTACACCTTTAAAACTAACAAATCAGTTCCGAAAGGTATCGTTAAAAAATTTCGAACATCGTTTAGATGTCGTTTACAAGTTTCTTATCTCTAAGATGTATTATATTAATATTTTCTTATATGAAAATAATGAACTAATAAATAAAAAGGCAAAGCATATTGCAGCCGTCTTGAAGTGCAAGATAAAGGCAATTTTTATCAGTAGAACAAGAGGCAACAATGGCCAGTGATGTCACAAGATGATGTGGATTTGGAAGCAATCGAGATATTCGAAATTTGTTAAGAGGGCACTCGCGAAATTTCTCCATTAATTCATTAATATATAATTAGGCTTAAATTCATGAGTCCAACTATACAGCAAGTCACGAATGAAGAGATCCTATCTCGAGACATTTAATGGAAAATTAGTTATTTCAGAAAAATAAAATATAATATAAAACCCCTAAATGTGTATACTGAGGTTAAGTTTTTGGAGGGAGAGTATAGGACTTGGGGCCAGGTTCGTCATTTTGGATTTTTTGGCGCTGATTTTATCGTGTTTGGTGTAATGAAAAATTATTCTCGCCAACGTGTTTTACAACGTTTTGAAAGCATGACTTTGAAATTGTTTACATTATTTGTTTACTTTTAAACTTATTTTGAAAAGTAAGTATTAAAAAACCAAATTATATAGACAACAGAATGTGAAATTTTTTACATTATCGTGTATCGGCATGTAATTAAATTAAATAAAAATTTTAAGAGAGAAGCTAACAAAACGTGCCAAAACTTGGAAAACCGCCAAAAAAATCCAAGATCTGGTCCCAAGTCCTGTACTCTCCCTGGTGTTTTTTGAAGAAACACACCTACTAAAATTATATATATGAGCTCGAGGTAGCCTAATGGTAACGCGTTGGGCTCGAGGTTAGGGGTGCTCGGTTCGAATCCCGACTAACACCGTTAAATACCTTCGCGTCTAGGCCGGATGTGGGCACGTCAAATCCATGGACCGGAAAGTCCTTCTATAAGGTCAGTGGGTGAGAGAAGGTTCAAGCCCTCCAGGTGTCGCCCCTTGGAGGGTGCTCAGTTAAAAGGGAGGTTACACCAGTTAGGTGATGTTGGTATATCTATACGGTGCCTTCATTGAAAGCAACCAACGATTCTTGCGGATTAAGTGCGAAAGTCTAAAAGGACAAGTGCCCTGCATTGGCAAACAACAACAATTTATTATTATCTCAAATTGAAAACTTCTTGTCTCCCGGAAATATTTTTTTGACGATCACTAAGGTATAATTTTGATTACGCAATGGAAAAATAAATTTTCTCCCGACAAAATTTATCGATTGCAGTCCATTTCGTTTGGAGAAGGTTGAGTTCACAAACACACGAATGCTGGCGATAAAGGCAGGAAGACATTTGTGCAATGATAATTCATTTACTCCAGTAAGCAAAATTAATTTTTGTTTCTAAACAATATCCTTCCTTATTAATTGTATATATATAGAGGTATGAGTTTTTTGGGGAGAAGATTTTGGGGTGTTCATATCTTGCCGTTCAATGGTTGCAATGGGGTAAAATTAATATGCTGTAACCACATTCGATTTTCATGAATGATAACAATATGAGGAAATATTTACAGCTGGGTAAATTTATAATCTTTATATTGGGAACATTCAGAGGGATGGGAGAAGGTACGAGCCCTCAAGATGTCAGCTTACGGGATGGTGCTCCCCTTTAAGAAGTAGTCAACAATTTCCGCGGTATATTGGGCGAATGTCTCAGGGCAAGTGCCTCCGCATTATATATATATATACACTGCTGGCCACCCAAATTGCAACACCAAGAAAGACAAGAGATATCACAACAAAATTTATTTTGTAGATAACATGTTGACCAAGTATCAAATGATTCAATTTATAGACTTCTGTGAAGTGGGGTTCCTGCCAAAATCAGTAGCCAGAGTAGCCGCCATTGTTGGAGATCACCGCTGCCACACGCCTCGGCATTGATTCAAAGAGACTTTGGATGAGTTCTTGGGGTACAGCAGACCAAGCAGCTTCCACACGTTGCCAAAGTTGATCTGCTGTGGCAGCTGGGGATGGAATCTGGGTCAATCGTAGAGCAACCATGGACCACATGTTTTGTATCGGCGAAAGATCCGGAGAGCGAGGCGGCCAGGGAAGCAATTCAATCTGGCGATTGACGAAGAACCGTTGGACAATGCGTGCCACGTGTGGTCGCGCATTATCCTGTTGAAATATGGCTGTGGGCAAGCCCTGAAGGTAAGGAAGGACAACTGGCTCCAACACCTCGGAGATGTAGCGCTGGCTGTTTAAAGTATCGGCAATGCGTACTAGAGGTGTGCGAGAGTGATATCCAATACCGCCCCATACCATAATACCCGGTGCAGGACCAGTGTGGCGGTACACATCGCAGCTGTTCAGCATCCTCTCTTCACTGTGTCTCCAGACTCGAATGCGACCATCGTGGTGTTGCAGACAGAAGCGTGACTCGTCAGTAAAGACAATTTCATTCCATTCTGCCGTCCACATCCTTCTGTCATCGCACCATTGGCGGCGGAGACGTCTGTGGTTCTGCGTCAAGGGTAGACAAAGCAATGGACGTCTTGCGGACAGACCACTCTGCTGTAAACGGCGTCGAATGGTACGCGCAGACACTGGACGATGCGTTACAGACTGCATGTGCTGTGCTATGGTTCGTGATGTGACTGAGCGATCCGTTACTGCCATGCACACAATTTGCCTGTCATCACGTGAAATGGTGCGCTGAGGTGGATGCGATCGAACACGCCGGTCCGTCGTACCCTCCTACATCCAACGATCACATATCCGCATTACAGTTGTTTGGTTTCGTCCCACACGACTACCGATTTCCCTTAAAGATAATCCACAATCTCGGTAGGCCACTATCCTTCCTCTGTCGAACTCGGATACTTGATCAAAAGATGATCGCTGTTTTCGACGAGGCATAATTGATCGTTTTTTTGAAAAAACCACAAGAAAAATACAACTGCCGAACTTGAAATCGTCGAAATCTCCAAGCCTTAAATAGCGCTTTGAAGTGGCGCCACAGGCGCGCGTGATGTGCGTCTGTGCTGAAATTCTAATCATTTGCATATCTCACCTCCGCTAATGCATGTTGCAAATTTCATGTTATTTGCATGTTTCCTTCAGGGTGTTGCATTTTCAGTGGCCAGCAGTGTATATACACTGAAGTGCCACTGAATTAGGGATAGCAAAGCCTATGCAAATTGTGTAGCGCTGCGCATCATGTATGCGCAAGTGAGGGCGCTGTGGGGGAGATTTATTCCGGGTAAAGAGTTTAGTTTTGTGACGCAGTTATGCGTTAGATATTGCATCGTGTAAACACGCGCTGAAACAGATATTTCAAATAGTCCTTACATGGTCTCACTGTAATTAATACAGAATTTTTGCGATCTGTAGGAGATATAAAGGAGTGAATACACATTTTAGGTCCCAGAAAGTGTAAATTTACTTAAAGTTTGTCTCTAATTAAGTGTCACAGAAACAATGCTATAGCAACATACTTATTAGATTATGGTAAATACATGATTAAAATCATACAAACTACACTGAAGTGCCACTGAATTAGGGATAGCAAAGCCTATGCAAATTGTGTAGCGCTGCGCATCATGTATGCGCAAGTGAGGGCGCTGTGGTAACTGAATATATAGCGCGTACTGTGGTTGTTCTGAATTAGTTGTTGGAATTGCCAGTATGGGTAAACTGCCTGATTTAGACGCCTTCGATCGCGGACAAATCGTAGGTGCGCGATGCATGAGCCATTCAATTTCCGAAATCGTCAGACAGCTAGGATTTTTAAGGTCGGCTGTGTCAAGAGTATACCAAGAATACATGGATGGTGGAAAAAAAAACTAGCGATCGGGCAAACTGCAAAGGACAATTAGCCTTGACAGTGCGTGGTGGGAGACGGCTCAGGCGTATTGTACGTAGCCAGCGAAGCCAAACATTAGCTCAAATTACCACCCAGTTTAATGACGGTGCCAGTCGTACAGTCAGTAAACGGACTGTGCAACGCTCGCTTCACCGTATGGGTTTCGGGAGCCGTCGACCTACGAGAGTACCATTGCTCTATACTCGCCATCGGGCTGCACGTCTTGCCTGGGAAAGAGAGCACAGAGACTGGAAACGAGTAGCATGGAATGATGAGTCTCGATTCCGACTACTTAACGCCGACGGGAGGCTGAGAATATGGCGTCAGGCTCATGAAGCCATGGATCCTGCATGCCTGGCTGGAACTGTACAAGGGCATGGTGGCTCAATCATGGTCTGGGGTGTTTTTTCGTGGCACAGTTTGGGATCTTTGGTGCGTGTACCAACCTTCCTCGATGCAATTCGGTACGTAGAGTTGCTGGGTGATCACCTCCATCCGTTTATGCTGTTCTGTTATCCGCACGGTAATGGAGTTTTCCAGCAAGACAACTGTACCTCTCGCAAGTCCCGGTTGGCTACTGGCTGGTTGGATGAGCATTCCTCTAACTTCTCTGTCATGAATTGGCTACCTAGAAGCCCAGACTTAAATCCTATTGAGCATCTTTGGGATGTTTTAGAACAAGGCGTGAAAGGCCATCACACAGCACCAAAGAACCTTACTGAATTATGGACAGCTTTAGCCAATATTTGGCAAGCCATTCCCGTGGAACCTTTCCAGAAACTCGTTGAATCTATGCCTCGTCGTGTGGCAGCCGTTATCAAGGCCAGAGGAGGCCCAACTCGTTACTAGGTAGGTATCCCCAATTCAGTGGCACTTCAGTGTATATACACACACACAAATATATATATATATATACATATACAAGATATATATATATATATATATATATATATATATATGTGTGTGTGTGTGTGTGTGTGTGTGTGTGTGTATGTATTATCTATATATATAAAACTGTTCCGAAACTGACTGACTGACTGACAGACAACGCACAGGCCAAACCGCTGAACCTAAAAGGATGAAATTTTGCATGGCGATTCTTCTTATAGTATAGGGGTGCACCAAGAAAGATTTTTGAAAAATTCTTCTTAGAGTTTTTAAAATTAAATTTTTAAGCTGTTTTTGTAACATTCTTTAAAGTTTGTATTTAAAATAATAATCTGAGGGTTATAAATTTTAAATCATGAGAAAGATCATAAAAATTCCTTTAAAATGGAATCTTTTTCGAATTTTTATCTTCCTTTTCTGATTTTTGGTGATTTTTTAAAGATTAATTTTTAGAATTTAGTTCATTAAAAGCTGGTCATGGTTTCTTTTCTTTTTCTGATACTTCAAATTAATTTTGCGTCACTTGCATAACGACGAAATTAATTGACAAAAAAATTACATGACAGTAAAAGATAAAATTTAACCACTAGAATAATTGAGATGGAAGTTTTTTAAGAATTTAATTCAAATTAGTATGTTTTATGGATCTTAAACATTCAAATTGATTGCATACATTGACCGTTGTACTTCATTTGATTATTTTTTTCTACATTATTTTGTCTTTAAAAATATCCGTTACGGTTCTTTATAAATATATTCTTTTGGTTTCTTTTGGCATTAATTGCATACATTGACCGTTGCATTTAATTTGAATGTACTTCGTAGCGAAGCACGGGTATTCAGCTAGTATACTCATGTAAACCCGATCTGATTTCCTTGGCAGTTGGAACAAAGAGCAAGGCTACATACCAAAAACCCAATCGAGCGAAGAGATTGAATTCGAAAGCCTGTCGATTTCATTATTTTCGCTGACGAAAGGGTTCATGAATCATATCGAGATAATTTCCTTTCGATTGTCTTCGTATCTGTTTTTTCAAGTACTAAAGCGATAAGAGTTACACTTCCCTTCTACTGAAACCAATGCAATATATACTTGCCGGAAATTATAATGGAATCGTTTTGGGTTTCATTGTTACATATTAGCATTAAAATGAAAGTTGAAACCACTAATCATGCGTACAGTCCAAGCCTAAGCGTGATTTATCATTTTATTATTATGTATTTGAATGCGATAGGTTCATTGTTTTAGTCATCGCTTTATAATTAAGCGAAATTTTTTTGTGTGTGTTCTTGAGGAAATTCTTTTCTTTAAGGTACAATAAAACCATTTGGCAATAAAAGTATGTATGTATACTGGTGATTTGTCACTTAAATTCCGGTAAAGTACATTTTGAGCTAAAAATTTTATTTTCTTTGGCATGATTTTAAGGAAATTCATTTGTTTACACACTACCGTAACATTTGGCGAGAATTTGCTAATAAAAGTATGTAAGTATACTGACGACTTGTGTGAATTCCGATAAAGGTAATTTTGAACAAAAAATTTCATTTTGTTTGGCGTAGTTTTGAGGACATTTCTTGTGAGAAATTAATTCATTTACACTCTACGGAAACATTTAGCGAGAATTTGCTAATAAAAGTATGTAAATATATTGACGACTTGTGCGAATTCCAGTAAAGAAATTTTGAGCCAAAAATTTCCTTTTCTCTGACGTAATTTCAAGGAAATTTCTCTGCTAGGAAATTCATTAATTTTAGACATACTAAAAACATTTGGAGAGATTTTGCTAATAAAAGTATGCTAGTATATTGGCGATTTGTCGTACGAATTCTGGCAAAGGAAATTTTGAGCCAAAAATTTCCCTGTTTTTGACAGAGAA
This sequence comes from Dolomedes plantarius, assembly GCA_907164885.2. NCBI lineage: Eukaryota > Metazoa > Arthropoda > Arachnida > Araneae > Dolomedidae > Dolomedes > Dolomedes plantarius. The sequence goes on along the minus strand of OU015499.1, from coordinate 64,619,884 downwards.
TATTGCTTACGTCTCTCTCTGTATAAGACCTTTTGTGCTCTAGAACAAATATTTTATAAAATTTAAGTGTTAGTATGGGATACAGCAAATGCTCTACACTGGTGCTAACTTAGCTTAGAGATGCAAGAGGAATGGTGCTAAGAGCTATAAATTTGTGCAAACGATATTCGCTCTGAGGCATCTAGATACCACGATAAATTAAAAGTTCTTGCATAATGTTTGCAAAAACGTCCAAAGGTCTTGAATTAGAGAAAAGGGCGTCAAGCATGCGTAGCGGAGGCAAGCGATTGTTTGAAGGCAGAATACGTCTGTAGAAACCCAATCAGCAGTATACCACGAACTTCAATTTGAACTGAAATGAGTCCAACCAAAGTCACTCACACACATTACAAGCCATTCTAAAATCGTTGCTTCCAAACGTCTTATAAGCTCCATATCTTGACATAGTCCAGGCACCTTTTAGTGATCCCTGTAGACATTGTTGAACGAACTGGAATTGAATTATTATGCATTTTGAAAAGATTCATTACTCGTACTAGCCGAGGCTGAAGCAGTTTCTTCAGAGTTACCACTAGGTGGCGCTACTGATGTACTGGCCGCTTGCTTGTTGTCCATTTTTCGCGTTTACTCATGTTCCTTATGCATTCGGCAACAACAAGTACACATTCTCGGATTTTCCAGACTTCACTGTCTTCATTTTATTAACTTTTGCCTTGTTTTGATCATATATACGTTTCACATGCGCCAACTTAGTAGAGCAAAGGTCACTTCAAACACCTCTAATGGCTATAACTTTCAGATATAGGAGTCGATCTTCGCGGATGCCAGTGCTATACATAGATCTCGTTGAGACAAAATCGCAGACGCCTCACGTGTGCAGCTCCGATACATAGTTCGTGCGTTACGGGTACCTGAAGGTCACATACTGACGTAATTCGAACTTATCTTACGGCCCCCTCCCTCCTCGCGCGCTCAGTATTTCGCGCGCATGCGCTCTGTATCGGGTTTGTAACTTTGGACCTTGGCTTTCAAACGGGATATCACTTTTTACTATCCGCTCATTAATTGCTGAGTTATAGCTATGATAAACTATAACTAATTTCGTTACACCCCCAACTCTAGGATGGCACTGCGACCCATTTGAAAGACTTATTCTACGTCATAAAACTACGCTCATTGACAGCTCTATGTTTTGAATGCCAACGTATTGTGGCATCCAAATCAAACGTTCTAACTCGGCTTCGTATCTCCCAGTGCAAAACTACTGCCAAGCCCAAGGGTTGAAGATATCTATCCGAAAAACGAATCCTTTTTGTTCCGACCCGAATGAAAATATTAAGGGTCCAACGATTTCTATCCGAACCGGAATAAACAAACAAACAAAAAACCAACTGATCTCTCGGATAAATATCCTTTGCGGATTGGATCCAAAGGATAGGAATTTTTTTTTTTTTTATCTTTCTGAATTTATCCCGCTCGGAGCGAAAAAAATTCTCTCCCTTATATTTTACTCCGGTTTAATTTTTTTTAAACAGAAATCTGTTTCATCATTCTAAAATGTGATTTAAGGTTCTTGTCACTTTATTTATGTTACCTAAGTGTGTACTACTCAGTTTCCCAGAAGTAGGAAAAAAGACTGGTTGATAATGGAATTCAATGCTATTTTCTTTTTGTATTCAAAATTAAAAATAAATGCCATGTCGTGAAGAAATATATAATATTTCTTACGAATGAAATTACTGCCTTGTATGCATGAAATTATATATACCTATATGTAATGAAAAAAGCTAATATTTTGGAAACGAATCAAGGTTCATGTAGCGAATTTAACACACGTTGTTAAAAACACTGTTGTGAAAAGAATCCTTCTAACTCTAAACAAATTACGCAAACCGGTTGAATCTATAGAATTGATAGCCACCCAACTCGAGACATTTGTTAAAAGCCCCAATCTTGAGAACATTTCGAAAACTTTGATTCACCATTTTCAGGGCCCGACTTTGACACAATGGGGCCCTGGGCAAAGCAGACTTTGGGGGCCCCCTTCAAGGACAGATCCAGAGGGGGGCATGTGCCCCCTCCTCAGGACCAGATTTCCACATGAACACTTGGGACACTCACCCAGGCCTCCCTTAAATCGGGACCAGAAATTCAAAAAAAATTTCGACCGACAAGTAAAAAATTTGAAGAAAATAATGAATATTAATAAGAAGTGTTAATTAATTAATTTACTTTTTAATGTTAATAAATAAATTCATGAAATTTTCTTTTGAAATTCAAAATAAATCACAGTCTGGAGTTAACTCACCCCTCCCCCCCAAAAAAAAAAAATTAAAAAATTAAACCAGAAACGCTTATGGACGTAAGCATGCTTTCACTATAGTGGGTGCACTGTGCTCCACCCAGGATTTTTTTCTGTATCCGCCACTGCACCTCTTTACTATATTAACCAAAAAACAAATTCTCAAAACTATGTACAACTTATACTAAATTAGGGGGCCCCATAATTTTGGGGGCCCTGGGCAAGTGCCCCACTTGCCCATGCAGAAATCTGGGCCTGACCATTTTCCCATGACCACATTTTGCTGGCCAGTGAACTAACTCATCACTCTACTAGACTATTTTTGTACCAAAGTAGAACTCTACTGAGTTATCGCACAGGACGATAGGTATATAGATCTGTACCTAAGTAAGGACCCATACCAAAAAAAAAGAAAAAAAGGATAAAGTTTATTAGGTAACTCTGGTATCTGGAATGCTTGAAAAAATTTTCTGTATAGATGTATCCTGAAGATTCCAAAATTTCAAATTTTAGCCACATCAGAATAGCTTAATGATTTTTGAAAATTCGCTAAAGAGGAAAAGGAGCAAAATCGTTTGTGAGAGATATTTTTTGTTCCGGCTCGGATAAATATCCGGAACAATAAAAATCGTTTGGAGCAAAATCAAATCCATTTCAAAATAATGGTTTCAAGTGGATAAGTAAATAAAAAATTCGACTTGAACCAATTCGATCGGAACTTTTTTATTTAGGTTCATATCCATTTCAAGCCCTGTCCAAGGACACTGATTTTGTACCAGTACTCCATGAATCAGTAGCCCGTGATAGATTCAATACAGCAGTTCGTTCAAGAACGAAGGGTAAAATATTTGTTGTTAAACGTATAGATTATTAAAACTGGTATAAAATGCAAACTAGAGTTCCAAGCGTAAAACGCATGGCATTTATTTTCTGCCTTTCGCTTTCTCTCCTGGTTGCATAAGTGACGTTGCAGAAACAGAACAGCCGTATTACCCGAATTTTCTTTTTTGTTTGTCTGCTGTGAGAGAGTAAAAAGTTGCTGTTAGTTATCTGGACAATAATTTTTTTGCTAAAATGTCTACAGCTGTTTTATACATACACGATATATATGGAATTTTTAGAATGAAATACTAAATAAATAAAATTTTAACACCCTACACGCCCGACAGATGGCAGCACTAATCGGTAAGCTATCACTATTATTTTATGAGAGGCAGGAGGATAGAAAATATATTGAATACGTTATACAATTCCATCCGATTGTCATGATTGCTAATTATTCAGGAATTACAATTTTCCTTGTCCATACCTGAATTACGAAGGTATTAGTATTATATATTTTGATCAGGATAAAGTAACTGAATTTTATGTAAAATCAGATTTAGTTGGTCTGTGTTACTTTTAAATCTTTTTCACAATCTACTTCTGTTCGCATACTCATAATTAAGGCTGCTCTGTACCAACCCTATTGGAGTCCCTCACCTCAATGTTAATCTATGGAGAAAATGTATTGAAGGATTGCCGACTTGGATTGAAAGATATTAAAAGAAATAAAAAAAAAAAATTGTGCTCCGTAATAGAGAAAGAAAATTTACATCTTTGGGCATTTTTCGTCCTTTTTTTTCTTTTTTTTACATCAAAATAACATTTTCAAATTTAAATTATTTGGAGAAAAAAAAAAATCTGTGTCTGGTGTGTTTTAAACGCTCCTAAATTCCTTTGGTGGACGAAATTTATAAAATGAATCCTGTTGCAAGGTGCAGAAAAATTCAGGCTATATGAAAATACCCTTTTTATTGGATTATAAGCAGAGCCTGACTAAAGCCCTGGTTTCCTAGAGCGACGTCGGCGGCGTGCTACCGCTGTCAACACTGACCGCAATGACAGCTGTGACAAACTGCCGACGGCAGTCGCGAAGGGGTGGTTTCCAAGGAAAGACGGAAAGGGAGGGTTTTTCACTTTCTTTTAGTAAACAACGTCTTTCGTCTTTGTCCGGCAGCCATCGCTAGAAATAAACATTGTTATGGCTGAAAGCGATATTATTGCTCTTCTATTAGATGAAGAGGAACGAGATGATGAAATAATACAATCGGCTTTTGAGAGAGAAGATCATCATGATCTGTTCAAAAAAAGGGAGGATGAAGGAACCTTTAATATTTTAATTCAAAGGTATTTAAAAGACGATGAAGTAAAGTTCCGAGAATACTTCAGTTTCACGGGAGATTTTTTACTACATACTATCATTCATTAAAAATGACATCACCAAAGATTCTTGCAATCGAGTGCGTCGCCCTATTTCTGCTGAGGAAAAACTCTGCATTACTCTGAGGCAATTATACTTTAACTGCAATAAGTTAGAAATTAAAAAAAAAAGTCTAAAATGAAGTGAATACTTCAATTTGTTTTTCTATTACGATAAAAATAAGTTCTATGTATTGTATTATTTTCTATCAAAATAATAAAATCACTTATTTAATAAATATTTTTTTTCTGCATAAACACCACTAATTTATTCAATTTATTACGATTTGAAGATATATATATATATATATATATATATATATATATATATATATATATATATAACAATTAATAAAGTAATATTTATATTTCTTATTTAATTATTATTAATTCTCCCACGATGATGGTTGAATAAATTTTATGACAATTTAGGACCGTATAAAGTCTTGTTAATTGGTATAAAGTTTTTAAAACATCCGAACATGTTACACAATTCCCAATAAATAAATTTCAGAGGGATCATTTTATTTTTTCATTGGAGGGGGGGGGGTCATTTGAGCTCCTTAGCTTTTGAAATTTAGGGATATTTGCTCATTTTTCTCTTTTTGGGGCAATTTTAAGCACTTTTCAAGGCATTTTGACCGTCTTACCTCCCTCCACCTGGTCAAGTACTTGCCACCCTCTGGAAAATATGAAATGACGCCCTTGACAAATTTTTATATTTTTTTTTATTTCTCTAAATGTAAACGTACATATCGCTCCCTCATTTTATTAAATAACCCCCTCTTTAAAAAAAGGGTAATTTACTGCTTACTAAGTTGATTAATATCTATATTTTAGATTTATGAACATACAGGAGAGACTTATAGATCTCTTAGTTTCCAATACAGGATATCCCACTCTTGGATAAGCTCTATTGTAAAAGAGACTTTAAAAGCAATTTACGACAAAATGATGCAGATTGCAATACCCCAAGTAACAGAAGAATTTCTGCTACCATCTATTTTTAACTTTGAGGAAATTTCTTTCCAAATGTTCTCTCGAACAGTTAAATCTTTATATTTTTGATCCTCTTTAATGTAGAGTGCAGGATATTCTCTTATTAAGTTTTTCTTCGGAGAAAACATTCATTGCTTCCATGTTCCCTTGCGACTGGTAGCGCGCTGTCCAGGACAAGTCGACGGCGTGCTACCACCGCAGTCACGTCGTGACGTCACAGCGTCATTCGCCCTCTTTGGAAACCACCCCCGAAGAAATGCATGCTATGGAACAGAGAGGGGGAGATTTCGCACCGCTGAGGTCATATATCACCTCGAGGAGCGGAGACGCTCGCCGCCGCCGTCGCTCTAGGAAACCAGGGCTTAAGGCAGGGGCATACGGGGCAGTTGCCCCGGGCCCCCACTTCAGAGGGGACCCCCAAATCAAATAGAAAGTTTATTTTACTTTTCCTTCTTTAATGAACTTTTTTTAAACAAAATATCAGTACAGTGTAAAATCCGCCAGTTTTATGTTAGCTTCTTCATTAATCTATCGTATGAACACAAAATATCTATTTCGTAAATCCATGGCTTTCTAGGGCGGAATTTAGCTGAATTCCGCCCTAATGTCAGCAAGGATATGAATTTTTCGCAGCTAGATGACAAAGTTAACAATCAGAAAACTGCATTTCGGAAACTTGTGAAAAGTTCACAAACTGCAGCGATATGATTGTTAACTAGGTCATCTTAATCGCAACTGCGAAAAATTCAGTTGCATCGTGTTCAGTGGATTCTGTTGGATTTTCGCAACACTGAGAAATCGCATTAATCAATTATAAGTTTTATTCTCTCAAAATTCTCACAAATGTCAAATATTCTTTTGATTAATTAATTTCATAATACCTTTGGGGACTTTATAGCTATTTTAGGTTCTAGTCAGTTTTCTTGTTATATATCTATAATGAGGTGAAAAATTTAAATACCTCCATAAAGTTCGGTTCTTCATTACTGAAGTAGTGAAGCAGAGGGGGGGGGGGGGGCCCAAAGAAGTTTTTGCCTAATTGGGGGGGGGGGGCCCAATTAGGATAAGTCGGGCCTGATTATAAGTATTTATGTAGCTGTCAATAGTAGACACATTTTCTCTGTAGGTTAACACTGAGGTGAGTGAATCCAATAAGGTTAGTACGTAGCAGCTTTAAGATGACGGCTGAAAGAGCGTGGTATATTACAATATAATGTAATGGAACATACCACGTTCACCAAGCTATCGATTCAATTATATTGATACACTATCCGGGCTTCGTCCGGCTATACTCAGGCCATCCGTCCACCAGACAGACGGTTTTGAATTGATTGATTGAGAGGGAGAATTTTCACAAGAGGCACTATTAATTTGCAGTCCCCCCCCCACACATACACAGAAAACCACAAAAAGAAAAATTTGTTATTCGTATTAACACCCACCACCACCTGGTATGATATGAGCATACCTGCATGACAAAAAGATAAATTTTCATGTGAAAAGAAATCGGCTGGATACTTTAGCCTATATTCCTGCAATAAAAAGATTCAAATTTCTTGAAATTTGTGTTATTGGTGATATAATAATGCATTGTACATTGAAATTATATGAGTGCATGTATTAGGCAGAATTGCACATGTCTATGTTGCGAGATATTCTGTGTTCGGTTTAGTCAAAAGATAAGCACAAATGAAATATTAAACAGGCTTCCGGAGCATATGGTAGTGTGGAAAAACAAATAAACCTCTCAATCAACACCAAAATTTCCTAAATATAAATATTCTCTCTATTCTAAAAAGAACTAACTGCCGCTGCCGCAGCCGGCGCCGAAGCTTGTCACGCTATCTCCTCCGAAACCGCTGGGGGTATGGGGTCGAGACCGATACCAATCGATGCATAACAATGTGGGGAAGAAAGTAAGACATGTCTCATATTCGTCGGACTTTAAGTTTTTTTTTATTTTATGTTTTGTGGGAAAATATTGACTTTTTCATGTTCAGATTACGATAACTCGCCAAAAAAAGGATCGTATAATTTTTTTTTTTTACAATCTAAGACTACAGACATTTCTCCTTCAAACAAGACCTCATTTGTTTAAAAATAATTTAAAACAGACTGATATTTTTATTAAAATTGAAAACCCTTTTTTTGGAAAAATTTATGCGTTTCGAGATATATAAATTCAATGCTCTCAGACTTATTATGTTACAAAGAAAATATTTATATCAACTGGAAGATGAAAGCTTTCTCATTCATATAAACTTCATTTCAAGTCTCTATCTTAAAATTTCGATTTTTAATTGAATTTGAAAGAAATACTTCAAAAAAAATCTTCTCATTCGCTTCCTTTGAAAGAAGAACCAATTTTTCACCCATTCATCCATTTCGCCGGGCTTCATCCATTTCGTTGGGAGGGGGGGTGGAAGCTTCAACTGTAAACAAATGAATGACTCAATCGCTGTAAAAAACTATTGAGTCATTCATTCACTTGATTCACCAGAGGAGCGAGCGTAGCGAGGCTAGGGGCGAAGCCCCTAGTTATATAAAGAAAATGTGAATATGTACTTTTTAAATATTTTAGCGTGTAATCAACAAAACAAAGAAATGGTGAACTTCATACAAAAATATCTTAGTAGAATATTTATCTAAAACCTAAAACTAAACTAATCCGATTTCCGCAAAGAAAGAAATACATGAAATATGAACAGTTTTGGAAACAAATCGGTAAAATGAAAATAAAAATTAAAGAATTATTTTTTGTTTGGACAGTTCGAACATGATTCTATAGGTATATCTAAAATCAAAACTGAAACCACGTATAAACAAAACTGAAGATAGATATAGAACTATGAAATGGGAACAAAAAAGAATCTTATGTCACATGTTCACGTTTAATCAGTGCTGGATTTCTGCCTAGGCCTACAAGGCCCCGGCCTAGGGGCCCAGCCAGGCTAGGGGCCCCGGTGGCTTTACATTAGCTCAAAAGCCTGGCTTGCCTTATCAAAAAGCTTTATCGAAAATAATATTATAATAAATATTTTTACTACATTTTGCCAAAACAGGGCGCTCATAATATAACTTCTATGACTGAGTATGATTCTATAAATTTTATAGAATAACGTAACTATAGTAACATAGACTGTATTATTCTGATGTTTATTAAAGTCATTAAAGTCGATAAAAAATTATATGTGCTGTACTAGTGCATTTAATTTGCTAAATTTCCAAAATAGCTTCGAGATGGTGGGGGGCCCAAATGTCAAGTGCCTAGGGGCCCTGGGTCTCTAAGTCCGGGCCTGCGTTTAATGATTCAACAACCTCTCAAGAAAGGATATACGGGCCTACGGGCCTAGTCTCAGGCCTTTCGAAAAGAATTCGCTATTATTGATACATTAAAAGATTATATCAGTTTGAATTGGCTAAATCCAGGCTAACCATTCCTGAAATGAGTGTGTACCCATGTGTTGAAACTATGTATCCCAAGAAAATACGCCAAAGGTCCTCTTAAAATCTAGAACTTTTGCCATCGGTCAGAGATTACCGAAATTAAGTAAAAACAGCTGACTTGAATACGAAGTTCCTTATTAGCAGAGCCGTCCCATGGTGCCAAAATGAGACAAATTATTAATTACGAGATAAAAAGAACTTTTTACATACCATCTATATATATAAAACGCGTAGGTATGCGGCACAAAAATCGACGATATTTCTACACTCCAAATGGCAACGGCTGCAACTACCGGATGCAAACATTAACGGCCGTCTACAATTTGCAACCGCGTGTGTGTAGTGGCTCGACGATAGCACGTAATATGGTACAATTTAATTGCTGTATTTCACTCGTGAATAATTTTAATTTATTCATGAAAAATTTTTAATTTATTCATTTGATATGATTAAGTGGAAATATCTGAATTGCGAACAATAGTTCATAGAATAGTACATACAGAGAGTGATGTATTCCACACTACATTTTAGTACTTGCTGAAATTTTACTCCATTTTATAAGTGAAGAAATTTTCCTAACAATTTATTATTTGATATGATTAAGTGGAGATAGCTGAATTGTGAACAATAGTACATACAGAGAGTGACGTAATCCACACTATATTTTAGTACTTGCTGAATTTTTTCTCCATTTTTTAAGTGAAAATTTCCCCCAACAATTTGTTATTTGATTTAATGATAAAGTGTAGATATCTTAAAATTAAAAAATAGTACATACAGAGAGGAATGTAATTTTTAAAATCATTGACGTTGGGTTTCTCAGTCTTATCTTTAAGTCTGTTCTGAAGTAAAGGAAATTCACATTTTTTAATCCCGATGTTTTAGAAACAGCCTTATAGTGAATTTAGCAATGATTATAATTGTTTTTGCTGAGCTCCCACTACCCCTTAACAACGTATATTTATGATGACAGGTAATGGTAACATTTCTTACGCGTTTTACTTTCAGTTGAGCTACTTTGCAAAGTAAAATATAAAACTAAAAGCGACCACGCTGGTCGCGCAGCGGCTAGTGTTTTTAAATTTTCTGTTGAATCATATAAACTTGACAATTCTATGTGTTAATAAATACTTTTAAAAATTTTTTTTAGATGAATTATCCCAACAACTTGAAAGAAAATTAAGTTAATTGGAAGTTCACTTGCGTTTAACTTTTCGTTCCCGTCCCGGTCGATAGATGGCTGCACCATTCTACAATACAAAATTAACTGAAAATGAATTAAATCCCGCTTAAAGATGGCTAAAAGTATCAAAAGAATGCATTGTCATCGTGTTCTGAGCTATTCTAAAAGTTTCAAATGTCTAGCTAGTCGGGAAGTTAGTTAAAAATCGATTGCAAGATTAGTACTGGACAAACACACAAACACACAAACAAACAAACATACAAACAAGAAAGCGAGTTAATAAAAACATGGAAAATATACGAAATTCTTCACGAGTAACGGAAAAATATTTATAGTTTAATCTGACATACGACGAAATTCGTAAAATTACACAAATATAAGCGAATATTCAGGTTTTTTTTTTTTTTTTTAAATAAACTGATGAATTTGAGATCATGTGAAATAAATTTTGAACGTCTATTTCCGAACGTTTTTACAGCTCTAAGAATTCTAACACTACCTGAAACTGTAGTAGCTGCTGAGCGCAATTTTTCAAAACTGATAATTTTAGAGAATTATCTACGAACAATAACCCAAGAGAGATTGAACGATAGCTAACAATTGTTTCTGTGGAAAAGGCAGTATCTAAAACAATTAATTATAGAGATGCAGTCGAGCTATTTGCTGCAATAAAGGCTCGATTTAGTAATTATTTTTACTGCATAACAAATTATATTCAAATTTATTTACCTTTCTGCCTTTTTTAAAAGTTTTGTGTTTTTTTTTCAAATTTTAACATTTTTGTAATAAATAAAACTTTTTACTGAATACATATTTTTTTCCAAAATGATCGTTATTCTAACAGAAGACTATTCAAATTTATTTAGCTTTCTGCCTTTTTTTAAAGTTCTGTATTTTTTTCCAATTTTAACATTTTTGTAATAAATAAAACTTTTTAATGAATACACATTTTTTCCAAAATTATCGTTATTCTAAAAGAAGACTAAAAAAAGGCATAAAGGTTAATAAATTTTGATAAAGTTCTGTATTTTTTTAAATGTTTTAATATTTTTGCAATACACTAGGGGATTCGCCCCTAGGCTCGCTACGCTCGCCTTTCGTTAGTTCCTTTTAAATTATTTTTACATCTTTCCTCTATTAGGGCTAATAGCTAGATACCTAGGGGTTACTCTCGAGCAATGTAACAGTTTCCATCCATTTACTATTGTCACCCTTATGCGAAGGGCTTTTCATCACTGTTGAATTATCAGTTTTAAAATTCAATTAAAAATCGAAATTTTAAGATAGACACTTGAAACCAGGTTTATATGAATAAGAAAGCTTTCAGCTTCCAGAAGATGTAAATATTTTCTCTGTGGGGTAAAAACTCGACGAGCATCGATATTACATCCACATATGGGTCGATAATTCTTGAAAAACTGTTTCATTTTTTGATGAAAATATTAGTCTGTTTTAAAATATTTTTAAACAAATGAGGTTTAGTTTGAAAGAGAAATGTCTGTAGTCTTAGATTGTAAAAAGGTCGAAATGCTATGATCAATTTTTGGCGAGTTATCGCAATCTGAAGATGAAAAAGTCAATATTTTTCCACAAAACATAAAAAAAAAAAAAAACTTTAAAAAAAAAAAATTCCGACAAAGATGAGACTTGTCTTACTGTGGTCCCCCCATTTTTCTGCATCCATTGGTATCGCTCTCGACCCCATACCCTCAGCGGTTTCGGAGGAGATAGCGGTGACAAGCTTTTGACAGCGGCGGCAGCGGGAGTTACTTTTTTTTAAAATAGAGATGGTCGAGGCGGTGGTTCAGTTATAAAATTACTTAATCACTATCTAGTCAGTTTATCTATAATCTAAATCAATAAGAACACAGCAAAAAGAAATCTATGCAAAAATTTGAGAAAAAATTTAATAAAAGGTTAAAGCGCATGTTATCTCATCTAAATCTAGATCTAATCTGTTACACATAAAAGGAGAAAGAAAAGTTACATGACTAGCGCATGCGCGCTGAACAGCTTCGCGTCACAAGTGACGTGATTTGGAAGGAGAGCTCAGATCGCTCTAGTCGGAACATCCCGGCCCCCGTTGGACGGTGGTCCAACATCATCTGGAAAGGGGAGTGGGACGACCCTGTTGATGGCACGGCGGTAAACCCCGTTTCTCGTTCTCAGGTCCACCACTCTAACTAGTCCATCTTGACCAGTAAACGTTTGCTCGATGCGTGCTAGATTCCATTCCATTGGAATTTTGCTTGGGTCTTTCATTAAAACTAACTGTCCTACCTTTAGGTTGGGTTGTTGTGTAGCCCATTTGGCTCGAGATTGCAGGTGGCTAAGATATTCGTTTGTCCATCGGTTCCAAAATGTAGATCTTAGGTCTTGTATTAGGGTCCATCTGGAAGATAAAGACAGATTATCTGAAGTATGATTAGTTTCTGGTAACTGTAATAGGGAGGCACCTATCAGGAAATGTCCTGGAGTCAAGGCTTGAAGATCTGTTGGATCTGCAGAAAGAAGAGTTAATGGGCGGGAATTTAGGCAGGCTTCTATTTGAGTTACGAGCGTGTACAACTCTTCAAAATTTAGAATCTTTGTTTTCGCAGTCTTCACCAAGTGTTTCTTCATCGATTTTATATTAGCTTCCCATAATCCACCAAAATGTGGCGATGCAGGTGGTATAAAGTTCCACTCTATGCCTTCTTCGGCACTGAATTTTTGTACAGAGTCCGATTTGCATATTTTAAACCAGGAATCTAAGATGTTTTTAGCGCCCTTGAAATTTGTAGCATTGTCACTCCAGATGGTAGTTGGTCTTGATCGTCTTGCGATAAATCGCCTAAGACTTGCAAGAAAGGCTTCAGTGCTTAAATCGGATACGATTTCAAAATGAACAGCTTTCGTATTGAAACAAATAAATATTGCGATATATGATTTCATAGTCACTTTAGATCGTCTCAAATTAGGTTTAGTAAGTATTGGACCAGCGAAATCCAGTCCTATCTTTTCAAATGGTCGCGACGGTATAACTCTATCTCTTGGTAGGTTACCCATCATTTGCTTCATGGTTTGATTTCTTGTTCGGAAACAAGTCATGCATTTACTAATAACTCGTTTGATTCTATCCTGTCCAGAAGGTATCCAATACATTTGTCTAATAAGGTACAGGGTTGTTTGAGTACCCGAATGAAGAGATTTTTTGTGGTAGTAATCTATCAATAATTCAGTAAAGTGGTGAGCTTTGGGTAAAAGTAATTGGTGTTTCCGGAATTCTGAAAATTTCGAATTGCTTAATCGTCCTCCAACTCGCAAAAGTCCTTCTTTGTCTAGGAATACGTTTAATGAGAGAATTTTACTATTGTTTGCGATTTGGCGATTTGATTGTAAAGATTTAATTTCGGAATGAAATTCGGAACGTTGAACATATTTAACCAATATCTTGGTTGAATTTTGAATTTCGTTAGCACTCAAAAAGGCTTTGTTTCTTAACTCAGGTTCAAGTCTACAATTTTTAGAAAATCTTAAGCACCAAGCGGTGATTCTAACTAATTTGCTGAATGAAGAGTATTTGTTAATGAAATCATTTGTCGTTACACTATCTACTACTGTTGCATTCATTGAAGCTCCTTTTCGAATTTCAAGTTTTTCGGTATCTAAGCCCTTTTTTGATCCTTCAAATCTGGGCCATTTCTCCTTATCGTGAATCAACCATTCAGGTCCGTTCCACCATAATTTATTATGTTTTAATTCGGCGACAGTTAATCCTCTAGATATCAAATCTGACGGGTTGTCCTTTCCAGGACAGTGGAACCATTCACTAGGATTGGTATATTGCTGAATCTCTTGTACCCTGTTTTTTACAAATGGTTTAAACCTGTCGGACGTATTCTTTATCCAAAAGTAAGCTATAGACGAATCTGTCCAAAAATAACGCTCAAATGAATATTCTAAGCCCTTTGAAATTTTATCACATAACCTAGCAGAAAGAAGAGCACCCATTAATTCAAGACGGGGTAGCGAAATTGCTTTTAGTGGAGCAACTCTGCTCTTCGACGTCACAAAACTAGTAAAAATACTTCCATCACTGCGTGTTATACGTAGATAAACGACGACGCCATAAGCTTTCTTCGAAGCGTCTGAAAAACAATGTACTTGTATATCAATTATTTCCTTAGGAAGGGCATTAGCGAAACAATAGCGAGGAATACTGATATCCTTCAGCTTTTCGATTTCATTACACCATTCATCCCAAACAACGGTTATATTCTGAGGGAGATAATCATCCCAATCCAGTCCCAAACACCAAATCTCTTGAATTAGACACTTAATTCTAACTATATAAGGTCCGAGGAATCCCACGGGATCAAAAATGCGACCTACTGCTTGTAGAAGGTATCGTTTGGTGTTTACTCGCTTTGAAAGGAATTTCTCTAAATTTTTTGTTTCGAAATAAAACAAGACATCGTTGGCATTCCAAGCCACTCCTAGCACCCTTTGGGGTAACAGAGCTTGAGTGTTAGGCTCAACGGATTCATTTACATCTATCCCTACTTTCTTCCACAGTTCACGTAACTCTAACGAATTGGTCTGCCATTTACGTAGAACCATGCTTGCATCCTCAAATATTTTAGTACTCTGTATGCTCGTATTATAGGCTTGTTCTACATTTTCTCCACCAGTGATCAAGTCGTCTACATACAAAGATGTATTTAAAATTTTGTAAATTTCAGGAAAGCTTTCTACATACCTCTTTAGGTGATACTTAATGGTTGCAGCCAGGAGGAATGGTGATGAACTCACCCCAAACAAGACTCTGCACAGTCTGAACTCCTTGAGCTCTGGAACTGCGTTAGGTTTAGTGGGGTCATCGTCCCAAAGGAATCGGGCCAGGTCGCGATCTTCTTCATCTATCTCTATTTGCAGGAACGCCTGCTTAATGTCCGCAGTCAGCGCAACAGGGTGTTGTCTAAATCGAATTAAAAGAAGGAAAAGATCGGGTAACAAATTGTTTCCAGTATGCAGACAGTCATTTAAGGATACCTGTCCTTTGCCATGTGAAGAAGCGTCAAACACCACTCTTAATCTACTCGTGGTTTTGTCTGTTCGAATCACTGCCCTGTGTGGGAGGTAGAAGGTTGAGGCTTCTCTGGCTTCATCTAAAACAGGAACAGGCTCTATGATATTTTCACTTAAGTAGTCTTCTAAAACAGCCTTGTATTCTGTGAATAATATTGGATCATTCTGGAACGTACATCGTAGTCTTGAAAATCTTTTATTAGCAACTTCTCGATTATCTTCTAATAATTGTTTCATCTCAGGTTTCCAAGGAAGTCGCACCTTATATCTCTTGTTATTGAAGGATATACCTGCCTCAAAGTCTTTCATAATTTGTTCGTCGAAATTACTACTATCTTTGTCTTCAGCTTCGACGCCCAGATTCTCCAGTTCCCAAAACTGTCTTAGCTGATCTGAGATAAGTTTCTCTTCCACAACTACCTTCATACTCAGTAACTCGTTAGTTGATTCAATCCGACCTTGAAGACACCATCCGAAAATTGTTTCTATGGCTACAAGCTTATCACCTAAACGTTTGAGTCTTCCTGATACTACATCAAAATAATAATCAGCACCGATTAAAATCTCAATGTTCTTATTCCCGTAATTATAGCAGTCTGCAAGCTGTAATCCCCTCATCTGTTTTTTAGCTTTAACCAAATTAATCTCTGGAGCAGGAATATTAGTTGCGGATATTTGCTCCGTTTCTAGCACTTCTATTTCGATATATAAGGAAGGTTCTTCTCTGTTTTCAAGTTTTAATTTCACTACATTATATGTTTTTTCAGTTGGTTTGTTGGTCCCGAATGAGTACACAGATAAAGTTTCTTGTCTAATAACTCGTAGTTTCAACTTCTGAGAAATATCTTGAGCGATAAAACTTCTCATCGAGCCATTATCCAGCAACAAGCGAACATGTTCGATTTTATCATCGTTAAGGGTTTCCCTTATCATTGCTGTGCATGTTTGAAGTAATATACTGCACTGAGAATTTCCGTTTGGTTCAGTATTTTCCGATTCAATTTTGTAGTGAGAAATTGCCGTAACAACTTTATTTTCAGTGTTACTGTCTGATTTATTTTCGAGTTGATAACAGATGGATCTGTTATGTTTTCTATTACAAAGATCGCACAATTCTCTTTTTTTGCACTCTTTAATTCTATGTTGTGCTTTCAGGCATAAAAAACAACGCGCCTGTCTTCTCAAAACATCTTTCTTGTCATTCACACTCAAACTTTCACAGCGCTCTGAATCATGTTTCGCATTGCAGTAAATGCAAGTTTGACTAATTGGCAGCATGTATTCGTGTACCTTAGAACTATTTATCGCTGACGTTCGGTAGCGATCATGTTGTTTATCGCGAAAATTGTTTGACTATCTCTCGAAAACTGCTTCGACCTGACGCCAGCACTTCCCGAGCTTGTCTGGCTGTAGTTTAACATTCTCCCCCCTTCTCCCTTCGAACTACGAAGCATTATCGATGATTCGCGACACTCAGTTTCAATTTTTAAGAATCTCAATAATTCTGTCACGTTGGATTCGCAGTCTTCTGATTTATCTAAACATCTTCTATTAAAATCTAAAGCAAGATCCTCAGGTATCAATTTTAAAAGTATGGGTTGTAATAAATGACCGTACATACCAGAAGTAACATTTAGCGATTCTAGACTTCTGATCTGTACCTCACACGTATCGTACAATTTTCTCAGTCCGGTTACATTGTTAGAGTCCTTCACAGGATTAAGGTTTAATAATCTAGATATATGTGCGGTTATTAAATTATTTGACTTCGCGAATCTGTTCTTTAATAGCGTTTTCGCTTTTTCATAATTCTCATCTGAAAGTGCGAAGCTGCAAACAACATTGGCCGCTGCACCTCCAAGTAATGATTTTAAATATGAGAATTTATCTATTTCCGTCAAAGCATTATTTTGATCAATGGAGTTTTGGAATTGGTTCCAGAATTCCAGCCAGGTGCATGGATCTCCGTAATATTTGTCGATAGATAACTTAGGTAATTTAATCGACTTCGAGTAATTAATATTTCTGTTTCCAGAATTCGAGTTATCCAATGAGTTATCGTGATCTAACATAACCTGAGAGGTTTGTGCAGAAATATTCTGTTGGGTGAAATTTGACTGAGAACTTCTGGTTTCGTTTTGAGCTTTTAACTGAGCGGAAATTTTAGAATTCCACAGCATGATTTTCTGAGAATATTCAAATGATGATTCTACTTCTAAATCGAAATCTTTCTCATTATCAATAACATTCTGAACTTTATCATCAAAATCCTTTAGCTCTTTGTAGAGCTCATCTAAATAATTTGAATGTTCTTGCAATGAGTTTATATCATATGAGTCAAATTCACTTTCTAGTTTATTAATGAACTGTGTAACAACAGAACGTCTAACAGCTCTATTCTTTTTAAGCTTAGATAGCTTATCCATTTTTATATTTCTAACTGAATTATCCCTATTTATTCAATAGTCAATGTTGTTCAAGTTCAACTAATAGTTTGTATTAATAAATCAGAAATCCTTACCTTGATCTAAGGAGTTGAGTCAAGGCGAAATTGTATTCCAATTGTATTCTTTAATCAATCACAAAAATGTTTTCAACGGTTATTTATAATCCGAATCTATTCGCGGCCGAGTAGCACCAATTATGGTCGAGGCGGTGGTTCAGTTATAAAATTACTTAATCACTATCTAGTCAGTTTATCTATAATTTAAATCAATAAGAACACAGCAAAAAGAAATCTATGCAAAAATTTGAGAAAAAATTTAATAAAAGGTTAAAGCGCATGTTATCTCATCTAAATCTAGATCTAATCTGTTACACATAAAAGGAGAAAGAAAAGTTACATGACTAGCGCATGCGCGCTGAACAGCTTCGCGTCACAAGTGACGTGATTTGGAAGGAGAGCTCAGATCGCTCTAGTCGGAACAAGAGAGATAAAACTTTTTAATGAATACATATTTCCCCCCCAAATGATCGCTATTCTAAATGATGACTATTTCTAATAGAGATACGTTCATTACTTAGTTCATAATAGAGTCTCTAAAAATTTAAAAAGGCGCCGTTTTTAAAATTTGCCTCAGGCGCATCGATGGATCGGTCCGGCTCTGTTTATTAGAGAGATCTGTCGCAAACGGAAGATGATTGCTGTGGAGGACTTTCACTGGAGGAATATGTCGGTCAGGTTTTCGGCTAGCTGCCCGGACGGAAAATGGTTCAAACAGAGGTTTTTTACACGGGTATTCCTCGTGTCTCGATACTAACCGAGCTAACAGCTAATCGGTCCCCATTTTAAGGAATTCCCCATTGAAACTTACTATCCTTCTTAAAACTTCATGGTTTATGGTTATCTATCACTATTTATTAACAGATTTCATTTTTTAGTAATTTTTGCTATTAAGTAAGTCGATCACATGAAGCTACAGAATGAAGCAACTATGGCTACCATGAAGCTACCATGAAGCAACACTCTGTAGCTTCATGGTCGAACAACTGCCACCACTTTTTTTTCACAGTTATTAAGTATTTGTAAATCTACATCGTTCACTATTTAGAATGACTTGAGTATCTATCCAGGAACCCTAGTCTGCTGTTAGCGTGGGTAAAGTTTGAAATGGCTATTTCTCTCGATGATCAAATGCATCGTACAACACTCTGCACAGTGTTACCAACGTCTGTGAAGCGCCCACTTTAGCGCCATCTCGAAATCACCCTGTTCCCTCCTAACACAAACTTCAGATCAGACAAACTAACACAAACTTCACACCTTCCTAAAAAAATTTCGGTTCCAAATAGGCATCCTGTTTGACAGATAAATTGAAATAAATAGAAAATACACACTTACGTAATGAAATGGAGGTTTATTTAGATTTGACATATGAATGGAACTTATAATCTAATAAAATACGCGTCTCGATTGTAGTATATTACTGTCAATTTTTCTAATTTTTTAAAATGAACTTTAAATCTACGCCCTCGAAAACCCGCATAAAAAATGTCCCCCCCCCCCCCGAGAGTATTCCCCTAAAAAAAGTAACTTCTATAAAATGTGCCAAAAACAAATGTACTCCCTACAAAATGCCTGTAAAATAATGTTCCCCCCACAAAATGCCCCTAAAAAAATGTGGCCCCTAAAAACACCCCTTTTCATCTAACTTACCCCCAAATTTAGGGGGAAAAACCCCAAGTTGGCAACAATGATACTGATTCATAGCTCGTTATGGATAATTTATTTTGCTATATTCAAACGCGAGTTATTTAATAAAGAAAAATGGGTGCAGATTCTAGTTCAAAAGAGACGCATACTATAATAGATCGGTGGTGCTCAAACCCCCACTGGAGGGTGGGGGGGGGTCTGGAAAAAAAATTGGAGGTTTCGCGGATAGTTTGAAGTAAATTTGTCATATTGAATCATACAATAAAAAAAATGCTTTAAATTTTCTACAATTATTTATAATTTTCTGTAATTATTTTCTATAATTATTAATAATTTTCTGCAATTATTTTCTATAATTATCATATTTTATTATTTTTATTTATTTTTTTTTGTGTTAAAAAATGGTATGATATTGTAATATAAGGTGTCAAACAGTTTTACTAAAAACAAGTGCAGATGGTAAGCAAGACAATTTTTAAAATAGTTATTATGTAAAATAAATATATCCCCAAAATGTAAAAGGTGCAAGGTGCAAGGTATATTGAGTTTGTTGCAGTGCTATGGTCTAACGACTTTATCTCCAGTAGCAAGATATGTACATAAAAAAATATGTGCTCAGCAGTAAAATAAAGATATAAAAATTAAGCCTCTTCAGATAAGTAAAATAAAAAATAGAATAAGAATTAAAAGAATAAAATTCAAATATTTATAATAATTAGCAAAAGTGAGCGTCCACCGGGATCGAACCGGGGACTATCGCAAACGAGCAGCACGCTCTAGCACAGCGCCAATCATGGCACAGAAACATGAAAGAATATGTTGAATACATTCGCACTGAGATAATTGTGAATTTCGAGGGGTTGGTAAAAATCTGTAGCTTTATGTTTAGTACCTTGATACACTTTTCAACTTTCTTAGCTCTGCGCGTGCCGTCGTATCACCGTGCTTACGCGCTGGCCTGGAATTCCTCACGTTGTGGGTTCGATCCCAGCCGGTGTCGTACTTTATCCAAATTTACACTGCTGCTATTTTTAGTGTTCCAACTTAGAAAATCGTAATTATCTCAATACGAAGTGTATGACCCTTTTTTTTTTTACTTGCAGTTCCTATTAACCTCGAATTTGTAAAATAATTAAAAAAAAATCATAAAACTTTTTTTCATGAGGCTACAGACTTTAGCTTCATGACTTTTTAAAGAATTTTGTAAAGAAATTTTTTTTAATGTTTTTGTATTCTTATGTGTAACTGCTTTTATGGGCCTTTTCTTACCTTAATTACTTTTTTTTTCGTGGATCATTAGTCTTTTCTAATTTTTCATTACAATTTTAATTACCTTGAAACTCAAGTTTCTTCTCTTCAGTTTAACTTTACAGTATTATTTTAACTATACTGTAATTATTATTTTACCCCTATTTGCGTTATTTTTACCTTAATATTTTTTAATCCTTTATTTAAAATTTAACTACTGAGAACTCGCACCTTGATAAGATATAACTTGCGTACAGGAGATAAAGTCGACAAGACCTAGGTACTCCACTTGTAAAAACTAAACTGGATTGGATTGGATAATCACAGTTCTCGTGAATAAATAAATATCATGCAGGTTTGGACGCTACGAGCGTCCGATCTTGCAAATTGTCATTCGTCAGTACAGTTAGGGGAAATTCAGTATTTGGAATTTCTGTCCGTCAAATTCTATGAGTTCATTTATTGCGAAGCATCATGCAAGTTTGGATGCCTCGAACGTCTGAACAGCTATGAAAATACGTACGCACTCGGCACTTTTCAATTACAGGAAACCCTCTTATAACACGGTAGATAAGTTCCTAGAAAATGCTGTGTTGGGTGAAACCGAGTTATATGAGACCCAGAGTCAGTACAAAAAGGGAGGTTACGTAACAAAAACTTAATAAAAACAAACATTTTTTAAAAATTTCATATAAGCAACTTCCGGCTTTACTCCGGCATGACCGGATCAAATCAAAGCTTCTCATTAAGAGATCAAAATGAACATCTGATCGAAGCAAAAGCAAAATTGCATCTGCCGACGTCATCAGTACGAATTCGAACAACGCAGCGTTCGTCCACGTGGGGGTATTACGTCACACGTGTAAACTTGGAACTTCGCCAATCCGGCTTCAATCTTTTCGCCAAAGGCACTCGTTAAAATAATTTTTCCTCTCGATTTCTGTGGAGGCATAAATTCGGAACTTATTACTGCTATCTATGTTCCTGTATCAATTAAAGTCTTTAACTATTGATTGTCCACCAAAACGTTTACATACTGAAGCGGATTAATATGTAGGTCCATTTTCTCAGGTTTAAGATGATCAAATCTTACTTCAGCAGTTAAAATGTCACCTTGTTTCTCTATTTTATTGGTTGCTTGTTCATTGCATCTTTTCGGACAGTCTCTTGCAAAATGAGGCAAACCGCAAATATAACACTCTTTGGTTGCTTGGTTTCTCGTATTTGGGTAATCTTCTATTTTTATAGTTTTATACCGGTGTTCTCTCTGCTGAGGGGGTATATATTTCTGGTCCATGCGATTCTGTTCTCCTCTGTCACCGTGATTAAAATTTTGACGTTTAAAATTGCTCGTTGAATTCTCCTTCGAAAATGAATTTCTTGTATTTTTGTTCATACCTTCCACGTGTAGGCACATCTAGATCGACGAAAAAACTGGTCCACGCTACTTACTATACGTTCAACAACCCGACTGTTAAAAAATCGCGCGCAAGCGAAACGGGGGAAAAATCTTGCCAATTTGGCGCTCGCCACAAATACCTGTTCTGGTGGAAAAGGGCAAAGCAATTGGTCAGCGGCGGCAGTCTGCGGCGATAAAATGGACAAAACCACTCTGCCAAATATGCCAAGTGACTGGACCTTTATAATTACCAAAAGGCGCTGAAAAAATTTCGGAAAACTTTTATCGAATAATTAAAATTCAAAATTGTGTAGCTGTATGCTACAATATTGAATTATGCGAATTATGTATTGGGAGAAAATTTATGTATTTGAAGTGTCTACACTGCCCATATGGTTTCCTTACTGTTATATAATTATTCTCACATTGAATAGATAATGCATTTGATGTCATGCATAATTTATAATGCCAAAGGTGATACAGCTGATTGCTTTAAATGGTACTAATAAGTAATCTTACTAACTTCCTAACAGGTTGCATAGGCTTTTGTCATAGACTAAACACAAAACAAAAAATTACACGAAAATTGTTAAAAACTTGATAAGACACAATACCACAAGTAGGGCTGTGAGGATATGTCATTCTCTGGCACATCCTATACTTACCGTGAACTACAGGGTGTCTCAAAAAACATTGACTGATTTTAAAAATTTATAAAAAAAAAGTATACAAGGTAGGAACTGAAAATTCAAAGATGTGTTACCGCATATATTAGAGATTTTTTCTGTGTCAAGAAAGTTCAATAGAGCGTGCTAGTTGTTCCGTGAAAACGAAAGTTGTAAAATGGCTAAAGTTGTAAATGGCTATTTTGCTGTCCCACAAATTTCTTATTTACATCCCAAAATCATTTGGCAACAAGATGGTGCACCGCCTGTTTGGGGTATGATTGTACGAGACTTTTTAAATGAGGAATTTCCAAACAGGTATATTGGACGAGATGGTCCCATCCAATGGCAGCCTCGATCTCCAGACATTACACTTCTTGAATTTTTTCTTCAAATGGGATCAAAATTTTCAAAGATATTTTTAAAAGTTTATTCAACAAAAGTGGACAGTCTCAAAGAACCCAAAAAGCGCATAATTGCTGAAATTTCATGTGTGACGGAATCCATTTTGGATCGCACATGGACTGAAATGGATTACCGTCTGGATATTTTCCTTGCCACAAAAGGACTGCATATTCATATTTATTGACTATACTAAAAATAAACTCTAATATATAAGGTGTATGTCAATTTCTAGTTCCTACTATGAGTATTTATTATATAAATTTTTAAAATGTGTCAAGGTTTTTTGAGACACCATGTATATTCTGTCAAAAAGACCCTTGATAATATCCCTTAGCTGACTCCCCCCACCCATGACTGGTTGTAGGAAAATCAGAGTTCATTCACGGGCTGCATCTACCCGATGCTGGGTGCATTTGGAAAAAAAAGACAAAAAGTCTTTCTAAATATATTTATTTAGAAACATATTTATTCATAATATATTTCTAAATAAATAAATTTAGAAATATATTTATTCATATGACAACAGTCCTGCTCCCAAATCGGAGCTTATTCTCTTGCAAAGACAAGCACTCAACTGCCAGTCTGGCGTGATCAACAGCAGCGCGGAGCGCTAGTTACTATTTCACTTCACTTCAGAATACTGGTACAAGAGGAGTCGTCCTGGCACTCCCCTTCTCCTAAACTGCGATAGAAGACCCCAATCTGCACTGTCTAGGCTTCCTAGTGGACACTGTGGGAAATTGAAATTATTGTACAATTGTATTTGTTTTGGCGTACTAGTAGCGCCACCTGGTTGCTTCGCGGTTCATGCGATAGAGAGTGTATAGTTAGTTTGGTGGTGGACATCTTGAAAGAAATAAATGCTTGAGGCCTTGAAATCGTGTTTCGTGAATTCTCTTGGATATAAATTTGCTTCTTGGTCAAGTTACACATGGTGACGAACCCCGCGATCTGGATGGGGGTACCTTTAGATAAATATTGACACTTCAAGGTAAGGGTATTTAGACTTTTGAAATTTAGTGACTTTGATTCGGAATCATCTTGAAATGGAAAAATTGATAAGCTGAAAGCAAACCGTTCCCACAATTAGGTCTGGATACAACTAAATTAATAGGGTAAAATCGAATCATATTTACAAGCTGACATTAGATGAAAGAATAAACTGATATTTTATCAGAAAGTCTTGAACAATTAAAATAGAAAGAAACTTTCCTTAAAGATTTGGATTCCGAAATCGAAGAGGACATTGATGATCCTTTAGAGTTTGAAAAAGAAACAAAACTTTGCGAAGAGTATTTAGAAAAAATAATTAGCATCAAATTTAAATTAAAAATCGGCTTAAAAAACGTGAAGCTGCCGATGTTTCTAAAGATGCTTCCGTATCTGAAACACTTCTGTTCTTGAAAATTCTTTCTGTTGGTAAAATCAAAGTAATGCACCGGCAATTAAACTACCTAAGCTTCAAATAAAACCTTTTAATGGTGAATTAAGTGAATTTCTTGAATTTTTTAATTCATTCAAGGGCAGCTATTGACTCGAATGAGTCACTAACGAAAATAGAAAAATTTGTCTATTTGAGATCGCTTTTAACGGGACCTGCATATAACACAGTAGCCGGATTTACGCTAACAGAAGAAAATTATGTTGCTTGTATTAATTTATTAGAAGATCGATTGGAAAGCCTAGCGATATCATATCATGTAACTTAAACAAAATTCTGAAGATCGAAATTGTTAAACATTCTTCTAATGTTAAAAGTTTAAGAAAACTGTATGATGAACTTGAAATTTGTATAAGAAATTTAGATTCGTGTGGCGTAGGTTCAGCTACGTACGGACATACTCTTGAGTCCGACTATTATAAAGTTATTACCTCATGATTTAGTTCTTGATTATCATAGACAACGTGATCCTGAAAGAAGAATGAAATAACAGAGTTGGTAAAATTTATAAAGAAAGAATTGAATGTAGAGAAGCCGCTCTACGGCATACAGGAATTCATAATACTAAAATCTTAAGTAATAATAACAATGATCGCTATTATTCAAAGTCATAGTCAAGTAACTATCGTGTGAAAAATAGTATTCCGTCAGCGACAGCCTTGATACTTTTTCTAAAACCGTATTGCATTTTTTGTAAATCTACTGAACATAATTCTAAAATTGTCATCTGAATCTGATGAAAGAAAACGTTTTTAAATTGAGAAAAGAAGGGAGGTGTTATCGGTGTTTTGGAAGGCACCTTTCTTCTCAATGCAGGGTTAAATTGGAACAGTGTCAAAATTGCAATTCAAATGCTCATAATGTGTTATTTTGTACGAAATCGAAAATTCCAGAAAATTGTTGAGAAAAATTAAAAATGAGCCTCCGATTAATAATGATAATTCTCCACTTGAAAACGAAACTGTAGTAGCTTCATTGTGTGAAAAGAAAGTTAAACAAGATTTAAATATACTCTTTTACAAACTTGTACTGTTGAAGCTTCCGCGAATGGCAAATCAAAAATTATTCGAATACTTTGTGATTCTGGTTCAGAAAAAACATTCTTAGATAGAAACATTGCAGATGCCCTTCACTTACAGTCGATTAGAAAAGAGAGGCTATTAATTTATTCCTTCGGTCAGCGAAATGCTTGGGAAAAAGTTTGAAGTTGTGTTGTTAAAGTTATCCAGTCTCATAGATCCCAAACAAAATATCGAAGTAGAAGCTTTAGTACAGATAACATTACCGGCGCCACATTGCCATGCTATAATTCACAGGACCCGGATGTAAACAAATTTATTTCAGATCGTAGTTTACTTGCCGATAGCTGTCGACAGTTGCCGATTCAGCTCTTGTTAGGAGGAAACTTTTTATGGGAAATATTTGGGGGAACTCAGAAAATAAAACCAGGCTTGTTTATTTCCCAAACAATATTCGGCTGCACTGTTCAGGGTCAAGCCGATTTACGGAGGTCAACATCTGTAGCTTGTAACAGAGTTGCTGTGATGAATGTCTCTCACGATCTGAAAAACTTTTGGGATTTAGAATCTCTGGGAATTGTTGAAACAAACGAGAGCTCTGACGAATGCCGCGTTTTGCAGGATTTTCAAAATAGCTTAAAGTTTACTGAAGGGCGTTATGAAGCACCTTTGTTGTGGAATGAATCAAAAGAAGAATTAGAAAACAATTTTGTGGTCGCAAAAAGGAGATTTTATAACCTAGCAAATAAATTTAATCAAGATAGGCAATTATTTGATAATTACAACTCAGTTATAAAGGAACAATTAAAACAGGAATAATTGAAAAATGTGAGGATTTAGCTCTAGATGATTCATACTATATGCCATAGACCGTGATAAAAACTGATCGGATACTACAAAATTACGTATTGTTTACGATGCTTCTTCAAAATTAAATGGCCCATCTTTGAATGATTGTTTGTTGCCAGGGCCAAACTTGAATCCTAACATTTTGGATTATATTAAAATTTCGTGAAAACAAAATAGCTTTCTCTGCGGACATTCAAGGTGCATTTTTGCAAATAAAGGTAAAGAACGAAGACCAGAATTTCTTACGCTTTTTATATTTTGACGACTGTGACATTGAAAAAAATATTGTACCCTACAAAATGAAAAGAGTGACATTCGGAGTCACTTGTAGTCCCTTTATATTGGCCGCTACGATCAAACACCATATTAAGCAATATAAAGAAAGTAAAGAGGAGAGCGTTGAGATGTTGGATACTTCATTGTATGTTGATGACTTGTTTTATGGAGCTGAAAGTGTGTCGAAAGCATTTAGTTTGTCCTCGGATGCTGTGTTTATTTTAGGTGATGCTGGATTTAATTTGAGAAAACTGAATACTAACTCCAAAGAGTTGAAAAATTTATGGGTTGAAAATGGACTTTGTGATGTTAGTAATGATAGGGAAAATAAGAGTTTTAAGGTGTTAGGTTTGGTATGGAATGTGGTCGAGGATAAATTTGAGTTAGAGGTAGCTAGTTTATTGGACGGTTTAGAAGACTTAAGTGCGTGTAAGAGATCAGTGTTGCATACAGTGGCCAAAATATTCGATCCTGCGGGTTTTGTTTCTCCATTCGTGTTAAGAGTTAAGCATCTTATGCAGGAAATATGGGAAAGAGGTTTAAACTGGGACGATGATTTGCCGGAAGATATGATAGTGAAGTGGAAGGATTGGTGTTCGGAGATACGTCTATTGAAGGAGTTAAGAATTGATAGATATTATTTTCGGGTTGTATGCATGGAATGAGTTCCAATGCGCAGCTACATGTGTTTTGTGATGCGTCTCCTGTAGCGTACGGTGCGGTTGCTTATTTTCGATTCGAGAATGATAGTGGTGAGATATTGACCTCATTTATCATGTCTAAATGTAGAGTTAGTCCTTTGAAAAAGTTAACGTTGCCTAGACTTGAACTCATGGGAGCTTTAATTGCTTCGCGGATTGTTAGTTATTTGAAGAATATTTTCTAGTTTCAGACTATATTTCTTTGGACTGATTCAAAAATAGTTTTGAGTTGGATAAAAGGGTCTGCTAAGAAATGGAAACCTTTTGTTTGTAATAGGGTAATGGAAATTCAACAGTTTACGAATCCCATAGATTGGAGACATTGTGAGGGTAAGAGTAATCCTGCTGATCTTTTAACTAGAGGTTGTAGTGTTAGAGACTTACAGAGATCTTGGAAATGGTGGCATGGTCCTGAATACTTGTCATTGCCTGAAGATAAGTGGCCTAGAAGTGATTGTGTTGTTACTAAAAAAGAAGTGAATAATGTTGCAGAAGAACAAAAATCAAAACCTGAACTAAGTCTGCATTGTGCTATCGAATACACACTAAAGTGGAATTTATCTTGGATTTGGAAAAGTACAATTCTATTAAAAAGTTTGTCGTATAACAGCATGGGTAAAAAGATTTATTTCTAACGCTAAAAATAAGAAGGAAGATCGAAAGTTTGATGAGTTATCAGCAGAAGAATTGGAAGAAGCAGAGAAAATATGGATTCGACAAATCCAAGAAAATATTATTTTGATGAACTCAAATGTCTTAAAGAAGGAAAACAAGTCCCTAGGGAATCGAGAATTCTTGACTTGAACCCTATGCTTTCTGATGATGATCTGATAGTAGTAAAAGGACGATTGCAAAAGTCTAATCTGGAGTTTTATACTAAACATCCTATAATAATCCCTTCCAAGGACAGGTTTGCTGAACTATTGATTTGGGACGCTCATGAAAAAGTTTTCCACGCCGGAGTGTCGAATACTATCGTACAGTTACGAGAAAAATTTTGGCTGACGAAAGGTAGACAAGCCATAAAAAATCAACTTAAAATGTATTGTGTGTAAAAGACTTAACTCGGTTCCTGGAACACAGATTACTGCCCCTCTTCCTGCTAATCGCATCGAACAAGCACCACCTTTCTCAGTGGTTGGAATGGATTTCGGTGGTCCCTTATATGTCAGGACAGTGCTGATAAACATACATTTACTTTTTACTTGTGCGGTTACGAGATCTGTGCATTTGGAATTAGTTAGAAACTTAACAACAGAAACTTTTCTGTTAGCTTTTCGGCGATTTGTCGCACGACGTGGACTGTGTTCTACAGTATACTCCGACAATGCACGTACCTTTAAGAGTGCTGAACTCGAGCTGAAATATTGGTGGTCAACAATCAGTGATCCTAAGGTGAAAGACTTCTATTCTACACATGGAATTACGTGGAACTATATTGTTGAAAAGGCGTCGTGGTGGGGCGGATTTTACGAGAGACTGATCCGTTCTGTAAAAGTTGCCCTAAGAAAAACTCTTGGAAAATCATCGTTGACACGAGAGCAGCTGGAGACTGTCATTACGGAAATTGAAGGTGTATTAAACTCCAGACCACTCACTTATGTTTACACCACTAGTGACGAGCCGATTCCTTTAACCCGGCTCATTTTCTTTTAGGTAGAAGAGTTACGAATCTACCAGCAGTAAAATTACATTGTGAAGGTCAGTTCTCTACCAGGAAATTATTAGTTAAAACATTTAATTATAGAGAAAGGTTAATGCAATCATTTTGGAATAGGTGGAAAAAAGATTATTTAGTGAATTTAAGATCTACACATTTGGTAAGTAAAAATAAGATTCGCGAATTTAAAATCGATGATATTGTTTTGATTCATCAAGACCATTTGCCCAGAAACTTTTGGAAACTGGGAAGGATTGTTGATGTATTTCCTGGTAGAGATGGCAAAATAAGATCTTGTAGCATAAAAACAGAAACAGGTGTAGTAAAACGACCTGTACAATTATATATAATCTTGAGTTAAACGATTAAAATTAAACTGTATATGTACATATTTTAAACTAAATTGAATACTGTATATAATGTAAATATTTTCTTCATACATTTATGTTTAAAAAAAATAGAAAATTTGAGCGTTATGCTTTTATTTACGGACTGTGTTGACTGTTGGAGGTATGTTTAAATTGAAATTTCTCTTTGTATTAATTCATTATATTTTCTAGATGATATAATTTGAAGTTACTTGGTTAATTGTGTTTTGTGTATTTTCTTATATTTTATAATTGAATTACTTGATTTCATGTTTAAAATGATTCTTATGTGATTACTTGATATATATGTATTTGATATCCCTGATTTATGCATGTAAAACTGTTTTAAAATGTTTGATGAACCCCGTTCATCGGGGGGCAAGATGTTGGAAATTGAAATTATATTGTACATTGTATTTGTTTTTGGCGTACTAGTAGCGCCACCTGGTTGCTTCGCGGTTCACGCGAAGAGAGTGGATAGTTAGTTGGTGTTGGACTCTTGAAAGAAATAAATGCTTGACGCTTGAAATCGTGTTTCGTGAATTCTCTTGGATATAAATTTGCTTCTTGGTCAAGTTTCATCAGACACCTCAATAGCCTTTCTTTTGACGGGGAAAGAAAGGTGTTTTTTATCTGTGCTAATGCCCACTGTGGGATTCATGGAAATGAGATGGTAGACGCTGCAGCTAAACAAGCGACAACACTGAATGAAATCACAGGAAATTATAAATTAACTAAAGAACAGATTAAGAATAAAATTGATAATTATTACATAAATATGTGGCAAGAAATGGGGAGAAAAGCAGTTTAGGAAGGAAAGTCTTTGAGGTATTCCCTTGAGTTTCTACGAAAAGACTGTCGGCAGATTTCCTTCTTAATCAAGCAATAACTGAACATGGCTGTATAGGGGTCTATCAAAACAGATTTTATGCTAAAACAGATCTTTGTGAGTGTGGCAAAATACAAACTATAAAGCACTGTATTTACAACTGTACCAAATGGGCTGAAGAACGAAAAAACTTACCATTGGGCTTTGAAGATTGGGCCCTGTAACGAGGAATTCGTTCCAGAAATAATTAATTTGGTTGGGCTCATAACGCACGTTAAATTAATATAAAATCTCTAATTCTAAATAGTTGTCCCTTAAAATAAAATAGCGTAATTTCTATACCGTTCCCTCGACGTGTGTGTTCTTGAGAATTTTAGCCGTTGCCCCATTTCTCTTAAACCGTAAAACTCCAACTATAATGTGCTTAACCAGGTGTTAGTCCCAGGATTCCCTTGTTAAGTTTCACTAAAATGCACTTTTTATGGCTGATAATTGCAGCGTGTGTCATGTGGACACCCAACTAGCCCCATAAAATCTGTTGTAAGTTAGAAATATATGGCGTTCTCTCCTTTTTCCTTTGTCCAAGAGAGCTTTTTCCCACGTGTGAATTTGGTGACAGCTTGGCGTGAAGGCACTCTCCGAAGTTGTTCTTTCTCTCCTCGTTCGACCAATCACGCCGAGGCGCGAATTTCGTGTATCAGGGCTAAGCCATTCACGGGCCTCCATTTTGGCAGGGCGTTCGGTGCTCTCCTCTTGGCGAGGCTTCGGCATGGCCGGGTTCTTGTTATTGGCCATTAAGCGCTCGCGTAGTTTTTTTACTATATTTTTCCTCCGCGCTGAGGTAAGCTTCCGTACTCGTGGCACGTGTGGTCTGTCTTTGTTAATTGGCATTTTCTTGTTATGGTAACCCTCGTGTCCGCGTTTTTCCAGGCATGTCCATTGATGAGAAGAAATATACCAGTTAGCCATATTTTTTTAGTGAGAGAGTCGTCTCTTATATATATATTTTTGGTTTTAAGCATCTCGGTCAGTTTTGGCTCTGCCAATTCTGCATCGGGAGGCTATTTTTGCATTTGTCGAAATCTATTGATCATCTTAAAGCTAAATAATTCCGAGCTCCTTTTTTTGCTTGTAAAGATTTTTATTATGTTACCCAAGACGGCACAGAAAATAAACATATTTTTATTTTTAATGATTTGGAAGATTACTTGCTTACCAGCTTCCTTTTTTTGGACAACGTTGACAGTGAATACCGGGTAATTGCGGCACACAGGCAATATAGTACGATCAAGTATTCGACTCCTCTTTCCAGCCACCCGAATTAGGGGTCTCCTGCTACCGTTCGGAGAAACTAAAAAAAAAACCGTAGTCTCTCGTCCCTTAAAGACATTAATTTGTAGCATTAGACATATCCTGATCTCATGGGACGACACTTCAAGGATCCTACAACTTGGATTTGATCCCTCATCAACGATTCAACATTATCTTCTGGACTTCCACTTAGACTGTTTCCGTCTCTTCATTTTCCCTTTACGAAGGAGACTGTTGTCATCCCAAAACATCAATAGCAGATAAGTTTCTACATCACAGAACGAACAATTCCCCTTCACAAAACCGGCCGAGTCTCCAGTATAGGCCCCTAATAAATTATTTTCGGATTATTATATTCTAGAAGGTATATCAAGAATATTATGCAGGAACTTAAGAATATGCACTTCCCCTACAAGGGGAAGGTGGATAACCCCTCAGATTGAAAATAAAAAAAGACACGTAAACGAATTGTAAAAAGAAAAATTTCCGGACCCGGCTGGACAGGATTGAAGTCGGTATGATTAGTTTTTATTATTGAAGGGCCGTATAACCCTCGGGTGTGGACGGCGGCGATATTTCTTATCTGCGCTAAGTGCCATGTCCGACAGGCAACGCCGGAGCACATTTTGGAGTGCCTGGTACTCACCAGAGAACCTTCTGTCAGCACCTCATAACAAACCCTCTTCTCGTCCTTGACTTTGCCCGTGTCAACAACCCCATGGATCTCATCCGAATTTACATTCGGTTGCCAGAGGATTAGCAGCAACAATAACAACAACTTAAGACACAATATAGCAGCTTAATACAATCAACCACAAAATTTAAAATTGATAAACGGATTCGAATTGGTATACGCAATGCTTCATCACAAAAAAATTTAATTCTATGCCTTAGATTCTAAAAAGTAGTAAAACGCAAAATCCATCATAGACTTCCTATGCAAACATTTTTGTGGCGCAAATTATTTACCACCCTAACTAATTGTGTGACTTATTATTTTTTTGTCTATTTATGCTAACCATTCAATGCCAGACTCTTAATAGCCTTTCTCTCCTCTGTCAGCACCTGTGAATAGCATTTGAACTTTGATGTCTTTATCATTTTCTCTTTTTCTTCTAATTGATTCCTACATAATTCCTTTGTGTCCTTATTCCGCCTCTTCGGGTCTGTTTTTATTTCCCATCTTACCGCCTCGACTTCTTTCTAAAATACGGCTCCTTCGAGAAATCGAGCAAATGACCACAGACGTGTTTTACGTCACGGTCTTCTAATCGAGTAATCTTTTGAGTCCCCGCCCAAATAATGCTCGCGACGTTCAGATAAAATAATTCATTCATTCTCCAATTTACAACAAAAATATGAAAGATTTTCGCATCTTTTATTTGCCCTAGAGATAATCGCTTCTAATTTTCTGCCACCTTATCTTTATCTAAATACACTGAAGTGCCACTGAATTAGGGATAGCAAAGCCTATGCAAATTGTGTAGCGCTGCGCATCATGTATGCGCAAGTGAGGGTGCTGTGGTAACTGCATATATAGCGCGTACTGTGGTTGTTCTGAATTAGTTCTTGGAATTGCCGGTATGGGTAAACTGCCTGATTTAGACGCCTTCGATCGCGGACAAATAGTAGATGCGCGACGCATGGGCCATTCAATTTCCGAAATCGTCAGACAGCTAGGATTTTCAAGGTCGACAGTGTCAAGAGTAT
Source organism: Dolomedes plantarius (assembly GCA_907164885.2). NCBI lineage: Eukaryota > Metazoa > Arthropoda > Arachnida > Araneae > Dolomedidae > Dolomedes > Dolomedes plantarius. The sequence goes on along the minus strand of OU015499.1, from coordinate 64,586,608 downwards.
ACCAAGTATACATGGATGGTGGAAAGAAAAACTAGCGATCGGGCAAACTGCAAAGGACAATTAGCCTTGACAGTGCGTGGTGAGAGACGGCTCAGGCGTATTGTACGTAGCCAGCGAAGCCAAACATTAGCTCAAATTACCACCCAGTTTAATGACGGCGCCAGTCGTACAGTCAGTAAACGGACTGTGCAACTCTCGCTTCACCGTATGGGTTTCGGGAGCCGTCGACCTACGAGAGTACCATTTCTCTATACTCGCCATCGGGCTGCACGTCTTGCCTGGGCAAGAGAGCACAGAGACTAGAGTGTAGAGGACTGGAAACGAGTAGCATGGAGTGATGAGTCTCGATTCCGACTATTTTACGCCGACGGGAGGCTGAGAATATGGCGTCAGGCTCATGAAGCCATGGATCCTGCATGCCTGGCTGGAACTGTACAAGGGCATGGTGGCTCAATCATGGTCTGGGGTGTTTTTCCGTGGCACAGTTTGGGATCTTTGGTGCGTGTACTAACCTCCCTCAATGCAATTCGGTACGTAGAGTTGCTGAGTGATCACCTCCATCCGTTTATGCTGTTCTGTTATCCGCACGGTAATGGAGTTTTCCAGCAAGACAACTGTACCTCTCACAAGTCCCGGTTGGCTACTGGCTGGTTGGATGAGCATTCCTCTGACTTCTCTGTCATGAATTGACCACCTAGAAGCCCAGACTTAAATCCTATTGAGCATCTTTGGGATGTTTTGGAACAAGGCGTGAAAGGCCATCACACAGCACCAAACAACCTTACTGAATTATGGACAGCTTTAGCCAATATTTGGCAAGCCATTCCCGTGGAACGTTTCCAGAAACTTGTTGAATCTATGCCTCGTCGTGTGGCAGCCGTTATCAAGGCCAGAGGAGGCCCAACTCGTTACTAGGTAGGTATCTTTAATTCAGTGGCACTTCAGTGTATTATAACTGTTAATTCGAAACTAGCGACCATTCTTATTTTCTGATTAATGTGTATTTTAAGAAGTTTCTAACCCCCCCCCCCTACACATACAAACACCAACAAAAATGGACTAGTCTTGAAGATTTAAATTACGTGATCATTTAATAATTTAATCCAATTCGTGTATTCACAATTTATTTCATATCTCTAAATCTGTTGCTCTACTTATAAAATTTTTATTCATTTTTTCAGATTTCAAAAGTAAAAAAATCAAAAGCTCGTTTACTGTTCGATATCGATAAAATGACGAAATTTCAAACACATTTGAAGTCAAACCACAGAGGTTTTTTGAAAAGTGATTAGTAGAACGGAGCGTAAAAAAAATCTTTCGCTTTTGTTTCTGCCCTAGTGCGGAAAAGTTGGGTGCTGGTGGGTAGGTCACGTACGCAAAGTTTTGGGAAATACAAAAAATATCTTCCCTTTCCATTTCGTCCCTGATTTTTAGCAGATTTTTACCATAGAGTCAAAAATGTGTATTTTCATTGTTTTGCATGCAGCTCTTCGCTTTTTTCTGAAATAAAATTCTGAAAATACCCAAGACCTATCCACGGGTTGTGGATGCATTGCGCCTTCTACCCATGCCCACCCATCCACCCAACCATATGGGCACTTAACTCTTTTTGCCCTTGCAGTTATTCCGGTTTTTTCTCGGTACTCGCATTTGGTTTCAAATGATGGCATAGCTTTTCTCGACACTGTTCGTGTTCTAACTAAACCGTCACAAATATTTTCTGCACACACAGCCGCAGAAAACACTGTTACTAGTTTCTCGAAACGTTCAACACTATGGGTGTGGCAAGGAAATGTTAGGATTCACAGATGTTGAGCTACAGACTCTCCACTGGAAATCAAATTTCTCAAATCATCTTCTGCCAAGTGAGATGTTATTGGGGGTTCCGACAAATTACATTTCTGCCAATCAATAAGGCCTATATATGAAACTGCCTCGAAGTTGAGTGACGGAATGTTGAAGTGTCTGATTCCTCCGTTTTTTTCCCTTTCTTGCTCGTAAAATCCTACGTAGTCCAAGTTTTCTAATGGGCTCTCTGCCGTCAGTGATCACTGACAATATATTGCTTCCGGGTGGCGAAATAGCCATTTGTCTGGATAATGGGATCTACGGCAGTCGTTAATTCGTTTTTAAGATAGCGCCAGACATTTATTGTCTTCCACATATTTCGTGGACCATCCGTGCAATATGCATTTAATTTGACTGTAAAACAGATAGGTGCGTACACTTTCATGATGAACTCTGCCAGAAATTGAAGTTCGTGTAAAGGATTTGAAGACCTAATGTATAACCACTTATTCGATTTGCTGTTGTCAGCCAACGTGGATGAGACATTTTCAAAGGGTGCTTTTGTGATAAACTTGATGAGCAGTTTCAATCTTTGACAGCTTGACAAATATCCCAAAGGTATCAACGGTCTGTGCTAAAATCCTTTGCTTCGATTTTCGAAAATTCGCTGGAAATGACTACAAACCTGAATATTGTGCGACGGAACAGTCGTTAATACTGGCTATAAAACCGGGGTAATTCGCTGTTTTGAGGAAGCCATTGGGAAACCCTTGCACTGATTTATCTGCCAATTTCACGCAAATGAGTTGCCACTCCGACATTTAGTGCAGCATTTGGATGGTGGAACGAGCAGCCTTAATACATATTCTGCTCCTATTCGGAAAGCATTCGCAAATTGGGAAAACCTCCCAATTTGGGAGATAGCATAACCTCACAAAACCATTGACTATACCATTAAAGAAAAAACTCCTCCTCCCAAAAAAATGTTGCAACTGCTCTGGAGATCATCCTGTTAACTGTAGAGGATGCCCCAAATTCCCCCATAATTTACCTCAACCTCAGAAATCACAAACGTCTAAAGTAAATCCTAATACTAGTTATGCGAATTCTGCTGGTTCATATTCCGCTCCTACCCTAGTAGATTATGCTTCCTCTTATGCTGATTCTATCCCTGAACCTTCTACCGGTGCACCGGCACACCCATCAGTAGAGAAATTATCAATCTCTTGGCCTAAATGAGAGAAATCGGTTCTATCGTGAACGACTTAAAAAACTGTCTTGAAGTTACTGACTTCTCGGATCTGCTAGTTACTCTAAGGCAAACTAAGGAACGCATTCTGCAAGCCAAATCTTCCGATGATCAGGTAGTTGCTTTCATCTACTCTATGCTCACTCTTCCATCTAAAACCAAGCTGCCATCAATGTTTTTAAATCTTTCTCCATTGTCGCTTGGAACGCCAATGGCTTTTAAGTAAAATTCGGGAGTTCAAGGAATTCATAAATTAGTATTGCCCCGATATTATTCCTATTCAAGAAACTCTCCTTCAACCAGTGGATACGTTCAAAACTCCTAATGATACTGTTTACCGTAGTGACTATGTTGACCCCACTCGTAATGATCGCGCAATGAGGGGTACTGCGATTGCGTTAAAATGACCCTCCATCACCATGATATTGTACTGCCCGCGCTCAAAGTTATCAGCGCTACTGCGATTAACGTCTATCTCCAGAACCACTCACCTCTGACTTTGTCAAGAAAAGTCATAAGAAATGAGCTCCTGATGTACGGACATTTCTATTAGAATTTGCCGGAAAATTGTTACTCTTTTTCGGCATTGATTATTCCACTTTTACGGCAAGAGTTTCTATATATATATTTATGCATGCGTCTATATATATGTATATATATATATATATATATATATATATATATATATATACAGTCGAACCCCGTTATAGCGAACCTGGTATATAACGAACTCCCGGATATAACGAAAAAAAATGTTGGTCCCCCCCGTTTTCCTATTGTATTTAATGCTAATTTATCCTTTTATAGCGAACCTCCGAAATCTTAAGAATCAGCTATAACGAACATTTTTTTCAGTCGACTACTGAATTTTTAAATTTTTAAACTTTTAAGAATTTGAAGATACAACGAATGTTGAAGAAGCAAGAATGTTGAAGAAGAAGATGATGATGAAGATTTACCTATCGCGATGTGGATAGAAAAGCACAAAATCTCATCATTCTCAGATTGTGGCGTGCAATTGTTCGAAACCTGTGATGATGAAGTCATTACATGTGAAAATTCGACTGATGAATACATTGTGGAAGAAATTAAAACGAATCATTCTGAAATCGAAGATTCTGAAGCTGATGAAGAAGAGCACATAAATGACGAAATCCCCACCATTTTAGATGCTACAGCAGCGATGAGTGTCATTAATAAGTTTTGTCGACACAATCAGCGGAAGAAAGAGTGTTGGGGTCATTCTATGTATTGGACAAAGAAATTCATAAAAGGTTTTTGAAATCGGCATCACGTTAGCAGAAGATAACCGATTATTTCTGCATGAAAACAGTGAGCAACTCTTAAAGATAAAATCGATTTATTTCCATTTGTCTTCATTTTTAGTTAATTTAATTAGTATTGTGTCAGTTTAATGTAATCGATTTAGTGAATATAATTCGTTAATGATCATTTTTAATAGATTTTATCATTTTTTCAGTACAGCATATTGAATATTCATAGCAACAAATCAGTTATGCATTTTGTGAACTCTAACATACTTCTTAATGGTTCGGATATAACGAACCACCGGATATAGCGAACAAAACTTTTGGTCCCTTGAAGTTCGTTATAACGGGGTTCGACTGTATTATGTATATATATATATAGGATGGCAAGATGTCTAGGGGAATGATAATGCAAATTTTTGCACAAACAAATACTATTTATTATTCTTGGGACATGACAATTACAAGGGACATTTACTAGACAGTTATAGGGACATTCAGAATTAAAATAACCGCTCTCTTCACCATTCAACACAGATCAATTCGATGCGTGGGCAGTCTCGCGGAGATGACCTAACTCGTCACTCCCTACGATCGCTCTCCTGTTTTCTCTTCACGCACGTTTTACCTTGCCGCGCAAACCTCAGCGACATCTAGTAGCCATTCTGCACAACGTAGCTATTCCGCAATTCTGGTACGGTCTGCCTCATTCCTATAGCGCTCGTCTATCCTGACTAGCAGTGTCCTCACTGCTGCAACAGCCTAGGATCTAAAATACACGAACTAAAAAAACAAAACACATAGATTAGTATACAGTTTACAAACATTAAATTCTGGCCAAAACATTTTTATAAGTCAACATTTGGTCCAGGGCTTCATTTGGTCCGCTGATGAAGATGCAACATTTGGTCCTTCATGATCTCCAATTTTGGCGACATCGTAGCGATCATGGTATTTAACTTTAGTAACACGGTAGGGTCCAAAATATTTCGGTCGGAGTTTCAGCTTACTTCTAAACTGAGTTCTCATAATTGCCACCAGTTCTCCTTGCTTGTACTGATAAGCTTCCTTGCGTTTTCTATTGTAAGTCTTACGATTCTCCTCTTGAATTTTTAAAATATTCTGCTTAGCGTCTTTCTTAATGCTATCACGATGTTGATTAAATTGGTTTTGACTTTCTTCCACAAGCAAATTCTTATAAGGGCATCCTCGGGATTTTTCATTCTGGTTCCTATGAGTAATTCAAACGGTGAGTACTTAGTACTACGTGACGTACTGCAGTTTAAAACTCTTTGCAATGAGTCAACATGTTTAAACCACTTCTCGGGATCATTTAAGGACATCTTTGTTAATACCGGGATAAGGGTTCTCTGTATTCTTTCCACTTGACCATTCGCTCTTGGTACTCCCGCAGTTATTTGTACATGATGTATATTCTCTTTAGTGCAGTATTCTTCGAATTCGTTGGATCTGAAAGCTCCTCCTCGATCACTGATTATGGTCGAAGGATTCCCGAAGGTTTTCTGCTGTAGTTTTAGTCTTTCGATGGCTTCTTGCGCTGTGGTACTTTTAGTTGGATAAAGCCATGTGAATTTTGTAAATGCATCTACGACCGTGAAAATGTGATTGTAATTCTTATTGGTTGTTGGCAGTGGTCCAATGAAATCCACACGATATGTTGATAATGGCGAATCTTCCTTAGGAATAGGATGTAACAGTCCTTCTCCTTTCCCAGTCTTCTTATTTACCACTATGCATTCAACACAGTTTCTTATCACATTCTCAACACACTTTCTCATGTTTGGGAAATAAAAATTGCGTTTCACCAAGTCTTCAGTTTTTACAGCAGCAAAATGTCCAAACGAATGTGCATGCTTCACAACGTCCACTTGCATCATTTCAGGTACTACCAGTAACTCTTCATCATTATCAATCTTATACAAGACATTATTATTCAAGACAAATTCGGAGGTTTTGCCTGCCTGTAACAGTTCTTGATGGTTTTGATATATTCGTCACTTTCTTGAGCATTAACAATTTTGTAAGTCAACTCATCACTATTCACAAGCATAACGGGGATTCTGCTCAATGCATCAACGTGTTGCATTTGTTTCCAGGGCGATGTACTACTTCATATTGGAACTCTTGCATGAATAATGACCATCTGGCAACTTTTGGTGTAAGTTCCTTTTTATCTAGGGTTTTTGCAAATGCCGCACAATCAGTGAAAATTTTGAATTTGGTTCCCAATAAATAATTTCGAAATCTTTTTAAAGCCTGGATAATCGCAAGCACTTCAAGTTCATAGCTACACAATTTTTCTTCCTGGATAGAGGTTTTTTTGCTCATATACTGAATTGGATAATAGCGCCCATCATCACTCTGCTGGAAAAGTATTGCTCCTAACCCAAGTTTACTTGCGTCCGTGTGTAATTCCAATTTCTGCCCTTCTCTGTCAAGGTGTAACAGGGGTTCATTAGACAGCGCGTCCTTAAATTTTTGAAAGGCTATTTTCTGTTCAAAGCGAAATTCGAAAGGTTTTGAGGCTCGTAATAAATCACTAAGTGGTCTTGCTATAATGGCATATGAAGGTATGTACTTTCTAAATATCCTGTCAACCCCAGGAAACTCTGTACTTCTTTGGCATTTTTGGGTTCAGCAAAACAACGGACTGCTGCAGTTTTCTGTAATGACGGTCGAATAGTACCATTTTCAATGATGTGGCCTAAAAAATTGATTTTCCTCCGCAAAAATCGGCACTTCTTAAGGTTCAGCTCAAGACCATACTTGGAAGCTGTTTCACACCCGACTTAATTTTTTATGCGCTTCTTTTTCATTGATAGCTGGGATTATGATATCGTCTAAATAAATAACTAAAGTCCCGTCTCTCAATAGGTCTCTGAACACGTAATTGATGTATCTTTGAAAGTAATTGCTGCTAATGGACAAACCAAACCGTACTCTTAGGAATTCATACTGGCCTGACTCTGTTACAAACGCAGTATATTTTCTACTTGCTTCATCCACTTCTACATGGAAGAAAGCATTTTCAAATCGAGAGTCGTGAACACCCTTCCACTTTCTAGCTTATCCAACACTTCCTCAATAACAGGTAGCGGATATATGTCTCTAACTATTCGCTTATTCAAAGCTCTGTAGTCAATGCACAAACGCATCGTATCATCCTTCTTTCTGCACACCACAACAGGCGAAGCAAAATCAGAGCAACTCTCCCTAATTATCCCTTGCTCTAACCAATCATTTATTTGTTTTTCGACTTCTCTCTTTTCAGGAAGCGACAACCTGCGTGATCTTTGACAAATGGGTCTTTCATCAGTCAGAATTATTTTCATTTTCAAAGCAGTAGTTTCTGTTTTGTTTCGCTCATAATTTTGAACAAGCGCGTGAATTTCGTTTCTCAATTTACAGTCAGTAATGTGTGACAGGTCAAAAGGGCAATCATCATACGATTCGGATACTCTCACTAAGAACGAAGCTGATGAATCGTTGTTTATATTCGCGCTCTCTAAATGTTTTCCCGTTTTCAATCCTGCACCGCTCGTCGGCGCCACCGCCTCCTTGGTTTCAACAACATGTCGTAAATTTTCGCTGGCAAAATAACTTCCGCAACAATCTCAGAGCTCGCAGCCAAGACCTCTCGCGCTTTCCCGCCTTCGCGTAGCGAAATGCGAAACTTGTAAACATTGGCCGTCCGGCATTCACCGAATACACTTGTCAAAACAATCTGAGAATGAATTGGCTTTGCAGCCGAAACAAAATTCTTGTTTACGATTATCGAACTCACCACTGTCTACCGTGGCGACTAAGGGTTTTCCGTCTATAAACACACGTACTGTAGCTCACTGAATAAATAGTCATTTTGAGTTGGGATAGAAGTTGAAACGTGATTGATGCCGTATTTTTGGTCACTTTGTTTTCTGCATTCGACAATTTCTTTGTACAGTTTCTAGCAAAATGCGGCCCCCACAACATAACAAGATATAGGTTCTCTACTAGAAAATTTTGATTTTGTCTCTGAAACTGCCTCGGGGAATGGTTTCCATATTCAAATTTTGTACGATCTTTGATAGCGTCACTTTCATTTCTAGCACGAACACTCGAATAGTTCCGCGTTTCATGCAAAGTTTTATTTTTAGAAACAAAAAAAACATCACAAGTCTTTCCAAGCTGTTCAGGCGTCAGCCATGAGTCGGCCTGCGTGATTTTAACGTGAGAAGCTGTTTCTTGATCTAGTGTGTCTAAAAATTTATCGCTGACCATTAGGTCAAAAAGTTTTTTAAAATCAGAAACATTACGGATTTTGAGATAATATTGGAACATTGCACTTAAGCGTGTTGCAAACTAAACATGCGTCTCATTCACCTGCCTTCTAGCTCTTTTAAAGTTAAGTAGACACTCTTGAGCCGTGGGTTGGAATTCTTTCATGATTAAAGATTTAACTAACTCATAGTCATTCATTTCATCATCTTTAACGTATAGTAAAATGCTATGGGCCTTCTCTCCGAGAATATTTATAAGAATTTCGGATTTCAATTTCTCTGGGACATCCTTAACTTTAAACGCTCGTTCCAATGATTGGAAAAAAAGGCTAAAATTTTCCGCTTTTGTCGGCAACTGTATTGTTAGCGTTTTTACACTTTTAATCAAATTTTCAAGATCACAAACCTCAGTATTTGATACATCTTGACCTGCTACTTCTGCTTTCGATTTGCAAAGTTCTACCTCTCGTTCTATACGTTGGAGCTTTAATTTTTCTAATTCTAGTTTTGAGTTTGTTAGCTGCAGTTCAAGCTCAGCTTTTGGCTGCCGATCCTCAATTATTCGGTTAAGAAGATTCATTACAAATTCTGGGTCATCTTGGAATGCTTTAGCTTTCTCTAGTTATTTTTTAACTCTAATCGTTTTTTTGCAGTGCACTGCTCACCAATCTCAGTAAGAACATTCACTATGTCCTCTTTGAGCGCGTATTCTTGTTATAATTAATAGTAGTAGACATTTTCATAAATTTTTCTCAGCAATAGAGTTATAAAAAGAAGTATCCTACCTTTTCTCGCAGGACTTGCATCAGTAGAGGAATTCACGTGTATCCAAAATAACACAATAATCCAAAAAGTATATCACTATAAATCCACGGATTGTTCTTTCATATTACAGTCACTTATATAAATTAACCACAGCCACTAATTGTCCTCAAAGTCCTCAAAGTCCATCCGGGGCGATCCCCAAGTTTATAGGATGGCAAGATGTCTAGGGGAATGATAATGCAAATTTTTGCACAAACAAATACTATTTATTATTCTTGGGACATGACAATTACAAGGGACATTTACTAGACAGTTATAGGGACATTCAGAATTAAAATAACCGCTCTCTTCACCATTCAACACAGATCAATTCGATGCGTGGGCAGTCTCGCGGAGATGACCTAACTCGTCACTCCCTACGATCGCTCTCCTGTTTTTCTCTTCAAGCACGTTTTACCTTGCCGCGCAAACCTCAGCGACATCTAGTAGCCATTCTGCACAACGTAGCTATTCCGCAATCTTCTGGTACGGTCAGCCTCATATATATATATGTATAATATATATATATAATATATAAATATAATATATATATATAATATATATATATATATATATATATATATATGTGTATATATATATATATATAGATATATATATATATGATATATATGTATATATATATATATATATATATATATATAGATATTGTATATATATATGTATATATATTATATATATATATATATGTATAATATATATATATAATGTTATATATATGTATAATATATTATATATTATATGTATATATATATATATATGTATTATAGA
>OU015499.1:64465623-64576330 GCA_907164885.2 Dolomedes plantarius | reverse complement strand
CTTTTTATGTTATATTCTTTTAATGTCGACACAGTCTCTGAGCATATTAAGCATACAGCTTTATCTTTGACGAAAGTGAAAAAATAATCAAATTTCCACTTTTCTTGGAAATGCCTGTGCTCATCCGCAACCTTCCGTTTTTTTTTGTTTGCTTTTCCGACATGCTATTATGGATTGCACTAATATTGCACTCACGCCTTTCAAGAAACACAAGAATTGCTAAAATTGCTAGTTAACAGCTTACCAGTCTGACTGTAAGACAGACTGGTAAGCTGGTCTGACCAGTCAGACTGGTTCTGGCACAGTCAGACTGGTCAGACCAGTCTGACTGTGACAGAAGCAAACACAAACAAGCACAGACGCGGCGCGTTCGTATTGCATGTTTGAACAAGTCGCCGACAAGTGAGTAACTCGTCACAAAAAATTGTTTCGGTTTAGTATGCAGTACCATTTTATTATAATCAATTTTATAACAATACGATGGGAGAAAGTCGATAAAATAAATTCAATTTTAGAAATGCTTGGCGGGCCACATAAACATGTTTAACCCTTTCAACGGCAGTGACGAAATATTACGTCGAGCCCTGACTGTCTCATCCGGGCAGTGACGAAATATTACGTCCGACCTTAGCCGTCTCATTCGGGCAGTGACGTACCCCTGAACAGGCGCAGGTTATTTTTCCAGCACTGCACGGAGTTTTTCCCCCGTTTTCGGAACGATAAAAGGTGCTTGATTTACAACCTCGAATTGTCCGAAATTGGGGAATGAAGACCCCTACATGTACATCTCCGATTCTGACGCATTCACGGGATGGGGGTCTGAATAGAGCGACGTTGGTAAGTTGGTGGGGCGGGGGGGTGGGGTTGCAGATCGACTTTCCCGAAAAGTCAGATGTTCGGTAATTGCATCAGTTTCCAAGAAGGAAGGTCAAGAATGGAGGGTGTGGAATATCTAGCTGGCTGTTGTAAGGCCACAGGAACAGGGCGCTTATGAATTTCCCTAGGATCATAATCTGGGAGATTCGCGAATTTTTATGTTTTTAAACATTAACAAGTTAAAAATTTCAAAGGCAATAATTTAAATTATGATTAAATTATTATTACGATTAATGATAAAGTTTTCATTGCACTATTAGTATTTACATATGATAAATTATATATTAAATACATGAAACCATGATTTTTTTTTATCCTATGTCAACAAAACTCTTACTAATCACAGTGATAGATAAAATATGATATTGCAATGATAGAAGTTCCCTCCTACTTTATCTTTTACTTTACAATCTAGATAAAGCCATTATAGCTAATAAAATTACATTTGAATGAAACATAATGTAAAACTATATACATAAGTAATTTTGATTTAAATCAATGATTTTTTTTAAAAAATCAAGTGATTTAAATCCTAATTTAAATCAGGATTTAATTCATGTACTGTATATTTAAATTATGTATATTTAAATTTAATTAATCGTCTTTTAATAATTTTTATAACTAAAATAACGATTTTAATAACTAAAATAATGTCTAAACATATTTTATTTTATTTTATCAATTTGGCTACATTTCAAACTTTTCAATTATTATTTTATTACTTTCCATACAAGTTTGAAAAGTTATTTGATGTTGTACAGTGCTTCATACTGGGAAATGGCTGAATGGTAAGGCTCTGTCTTTCGGTCCCGAATCCTACTTCTGGCATGGATGATTCCCGCCTTTCGTAATCGGCTTTAAAATTAGGTTCCAGTCTATCTAATTAACCCTCGTGTAACAAAATATTGTTTAGTTCTTCATCTCGGTCTTCTAACATCTTGTTTTAATCTGTAAATTAATGGGTTGGAGGGATTGGTGAGAAATTCTTAGGTGTTTCTTTTCTTTTTTTTTAACTCACGTTGAACTACCTACCCAAATTATCAGGTGTAAGGCGTTTAGAGCGTCACATTCGAGGTTATCTCCACAATTTTGATCATCCTCATGAGATAGGAATTTTCTCCTGATTTCGTACCCCTCTCTTGCGTAGCCGACTTCCCAGCGAGAGGATTTTCGGACCCCGTAGCTGTTTCCTTAAAATTTCATTGATTTTTGATAGTGGTCGGAAGCAAATTAATGAAAGCATAATTTTCCGGGTGAACCTTACGGTGCTGGAGTTCGCAGGTTCGAGTCCCTTTTCTATATGAATGTTTGTATTCATCTGTATCGACATTAAGCAGTAAGTCCCGGTCAAATTAGTCTTCGAGTACCAAAAATTGACCTAAGCTCTCTAAACAACCAAATTATCGGAATTTCTTTATTACAGCATTTAACTAGGACATTGATATGACCGATACAATCTTAAAATTGCAGTTAAAAAAAGATGTATTTTCATAGACACAAAAAGAATATGATTAAAACAAAACTGATTTGTAAAATTGTGTATTTAACTATAAACTTGTGTATGTACGTATGTGCAATAGCGTCTAAATAGTGCATTCAATTGAACTCAAATCCAATATGTGTGTTGCGAGAAAATACTAAATTTTTAATTCTGATATTTCAAAAAATTTGGTTTTCTGCATGAAAACCATGAAAATTGGCAAGTCATAAGTTAAGCATGAATATTCATTCATCAACAAAATTTTTCGGCTGCAATATAAATATTATAAAAATTAATTTTGGATGTTGTTCCAAAATTGTTATTAATTCGCTATTGCACTGCAAATCAATCAAAAATAAGAAAATGAAAAAGGGTGAGCTGATTGCTTATCAACGGGGGAAAACTTTGATAATGAAGTGGCATGATAAAAGATCTGTCGCCATTTTAAGCACGATCCATTCCACAGAAATGCAAAATATAACAAAACATGGGAAAACTTATAAAAAACCCGTACCAGTTCTGGATTGCAACCATACAATGGGTGGTGTGGACAGAATGGATGGATCTATTTAAAATTATGGCAAAATAAGAAAAACGATAACAGAAAATTATGGGATATAAGAAAAACGATGATAACAGAAAAAATATTATAAAAAAATTATCAGGCAACTTTTAGATATTTCCGTTTGGAATTCATTCCTTCTTTACAAAACAAAAATGGAGGGAATCTTAATAATCTGAACTTCCGTTTGAAATTAATAGAGAGAATAATGGAAGAAAACATTTCTTCTGAATAAGAAAATATCTCTATCCATTCATGCAAAATTTGTGATGAAGCTTTGTGCCCCGCTTCCTGTTTTGAAAAATACCATACAAAAGAATAGAATGTTTAACATATATTTCTATATTTAAAATAACTATACGTCTTTGTTTACATCACATTTTCACATAATAAGAAATAAGCAATTGTGTATGATATAGCGATCTATTATCGATCTTCTGTTGTAAAAAATTGTAGCACTTGAAAATATGGTATTATGTATTAAGGTTATAACAAGATCATTGCATCTATAATTGTAACATCAGAAAGAACTAACAAATTTTTAGCGATATAATTATTTATTTGTAATATAAAAGAAAATATACTGTCGTGAAAACATATAGAATAAATGAGTCGAAACTAAAAGCAAGGGTGAAACCATGTTGCTGTTGACCCTTGCATGATAAAATAGTTGATTACCAGATTACACGGATTTGAGCCTATTCCCTCAGCCACAAGGATCAACCCCATGCCAGCTGAGAGATTCTGCACCCTTGCCCAATGATCTGGAACTGACGCTAAGAGTTTGAGCCTGTTTCCTTGACGACAACGATCAACCCCATGCCAGCCGTGAGACTCTGCACCCTTGCACAAAGATCAGGAACTGAGTGGTAACTTCCAGACTGTGTTTACTGATATTCTACGTGGACTGCCAATTATGACGCAACGGATTATTATCCTTATACCTGTGAGTGTTAATGAGTCCGAGGACTGAAACTCATGCGTATACATGTGGTGTCATCGATGTCAGCCAAGGTTTGTTTCAGAGTATTTTATATTAATGATAGGGAAGTGTCATTTGGAACTCTAATTTCGGCATTCCTAAAATTTTAAGATTTTGAGAGAAAGATTGAAAACAATTAAAACATTAATTACAAAGTTATGTTGAGAAATTTAATTACTGATGAATTTGAATATGATTGATGATTGGTGATTTTGAATATGATGTGTGTAACTATAAGTAAATGTTACTGGTGATTTTAATTGGTAGTAACAAAGTTATTGTGAGGAATTTAATTACTGACAAAACATTATTATTGAGGTGTATAACTATTAGTAAAAATTATTGATGAATGTAATTGGTAGTAACAAAGTTATGATGAGGAATTTTATTACTGATGGAACTGATTATCAATGATGTGTGTATCTATTAGCAAATATTTATTGTTGAAATTAATTGTGATAATTATTGCGGTTAACATTTGTGAATATCTAGAAAAATTGCATTGAATGATTAACTTGAAAGAAATTTAGAATAAGATTAAATAATTTGAAGAAAGTTTAATGAATTTTGAAGTGTTATTGTATATAAAATATATAGTAGTGTAAATAAACCATATATATTCAAGCATAACCTTTGAGCAGTCATTTTGGTACTGTGTGTCACTTTTTATACTAACCTTGAGATCATGCCAAAAATGGAATATTATGTTATAACCTTAATTCTAAAATTTAATATTATCTAATTTTGGTTTGTTAAAATAATTCTTTTTTCCGAAATTTCATTACATATACGAAACAATAAGTAATTCTGTGTGTGAACTGCAATATTCTTTTATCGTTTTGTGTGAGTGTAATTCGTTTAACAATGAAATATAAAATTCATAGGATAAAACAATGTGATTGTAACATGACACATTTAAATAATTTGTGTATTATTATGTTTTAATTATACAAAATTTACACTTATAACATTTTTTAACCACTTGCAGTGTTTCAGAATGTGTAAATATTTTTACGGCTGTTAAAATGTATCTTCTGTGTAACAAAATGGTAATTATAGAAGTTTAAATTTTTGGTTCCTGAAATCAATGAAGAAATAAAATTTATATGGGAAAACGTGTGAAAAATATTATGCTAGTGAGATGAAATATTTAATGGAATTCTCTAGAATTTTTTATTAACTTAAAACTATAAGAGATGGTTTAAAATCTGAAATATTTAATATTTAATTTATATTTTCGAATGCTTTGTTTTGAAAATATCTGAAGTTTGGAAGAAATTGAATATAATATTTTTGCCAAATTTTCATAGCATTTTAACGTTATCATCAACCGCTACGGAGGAGTGTTTCAGAGGAACGGAAATCTCTTATACACGACCCTCAAAAGCTGTTCCCCCTTTTCCTCTGGTCTAGCCTACGGCTAGAGCGGGTGGAATAAGCCACACACACACACACGTACGGTTTCCTAGAAAAATTCCGCTTTCTTGTTGGGGAACAAATTTGGGGGAGACACTAGCGGGGTGCTAAATTTTATTACTGTAGAGGGTTGCGGTGACAGGCAAAAGATACTTCCGAAAAGGGGGAAAGAAGTATTTTTGCAGTGAAAACAAACTTTTTTCCAGGGAATCGGGCCGCTTGAAGGGTAGAACTGTACAAGTTTCAGAAGCCAGGATAGGTGAATTAGAGTTTCGAATTGAGCCGGTGAAAGGGTTAACGGGCCGCGTGTTGCTCATCCCTGCTGTAAAGTATCAATAATACTACAAATAATAGGTTTTTCTACATTTTTAATATCTAATTTACACAATGCCTCTAAAATATCATTTAACTCATTTATATTATTAACACAACAAGGAAAAATAAAATTTATTTGGCTTACCCAGTTAAAAGTCCCCATTATATACCATAATATCCACTATTGTATCAATGACCACTGAATATTTAATTTTTGGTGCAGGTAGAGGAGTTACGAAAATTATCATTACTGATAATGAACACTCAATAACAGTCCATTTTTTATCAATGAGTTTGGACACATTCAACAAGTTCTTTAATCGAACCAAAAGTTCTAGATTCATCGTACAGTCTTTAAGATACACAGCTATCTTTAAGAGCTCTTGCTATTGATTCCTGTACAATTTTCAACTATTTGTCTTCTAAACTTTCTCTAGTCAATTTGCTTGAAGAATTATATGCTGGAAGAATTCGAAACTGAGAAGGAACAGCATCAGGGCGTAATCTATAAAAGAAAAATAAGTGAGATTATAATCACATTATAAGTCCATTTTAATTTAAAAAAAAATCTGATTTAAGTTAAATTCCAATTTGATTTATAAAAAAATCACAAACGACAATCTAAATTCATATAGTTACAAATGATAAATAGCATATGCTAACTTTTAAAACAACTTACATGTGTAATGTTGGAAACAACTTATATGTGTAATTAATGATCTAAGAAATGTTAAGAAACTGTTTGGTGCATTTCCAATAAAGGAAACATGGAGCGGTCCTAAATGGGTTAACTAGAATTAAATAAATATAATTAAGCAAATTACGTTTTTTTTAAATAAATCCAACGCAATCAAGCACAGATTAACGTATTTACACTAAAAATACGCATTTTGAAAAATCTCGCATGAGATTAAGGGGGTAGAACAGGGTCGACACAAGTGCCACGATATCTCACAGGAATGGAGAGAGAGTCGAAAAATCGCCTCACGAAATTGACAGCCACGCTCTTTACAGATATATTTCGGACATTTGGATTTAACCTCCAATCGTCCGATTTTATAACAATTAACCGGTCAACCGACGTAAGGTGTGAATCTCTTAACGAAAGGGACAGGAATATCAAATATAAAATTTCTCTTAATTTTTACTGGTAAATCATAATTTTCTGCTCGGTCGGAAAAAAGTGGTCAGGAATTTGAAATCCTAAATTTTTAATGCTTAGTAACAAAGCACAGTCATCCAACTGACTTGGAAAAAAATCGTCGTCTATCACAAACTGTGAAAAAAAATTGATAGCGTACAAAGATGACAAAATGCATTGGTACAAATGTAATCATTTAATAAACAACATAAATTATTTAAATTTCTGTTCTTTCGTCACGTAGGGAAGAGCTTCAATTCATTTCATTTAAGACGTTTCAGTACCTGCAGCTGCCCCAGATTCTATTCAATTATTGTGTATTTAAAGAAATCATAGTTTATTTTCCAATTCATGAATGAGGTCAGAGACGGAGCCCTCATGATGTTTGCTTAAAACCCACATTTTCGGAAGAAGAAAAAAATGTAATATGAATGCAATGAAGAAATGTCAAAAATTTTCAAGTCAACACTTTTCTTTTAATCCTGAGAACGGAAATATAGCCACAAAAAGTTATCCATACCGAGGATATGGAGCCCTCCTCTCTGGTGCCTCGTTAATGTACCATGTCTATATCTATGCCTAATGTCAAACATTAACAGATATGTGCCTTACCTGGCATATAAGAGCTCAAGAGGCTTAATTTATGTACAAAGTTTGATAATTATAATTTTTACCATATCAAAATTATGAGTAACATTATTCTCGCTATGCTAAATTACTCTTTTGCAATAAATTGTTGAGCAGTCAAGAAATATTTAACCATGAAGCTACAGAAGGAGGAGCAGCTCAGTGTTAAAAATGTGTCTCCCTTTTTGTTGCCGCCACTAGAGGGCGCTCGCGTGCACTAGCGGGCGGCTTAGACACGGACAACCATACGCTTTAATATGGATTTTTCGTATTTTTCCTAGCGAAAACAAGTTGTTTTATTTTAGTGCGTATTTAATATGAATTTATTTATTCAATTTAACAATTTTTTATTTTCATTCAAAATCTTTATTTCAAGTGTTTTTTTTTTGCTACAATTCAATAAAATTCTTAAAGGAAATGAGTAAATAAACTTTTTCAGAATAATTGTGTATTGGTTTCAGAATAAATTAGTTCAGAATTTTGTAATAATTTAATAATTAAGAAAATGAAATTACAGAAAAGAATTGTGAAGAAAGTTTTTTATCATTGTTCATAATCTCTTATGGAAAAAAAATGTGAGAAATAATACTGATTAACCAAAACACACACACACACATAGTAGAAAAGCAACATTTTCTATCAATCACAAATAAATTCTTATCAGGACTAATAAAATAGGAAGTCAATTCAGTATTAAATCAGACAATACTTTAAAATATCTTCCTTTGGAAAAAAAATCAGTCAAAGCATCTCAGATTACACTTTTTAAAACCGGAGGTATAATCGTCAAGTTGGTAAATTACTGAATACAAATTTTTTCAGCGAATTAAAAAGAAAAAAACAAATAACTTTGACAAGGACAAATCAGCTATATTTTTGAATTTTCACAAAGTACGCATTTTATTGCATAAGCAGATTTTGTACGCAGAT
The DNA here is from genome assembly GCA_907164885.2 of Dolomedes plantarius. Classification (NCBI taxonomy): domain Eukaryota; kingdom Metazoa; phylum Arthropoda; class Arachnida; order Araneae; family Dolomedidae; genus Dolomedes; species Dolomedes plantarius. Next base: position 64,568,001 of record OU015499.1, on the reverse strand, counting down.
TTTGCATAAGCATTTATAGTAATAACATTGCTTATCATACAATGAAAACTTATTTACTTAAGGGGAGTGGTCACTTTTACGTACCTTTAAAAGTATCATTTTTAACCTATGTTCGATTGTATGTACTACTCATGATTTAAGCTTGATTTATATGAAATTTTTTGAGTAAGTGCCTATAATATTTTTTATTATAGATGCAATTTTTCAAGGTAATTAATAAAAATGACTTTTTATGCATAAAAAGTGAATTTTTTTTAAAAATCGAGCATTTTGCAGTCAACTACTGTGCGCATTCTGTCAAAATAAATTATTAAGGTACATTAATAATTTTTTACTATATGTGATTACAATACTTCAGGCATCAATATCCAGAGACATTATTCTAAAATATATTAAACCATTTTAGTACGTGCTATTTTTAATTAGAAATTTCAAAAATGACTGAGTAAAAGCTTATAAAAAATTCTTTAAAAATTAAAATATATTAAGGTACAAAAATTTTGGTAGATTTTGTTGTCTAAAGTGTTGTAATCACATATAGTAAGCAATTATTAATGTAACTGAATAATTTATTTTGATAGAATGCGCACAGTAGTTGACTGCAAAATGCTCGATTTATAAAAAAAATATTCACTTTTTATGCATAAAAAATCATTTTATTTTTTTATTAATTACCTTAAAATATTGCATATATAATAAACAGTATTATAGGCAGTTACTCAAAAAATTTCTTGTAAATCAAGCAAAAATTATGAGTAGTACATACAATCCAGCATAGGTCCAAAAATGATACTTTTAAAGGTACTTAAAAGTGACCACTCCCCTTAAGGGGAGTGGTCACTTTTACGTACTTTAACTAACTTACGTAATTTAACTAACTTAATAGTGATTAAATTCAATATTATGGTTCCAGCATTGTCAGGAATTACCTTCAAGTTGGTAAATTATCGATTACAAATATTTTCAGCAAATTAAAAAGAAAAAAACCCAAATAATATTGATATGGACAAATCAGCTATATTTTCGCATTTTCACAAAGTATGGGTTTCATTGTAATCACAGTAAAAAGATAGCAAAATATTAATATTTTTTAAAATTATACTCAACAGATTTTGCATAAGCATTTATAGTAACAACATTCTTTATCATACAATGAAAACTTATTTACTTATCAACTAACTTAATAGTGATAAAATTCAATATTAAGAAAAGTTAACTGGAAATATTATATTTCTGTGCACAATTTAAAAAAAAAATGATGGCTTTAGTTAAAACGTGTAGCTCAATTTGCCATAACCACAAAATATATTGAATAGAAGAAAAGTATTTCATAATTATAAAGAACTGAAATTAACAACATACACTATTAATACATTATTATAAAATAAAAAATAAATGTGTGATATACAATTTACTATAGATAAATTTATATACGTAAGTATCGTACATCTTTTATTGATGAGCGATTTCCTTTAGAGCAATAGTATGAGTAATTATTTACATCTTTTTACATACAATAGAGCTTTGTGAACACGTGATGATTATTTTTGATGGGATATAGGGATGATTGAAAAATAAAACACGCTTATTTCCAGCAGAACTTAAGATGTCTTAACGTTGCGTTCACTTAAAACACAGCAGCTGTACTTTTCTCTCATTATTATACATCTTATATTAACACAAAACAATAATAATGTTCTTACCTTAGAAGCAGCAAATATACTAGGATTTCTCTGTCCAGTTTCTTTATTTCTTTTTAAGGCTGATCTATAGCCAGTAGAACAACCCGGAGCAAAACACGTGTTTGGCATATTTCTGCACACAAAATAAATTTTAAAATTTATAAAACAACTTTCACCACCACGCCGTATAACTCAATGTAAAATAGTCACTTCGCTTGCATGTCGCGCCCTCTACCGGTGAGCGACAACAATCGGTTCATTTTTCGAAAAATTCCCCATTGAAGCTTACGCTCCTTCTGTAGCTTCATGGTAAAAATCATGAAGCTACAGAAGGAGGAGCAGCTCAGTGTTAAAAATGTGTCTCACATTTTATCGCCGCCACTAGATGGCGCGCGCATGTAATAGCGGGCGGCTTAGACACGGACAACCATACGCTTTAATATGGATTTTTCGTATTTTTCCTAGCGAAAACAAGTAGTTTTATTTTAGTGAGTATTTAATATGAATTTATCTATTCAATTTAACAATTGCTTATTTTCATTCAAAATCTTTATTTCAAGTGCTTTTTTTGCTATAATTCATTAAAATTCTTAAAGGAAATGAGTAAATATACTTTTTCAGAATAATTGTGTATTGGTTTCAGAATAAATGAGTTCAGAATTTTGTAATAATTTAATAAATAAGGAAATGAAATTACAGAAAAGAATTCTGAAGCAAGTTTTTTATCATTGTTCATAATTTCTTATGGAAAAAAAATGTGAGAAATAATACTGATTAACCAAAACACACACACACACATAGTAGAAAAGCAACATTTTCTATCAATCACAAATAAATTCTTATCAGGACTAATAAAATAGGAAGTCAATTCAGTATTTAATCAGACAATACTTTAAAATATCTTCCTTTGGAAAAAAAATCAGTCAAAGCATCTCAGATTACACTTTTTAATACCAGAGGTATAATCGTCAAGTTGGTAAATTACTGAATACAAATTTTTTCAGCGAATTAAAAAGAAAAAAACAAATAACTTTGACAAGGACAAATCAGCTATATTTTTGAATTTTCACAAAGTACGCATTTTATTGCATAAGCAGATTTTGTACGCAGATTTTGCATAAGCATTTATGGTAACAACATTGCTTATCATACAATGAAAACTTATTTACTTAAGGGGAGTGGTCACTTTTACGTACCTTTAAAAGTATCATTTTTAAACCTATGTTCGATTGTATGTACTAGTCATGGTTTAAGTTTGATTTATATGAAATTTTTTGAGTAAGTGCCTATAATATTTTTTATTATAGATGCAATTTTTCAAGATATTTAATAAAAATGACTTTTTATGCATAAAAAGTGAATATTTTTTTAAAAAATGGAGCATTTTGCAGTGAACTACTGTGCGCATTCTGTCAAAATAAATTATTAAGGTACATTAATAATTTTTTACTATATGTGATTACAATACTTCAGGCAACAATAACCAGCGACATTATTCTAAAATATATTAAAACATTTTAGTACGTGCTATTTTTAATTAGAAATTTCAAAAATGACTGAGTAAAAGCTTATAAAAAATTCTTTAAAAAATTAAAATATATTAAGTTTAAAAAATTCTGTATCTTCATGGTAAAAATACAGGAACAGTGGAGTTTAAGTAATTAAAAATGTAGCAAGATAAGAGAGAGAATGTTAGCTCTTTAGAACAGTGCTCCTCAACCGCTGTGCCGTGGCACACTAGTGCGCCGAGATGTGATCTTGACTGTGCCGCGGTGATTTTATCTATTATGATAATAAAAAAATTAACCACCGCATTAAGTAGAAATTTTTCTAAGTAAAATATTCCTCTAACTTTTTGTTAACATGTAGTTTATCTGGGTCGAAATTATACACAAAACAAAATCATGTTTTTAGCCATACATTGTATGTATGCTCGAGCGTCATACACTGCTGGCCACCCAAATTGCAACACCAAGAAAGCCAAGAGATATCACAACAAAATTTATTTTGTAGATAACATGTTGACCAAGTATCAAATGATTAAATTTATAGACTTCTGTGAAGTGTGGTTCCTGCCAAAATCAGTAGCCAGAGTAGCCGCCATTGTTGGAGATCACCGCTGCCACACGCCTCGGCATTGATTCAAAGAGACTTTGGATGAGTTCTTGGGGTACAGCAGACCAAGCAACTTCCACACGTTGCCAAAGTTGATCTGCTGTGGCAGCTGGGGATGGAATCTGGGTCAATCGTAGAGCAACCATGGACCACATGTTTTCTATCGGCGAAAGATCCGGAGAGCGAGGCGGCCAGGGAAGCAATTCAATCTGGCGATTGGAGAAGAAACGTTGGACAATGCGTGCCACGTGTGGTCGCGCATTATCCTGTTGAAATATGGCTGTGGGCAAGCCCTGAAGGTAAGGAAGGACAACTGGCTCCAACACCTCGGAGTTGTAGCGCCGGCTGTTTAAAGTACCGGCAATGCGTACTAGAGGTGTGTGAGAGTGATATCCAATACCGCCCCATACCATAATACCCGGTGCAGGACCAGTGTGGCGGTGCATAACGCAGCTGTTCAGCATCCTCTCTTCACGGTGTCTCCAGACTCGAATGCGACCATCGTGGTGTTGCAGACAGAAGCGTGACTCGTCAGTAAAGACAATTTCATTCCATTCTGCCGTCCACATCCTTATGTCATCGCACCATTGGCGGCGGAGACGTCTGTGGTTCTGCGTCAAGGGTAGACAAAGCAATGGACGTCTTGCGGACAGACCATACTGCTGTAAACGGCGTTGAATGGTACGCGCAGACACTGGATGATGCGTTACAAATTGCATGTGCTGTGCTATGGTTCGTGATGTGACTGAGCGATCCGTCACTGCCATGCGCACAATTTGCCTGTCATCACGTGAAGTGGTGCGCTGAGGTGGATGCGATCGAACACGCCGGTCCGTCGTACCCTCCTGCATCCAACGATCACATATCCGCATTACAGTTGTTTGGTTTCGTCCAACACGACTACCGATTTCCCTGAAAGATAATCCACAATCTCGGTAGGGTTGTGGATTATCTTTCAGGGATAATCGGTAGGGTTGTGGATTATCTTTCAGGGACTCGGATACTTAATTAAAAGATGATCGCTGTTTTCGACGAGGCATAATTGATCGTTTTTTTTGAAAAAACCACAAGAAAAACACAATTGGCGAACTTGAAATCGTCGAAATCTCCAAGCCTTAAATAGCGCTTTGAAGTGGCGCCACAGGCGCGTGTGATGTGCGTCTGCGCTGAAATTCTAATCATTTGCATATCTCACCTCCGCTAATGCATGTTGTAAATTTCATGTTATTTGCATGTTTCCTTCAGGGTGTTGCATTTACAGTGGCCAGCAGTGTATTTCTGGATTTCAGTTAAGAAAGAATATCTACAAATTTCTGACAAGGCCAATGCAATTTTGCTCCCATTTTCTACGACAAAGTTTTTCGACACTGGTTCTAATTGAAAATGACAAACGATCATATTTAAAAGGCCTTCACCATGAACTATAGCTCTTTCTACAGAGGCTGTTCACACATTTTTTAGACGACTAGGGGCTTCGCCCCTAGGCTCGCTACGCTCGCTTTTCGTACGGGGCTTTCCGCCCCTAATAAGGCTTACTCGTAAAAAGGCTTAATAGGGAATATTTTACTCGTAAAAGGCCCCTAATAAGGCTTACTCGCAATAAAATATTTGTTATTGCAATGTGATATTAACGTGACTGACTACGTTAAAAACATCGATTTTCGACAATTGGTCGAGTTTTTTTTTTAAAATTTGTGTTTCCTATACTTTTGACCTTCCTCTGTCCAAAACTGTTTCCTTTTTCTCTACGTGATTTAGAAGAAATTTTATAGCCATTATAATACAAATGTCATGCTTAAGCCCTTCACTTAGATGTGAAAAATTCGTGATTAGGAAATTAAGTACCAGAACTTAATAAGCTTTGATATTTAATAGCACACCATTTTTTAGTCATAAATTTTGTTTTGGAGCTTTGAGTTTTTACTTTTTAATAAAAGTTTTTTAGTGGATATCTGTTATTTTTTTTAAATAGGTAAATAACCATTCACAAACTGGGCTTTTGCCGGCAAACAATTGCCTGATACCTGGTGTCTCAACATCAGTTACAAATGTTTAGGGGTTTATTTGTTTACCCAGGTACCAGCCCGTTCCCAAAATTGTAACTGTGAATCATGGACATGAAAACCCTAACTGACCCACTTGAGGTCTACCACTCTGTCTACAAGAAACTGGCAAAGAAAGTGACTGCAATGGCACTGGTAGGTGGCTCTACGCACATTCTAGCAGAGTCACGACAGTCGCTTATGGGCACAGACCAATTTGACTACCCTATTTACAAGAAACTGGAAAAGAGACTGTAATGGCACTGGTAGTTGGCTCTACGCACATTCTAACAGAGTCACGACAGTCGCTTATGGGCACAGACCAATTTGACTACCCTATCTACAAGAAACTGGAAAAGAGACTGCAATGGCACTGGTAGTTGGCTCTACGCACATTCTAACAGACTCACGACAGTCGCTTATGGGAACAGACCAATTTGACCACTCTATCTACAAGAAACTGGCAAAGAGACTGCAATGGCACTGGTAGTTGGCTCTACGCACATTCTAGCAGAGTCGCGACAGTCGCTTATGGGCACAGACCAATTTGACTACCCTATTTACAAGAAACTGGAAAAGAGACTGTAATGGCACTGGTAGTTGGCTCTACGCACATTCTAACAGAGTCACGACAGTCGCTTATGGGCACAGACCAATTTGACTACCCTATCTACAAGAAACTGGAAAAGAGACTGCAATGGCACTGGTAGTTGGCTCTACGCACATTCTAACAGAGTCACGACAGTCACTTATGGGCACAGACCAATTTGACTACCCTATCTACAAGAAACTGGAAAAGAGACTGCAATGGCACTGGTAGTTGGCTCAACGCACATTCTAACAGAGTCACGACAGTCGCTTATGGGCACAGACCAATTTGACCACTCTATCTACAAGAAACTGGAAAAGAGACTGCAATTGCACTGGTAGTTGGCTCTACGCACATTCTAACAGAGTCACGACAGTCGCTTATGGGCACAGACCAATTTGACCACTCTATCTACAAGAAACTGGCAAAGAGACTGCAATGGCACTGGTAGTTGGCTCTACGCACATTCTAGCAGAGTCACGACAGTCGCTTATGGGCACAGACCAATTTGACCACTCTATCAACAAGAAAATGGCAAAGAAAATGACTGCAATGGCACTACATATATCACTTACAATCACATAGTATCAATTCGACATTACATATTTAAAAAAAATAAAAAAAATTTAAATTCCTACAATATTTCCTTGTAAACAATATTCCCAACTTTTTTCTCATTCCTGGTAAAAACTTTAATATTTTCCCTCGATATACATCTTGACAAAGCAACATACAATTGGCCATGGGAAAATATCGGACGCTCTATGTAAAACCTACGCGTTCAAAAGTCTGACCTTGTGACTTGTTAATCGTTAGCGCATACGCAAGACGAACAGGGAACTGCCTACGATATAACACGAAGGGTAAATGGCTATGACCAGTTGATGTGTTCAGTTGAATTCTCGGTATATCTACCACGGAGCCTTTTCGATCCCCAGTTATAATCTTCACAGTCAAAACCCGAAACCCAATCCGCTTTACCAAGAGACGTGTACCATTGCAGAGTCCATCAGTTATTGACAAATTCCTAATAAGCATAACGATGCAGCCAACTTTTAACTTAAGCTTGTGAGGTGGCATTCCAGATGGCGTGAGAGCATTCAGATACTCGTCAGCGTACCTGAGAGTTGCTTCCACTTCTCTTGCATCACTCTTGTCAATTCCATAAAGTGTTGCCTTGTCAATGCTGTTGCTTACCATTTCTTCTCCAGGAATTCTAGACAATATTTTTTCATTTATTCGATTGACTTCATCGTTGTGTGGTGATAAAATTATTCTGGTGAGCAGATCAGTTGAAGCATCAGAAACATCTTCGAAAAACCAATCAGTCATGTCTTCACAGTGAAAAGCAGAATTTTCAACCACCAGTTCCTCAAAGTCTCCATTGCCAAATTGCAAAAGCCAGTCTGAGAAGTCTGCTGCTCCTCTGTCGGCTCGCATGTTGATTTTTAAATGATGAATCTCGAATACTGGCCACAAGTAAGATGATTTAACACACTCATTGACAATTTGATTTCTACTTGCTTTCTTCACAACTGGCAGCACTTGTCGGAAGTCTCCTCCAAGAATGAATGTCTTTCCACCAAAAGCTATATTGTTGTTCATGGTGTCACGAAGTGTACGATCAATAATCTCAAGAGCTTTTCTGGGTATCATGCTTGCTTCATCCCATATCACAACATCAACCTCTTGTAGACGGAGCTTGTCCCGAGTCTTCAAAAAGCAAATTCCTTCCTCATTCAGTTCAATAGGTAGGTTGAAAAAACGATGAGATGTTGTTACACATGGCAAGAGTATTGAAGCAATTCCAGTCCAAGCAACACATGCAGTTTTTTTCTTCATCGCAAGTAGTCTGTGATAGATTCCATTGTACAGAAATGTTTTTCCACTGCCAGCCGGCCCATCAATAAAAAAACACTGAACAGGATGTTTTGAAGTACCAGAAATGCAATCGATTACTCTTTCATACACTGCGAGCTGGTCAACATTTAGCTTTTCTACAATATTGTTGCATGCTTCTAAATGCTGTTGGACATCTACTTTATGCACTTTAAGGTTCAATAAAGTTGGCTCTGGAAGTCCAAAATCTTTGCATGTCCTATTTTCCATATTTAGCTGTGCTTCAATCTCGCAAAGGGCATCATAGGTGGTAGTATCACGTTCAGCCATATGTTCTTTAAACTTTTCCCACAATTGCATAGCATCAGATGGTTCTTCCCCAATAAGGTAGTAGACAAAGAATCGTCTAAATTGGGTGGGCATCAATGTGGTTGCGGCTTCCTCCAGCACGGCATTTGCTTCTTCACTGCTCTCCGTTATTCCTATTGCAATTGCTGCTTCTCTGTATGTTCTGTAGATGACTCCTTCATGTGTTCTGAGATCCTGATAGCAAGTAGCACCCGAAATCCTGTTGAGAATGAGTTTTAAGAAAAATCTTTCAGAATCTTTCGGCGAAACATTAACAATGCGACCCACAACTTTAGCAGCTTTCTTTCGTGGTATCCACTTTTTGGATGTTACATTCCATGAATAGCTTTCTGGCAGGTTCCCATATTTGATGGTCCTGACTGCTAAATCATGCTTGTTTAGGTCGAACCATCCAAGCAGCATGGTCTTACAGTCTTTATCCAAAGCCTTTTCTTCGTGTCCTTCTTTGAATGTCACATACTGCTGACCATCCAAATGAACGGGAAGCCTTACAACAGTGTGGCTCCTGTTGTGTAAGGGGATTGTGTTCAGCCTCCATGCTGCTTCCATTGGGCCAACATAGCGGCTATCAATGTACTTCTCCACCTCATCTGTTTCATGATGCTTCATTTCCATCCTCGCACGATCATGTCCTTTGTGTATATACTTGTGAATATACTTCAGAGCCATTACTGAGGAACAGTACTCAACATTAATGTGACAATCAAATTTCTTCAGGAGATAAGGATTATGAAGCACCACCATACTATTATCAACATAGTGGATTTTACTTCCGAATTTGGCATGATAGGAATAAAGCTTGTCCACGTTGTCCCGCCTTCTATACTTAGGAAATCCATCTCCAGTCATGTCTGTTTCATTGCAAAATTCTTTGGGAAATTTCTTGGAACATTCCTGCTTTTCCTTATCCCAACACAATAGCCCATCTACATGAGGTCCATGCATCATGTGTCTCAGTTGATAGTAGCGTAAAGATGAATCTTCACCTGATAATTCTGCAGTGATGAATCGATCCACTTGTTCTGGTTCCAGGAGTTTACGGTCCGTTCTAAGAGCTGCTAAGATATGTGCATGGGGAAGGCCACGTTTCTGGAACTCAATGGTGTAGACATATGCAACAATTGGCCCTAATACCTGCCTCTCCACCAAATCTTTGATAAGTTCATTTACTTTGGCCTGGAACACATCTGTGACTATCATGGGAATGTCATTAGCAGTGGTGCCTTTAGAAAAATACTCTTTCAAGGTCTTGGTTATTTCTGGCCATCTTGGATTACACGTCATAGTGATGAAAAAGTCTGGCCTTCCTACTTTGCGACAAATTACCATTGAATCCTGATACAACTGTTGCAAACACCTTGGAGAACCAATGTATGTAGCAGGAAGAATTACAGCTGTGCCAAGACGGACACGATTTGCTTCATTCAAACTGTTATTCTCAACGTGGTCAACTATCCCTTGGAAACATTCTGTACGCAACGCTTGTTGATTATGTCGAATGAAGTCCAACCGTTGACGTTCAACCATGATGTAACAATTAATAACATACTGCTGCGTCAGTCTGCCTGCATTCAAGAGAGGATTAAAAGGTTTACTGGGGCCCAAGGCCAGGCGATGACCGTAATACTGCAAAGGTGTTATCTTCTTACCTTTTTTGGACACCATGTTGTATGTCCATCCGAGGTCACCATGCGGAAACAAAAGTGGAAATGTCATTGGGTCAGAATGCTGCGAGGTCTGAGATAATATTGTCGTTTCACGGCCATCCTCCTGCCTGGGATACACTTTGAGCTCTACAATTGGAACACAACCGTCTTTAGAAACGATAATGATAGCCACTTCTGAGGACGTGGGCTTGTTGTAGGTTCGCTTGTCATCAAATTCATATTTAACAAAGTTCAGAACAAATTTTTCTCCAGAAATCGTCATCTCATGCAGCATTTTGTATTTCTGTGCATAAGGATTAATGTTACGTAACAACTGTTCCAGGCGAAGATTCAGTTCATGGTTCTCCAAATTTATTCGCATCTTTGCTGCTTCCTCCAAGTCATCATATATGTAGATCTGACCATTCCTTGGATTTTTACCGCTCACATTGGCAAGAGAAGTGGTTGCATGATGATAAACTTGTCCTTGGATTTTTATCAGTGGAGGCCCTCTTCCCTTGATATCTTCAATATGGGCACCAAAAGTAGCAAATGCAAAGGATGAATTGTAGCCTCGAATATGCTGTCTGAAGTGTTTGCCGTCTTCACTATCAGATGTCAACAAATACTGAAGATCAGGTGGATAATTATTTAGGGGAGGAATTATTATCTGTCCATTATGGCAACAAGTATGAACAGTTCTTCCCTTCTGCTCCCGGAAGCGAACAGCTCCGCAATCAGCACACTCTACATTTAAATCTCCCAATTTATACTTCTCAACGTTTAGATACCCACCACTTGATATGTCACCAGACAATTCCAATCTCTGCTTTGTTTTCTTTCTAATATTGGATTTCTTCTTAAGTGTTTCATGATCACGATTCTCACCTGTTTTCTGCAATTCTAGAAGCGAAGACACAGGCAACAATGCATCGTAATGACCTTTATCTAAGTTTCCACGAAAAACAATACTGATTACCTTTTCAGATGTTTCAGATCCGGTTATTTCTGGAGCCTGCTGACTTTGAAATAAACTTCAATAGTTATGTTATACATTTTTGAAATTGCAAGAATTTCGATCGGACCCCCGTATGTGCCATGTTTACTCATTGTATTTTCATAATCGGTTGCTGATATTACCTGCTGGGAAACCTCCCTCAAATACCCACTCATGAATACTTCAAATTCAACCCAATGTGACAACACAAAACTTACAGCATCTTTTCTAATTTTGGCATGTTCATTACTGATCCTATACAAACAAACAGAAATTGCACTAAAAAGACAATTACCATCACCTACCACTTCAAAAACAGTGAAATTCTTGCCTCCAAATTAAAAAATATTCATTTCCATATTTGGATCAAAATAAATACAAGCACTACCTTTTTCCTCCAATACTTCTTGCTCATCACAGGACTCTTCTTCAACATGTAATTTACTTCTCATTGCAGCTTGTTTCACTTTTATTCTTTCTTTAGGCATGTTTTCTGTCCTGTCTCCTCTGCCCTTTTTTTATGTCGAATCTCTGACATGTTTTCTGTCCTGTTTGCTGCACGCTTGTTTTCAACTCGAATCTCTGACATGTTTTGTAGCCTGTCTGCTGCACGCTTGTTTTGAACTCGAATCTCTGACATGTTTTCTGTCCTGTTTGATGCACGCTTGTTTTGAACTCGAATCTCTGACATGTTTTGTAGCCTGTCTGCTGCACGCTTGTTTTGAACTCGAATCTCTGACATGTTTTGTAGCCTGTCTGCTGCACGCTTGTTTTGAACTCGAATCTCTGACATGTTTAGTACTCTGTCTGCTGCACGCTTGTTTTGAACTCGAATCTCTGACATGTTTAGTACCCTGTCTGCTGCACGCTTGTTTTCAAATCGAATCCCTGACATGTTATCTCTCCTGTCTGACATGCGTTTTTTCTGCAATCGTTGTTCTGACATATTTTCTGAACGGTTGGCAGCACGTTTGCGTTCCAATTTATTTTCTTCAAGTCCTACTGTTTCAAAGTGTTTATTTAACTGAGGTCCTACAGTTTCCACTACATGTATTGTTGAAATTTCATCTTTACCTTGCTTTTCTCTTCGTTCCCTCTGTGCCTGAGCACTTCGTCTTCTTTCTTTATCACCAGTTATACCGCGCTTTCTTTTAGGCATTTTTTTCAATACACGTCATACAGTAGCAAAATTAAAAAATCAATGCTTTAGTAAAAGTGGATAAAAGAATATAATATAATCTGAAAGCAAGAAAAACTGAATATAATCTAAACTTAATATAATGTACTATAAAAGGAATATAATATAAAGTGAAAACAAGAAATATTAATATAAAAGATTAAGATTTAGAATAAAAATTAATGCTGTAGTAAACAAGAAATATAATATAAAAGTAAGCTGTAGTAAATTAATTAGTAATACATAAATAATACATAAATCAATAAATAAATTAAATAATATAAAGATAAGTATTATAAATATAATATAAATTTCAAACGTTTCTTGAAGTCAGGTAACTTACAAGAACAGCAAAACAATGTTTTGAAAATGGTACGCAGAAAATCGTTCATTATATAAACTTCATTATATAAGTTCGTTATATATCGTATAAGTTCATTATATAAACTTAATATAATGTACTATAAAAGGAATATAATATAAACTGAAAACAAGAAATATTAATATAAAAAATTATAATTTAGAATAAAAATCAATGCTGTAGTAAACAAGAAATATAATATAAAAGATAAGCTGTAATAAATGAATTAGTAAAATATAAATCAATAAATAAATTAAATAATATAAAGATAAGTATTATAAATATAATATAAATTTCAAACGTTTCTTGAAGTCAGGTAACTTTCAAGAACAGCAAAACAATGTTTGAGAGTTTTAATCTTTCTTGGGTATTATAAATATAATATAAATTTCAAACATTTCTTGAAGCGAGGTAACTTTCAAGTACAACAAAACGATGTTTGAAATAATACATAAATCAATAAATAAATTAAATAATATAAAGATAAGTATTATAAATATAATATAAATTTCAAACGTTTCTTGAAGTCTGGTAACTTTCAAGAACAGCAAAACAATTATAACCTGAAAGCAAGAAATACTGAATATAATATAAACTTAATATAATGTACTATAAAAGGAATATAATATAAACTGAAAACAAGAAATATTAATATAAAAGATTATAATTTAGAATAAAAATCAATGCTGTAGTAAGCATTGTATATAATATAAACTTAATATAATGTACTATAAAAGGAATATAATATAAACTGAAAATAAGAAATAATAATATAAAAGATTATAATTTAGAATAAAAATCAATGCTGTAGTAAGCAAGAAATATAATATAAAAGATAAGCTGTAATAAATGAATTAGTAAAATATAAATCAATAAATAAATTAAATAATGTAAAGATAGGTATTATAAATATAATATAAATTTCAAACGTTTCTTGAAGTCAGGTAACTTACATGAACAGCAAAACAATGTTTTGAAAATGGTACGCAAAAAATCGTACGCCCAAAGCGAATCGATTCCCATTCGAATTTTCACTTTTAACTGGCAAAATATCCAAAAAAATCAGTACATCTTGAAATGATTTAATTATGATTAAAAATTTTTAATTAAAAGTTTATAAAGTCCTTTCCAAATATGTAACATTTAATGGGGGAAAAAATATATATCCGAAAAAAACTTGGTCAAAAGGTCTGTTTGTTTATGTTTTTAACGTGATATATCCGAAAAAAACTTGGTCAAAAGGTCTGTTTGTTTACGTTTTTAACGTAAACAAACGAAATTAAAAAAATAATATTGTGAAAAACTGTTTTACTGTGAAAAAGATTTAATCAATTCAAGTTCTTACATTAAGGGCGATGAATGAATCAAGTGAATGAATGACTCAATCGTTCTATAAAATCCAAGAGGAGAAAAACCATGAAGCTACAGAGCTCTGTAGCTTCATGAGAAAAACCAAGAATGACGCGATTCTTCATTCCGATTTCTGTTGAAGTACCGTTCTTTAAAATTCAATTAAAAATCGAAATTTTACGATAGAGACTTGAAATGAAGTTTATATGAATGAGAAAGCTTTCATCTTCCAGTTGATATAAATATTTTCTTTGTAACATAATAAGTCTGAGAGCATCGAATTTATATATCTCGAAACACATAAAATTTCCAAAAAGTGAGTTTTCAATTTTAATAAAAATATCAGTGTGTTTTAAATTATTTTTAAACAAATTAGGTTTTGTTTAAAGGAGAAATGTCTGTAGTCTTAGATTGTAAAAAAAAAATTCTACGATCCTTTTTTGGCGAGTTATCGTAATCTGAACATGAAAAAGTCAATATTTTCCCACAAAACATAATATAAGAAAAAAAAACTTAAAGTCCGACGTATATGAGACATGTCTTACTTTCTTCCCCACATTGTTCTGCATCGATTGGTATCGGTCTCGACCCCATACCCCCAGCGGTTTCGGAGGAGATAGCGTGACAAGCTTTTGACAGCGGCGGCGGCTGCGGCAGCGGCAGTTAGTTTTATTTAGAATAGTGAGATGTATATTGTATTCACAAAACTAAATTACATAAAATTCTTGTGTTTTAAATGTTCTATTTGACATCCCTTATTCTGAACTATCTTTCGACACCGCAATTTCTAGGATAATAATGCCTTTTGAAGTGTCAGAAGAGGTATTCTATCCCATTCCTCCTGAACAGCTTTCCAGAGTCCTGTAAGGGTGTTGGGACGACGTTTGGATAATGCAAATTTTAAAAGTCCGAAAGCACAAAAATCCATAGGTGATACATCGGGAGATTTAGTAGGGATATCAGTGAAGGGTATGGCCTTGATACCAGTTTTTTGTTCCATTTCTTTTAGGAAATTTACAGTGGATTTTGATGTGTGACTGCTAGCTTTGTCCTGATGGAGTCTCACAGATTGATGGCACTGTGGGTAAAGCGATGGCATTTCATTCAGAAAAATTGGCGATAAAATATGTTCCTGATAGTATTTGGAGTTAATCTTGACATTTTTTTCCACTCTCTTTATTTTTAACTTGCCATTATAAGAAAAACCAGCAACAATCATGAATCCCTTAGAAAAACTGTCTTTCGATTCTTTGAACCATGTACTTAAATTTTTTTCTCCCCTTTTATGATAATAAATGGCTCTTTTTTTGTTGCAATCATTTAAATACACCCATGATTCATCTATTGTGACAATTGTTTTCCATTTTTCTTTGGATAAGTGTTTCTCATATAGAATTCTGCAGCGTGTCCTGCGTTCAGCGATATGATTTGGAAGAAGACGATGCACATTGCGTTTTTGGCGCTAATGATGGTATTACTAAGACTTTTGGTGGTACGCTCAATGTCCTCTTTGCTTCGGAGAGTGGGGTAAGTTGGGTGGGAGCAATTTAGAATTTCTTGGAATTGATTCCAACTAGTATAGGTGGGTGGGTTGGGGTTAAGTATATCGACCTGTGTGTCAAAAGTAATAAGGACAGGGAGGTCCTTATTACTTTTGACACAGGTAGGTGGTCAGAATAAAAAATATCAAGGGTATTAATAGTGAAAGGGTAGGGAATATTTTTGGTAAGTGCCAGGTCGATCGTAGATGAGCCATTATTGTAAAAGTGCGTAGGGGAAGGAGGTATTATGAGTTTAATGTTAGTATTGTCAGTTAGGAATTTTTGAAGAGTCCTACCAGAAGGATTAATGTTGCGGCAATTCCAAGCACTATGGTGCGCATTTAAATCGCCAGCAACCATACAGATATTATTAGAATTCAATATTTTTGAAAAATCGGATTTCAGAAATTTTTTACTGGGGGGGATATAGACAGATGAGATTAATAGTTTAGTATTTGTATCAAGCAAAATCATTATAGATGTATTTTCAGCATTTATAGTATCAATATTTTTATAGGGGTAATGTTTTATTCCTCTACGAACATAGATAGCAGTACTACCACCGGGATGCGAAAGAGAATTCGGCAAGGGAGGGCGGTCATTTCGAAACAGTGTGTAATTGGAAATATTATATCTCCAGGGCTGGAAAATTTGGTTTCTTGAATTAACACGAGGTCAATATTAGAGTTTTCCATGAAGTCTCTAAACTCGTTAATTTTACTAGAAAGCCTGTTTGCATTCCAGAACAAACCCGAAGTGAGGATAACGAAGTTGTACTATGTATTGTCAGAGGCGGGGTTTAAGTATTCTGCTAGAATATCAAGAATATTGAGAAGTCTTTGAACAGGATCTTCCCTTTTTTCTTTAAATGCCTTAGAGATGGTTTTAAAAAGTCCTAGTATTTCACTAATATTAAATTCTGCCATAAGTTCTTTGATTTCTTTAATAGTTTGAAAAAAATCGCCGAAATTAGAAGTAGATTCACTCCCAGTGAAAGGTGTGGCAGTAGGTGTAGCTTCAGTATTATTTGCCTGTAAGGGCGTGTCAGTAGTCGCTTAATGAAGGATAGTGGTATTTTCTTTCAAATTCGCCTGTGATGCGAGATTTTTAAATTTTGTTGGGGGGGATCCCTTATTTTTTTATGTAGATGCGTGGGGACCTTGCATCTTGGGAAACTTCCTTGGATGTTGCGCAACATTGATATTTTTGGAATTTAATTTTTTTGAGTTTAATGGCACCTTCCATGCTGAAGTTTTCGGGGGTATAGACATAGACATAGCCATGGTACATTAACGAGGCACCAGAGAGCAGGCCTCCATATCCTCGGTATGGATAATTTTTTGTGGCTGTATTTCCGTTCTCAGGATTAAAGAAAAGTGTTGACTTGAAAATTTTTGACATTTCTTCATTGCATTCATATTACATTTTTTTCTTCTTCCGAAAATGTGGGTTTTAAGCAAACATCATGAGGGCTCCGTCTCTGACCTCATTCATGAATTGGAAAATAAACTAAGATTTCTTTAAATACACAATAATTGAATAGAATCTGGGGCAGCTGCAGGTACTGAAACGTCTTAAATGAAATGAATTGAAGCTCTTCCCTACGAGACGAATAAATAAAAACAATAAAAACAATAATAAAAACAATAAAAATAATAAATAGATAAATAAAAAAATAAACAAAAATAAAACAAATACTAATAATAGTAATAAATAAATAAGTGAATAAATATAAAATTGACAACAATTTAATACGGCAGACGTTAAATAAATAAATAAATAAATAAATAAAATAAAAAGGTGGCAGACAATTAAGCAAAAATCAGAAGGTAGTCTTGAGGTCGATCCATCAAAAAATGACAGGTCAGAACCAGAAGCGCCGGCAATTGTAATTTAGAATTTTGAAGAGTAGGAAAGAAAGTTAAGAAAGGGGATGGAGACCAGGGTGAATAATCAAAGTGGCCTTAGGACGCCTATAGCATTCCCTTGGGTCGTAGTCGGGGAGGTTGGCTATTTCTTCGTTGTCTATTGAATATAATGTATTGTAGAACTTAGATGCGAGATCTTTAATGTGTTGCCGAATGGGGTCGATTCTCAGGTCCCTGTGAATAAGTACGTTTCTAAGGTACCAGGGCGCCTTCCTAATACCGCGGAGTGTTTTATTTTGAATTGTCTGCAATCGCTGGATATGGGTGTCAGTCGCTGAGCCCCAAACAGGCACGGCGAACAACATGATGGGACGCAGTACTGTTTTATACAAGAGTAGTTTATTATCTAAACCCATTTGATTCTGGTACAGGAGGTGGGCGATATCCTTACGGGCTTTAAAAATTTTTCTAATGTTATGTTCAATATTTTTCTTCCACGTCAGTCGACTATCGAGGAAAATTCCTAGGTATTTGCCCTCTCTCTCAAAGTGAACTAGGTGATCGCAAACTGTGACCGGAGGAGGTGGAATTCTATTGTAACCGAAAAAATAGCTTTAGTTTTTGAAGGACTTAACTTGAGCCTCCACCGTTCGAACCATCGTTCAAGAATTCCAATATGTCTCTGTAGGAACTTGTGCATGTATTTAACATTTTGATGCTTAGCTAGTATTGCCGAGTCATCCGCAAACATGGCTAGTGTAGTGAACGGAGAGTGAGGAATGTCATTAATAAAAATATTAAAAAGGATAGGTGCTAACTTAGAGCCCTGAGGGACTCCTGCATTGATTTCCCGCAGACTAGAATATGATAGTGCATGGCGGACTTTAAAAGATCTGCCGAGAAGGTAGGAGTGTATTAAGTGGATAATTGAGGCTGGTATTTTAAGCTTAATAAGTTTGTAAATGAGAGCATTGTGCCAGACTCGGTCAAAAGCCTTCTCCAGATCGAGTAATATTATTCCAGATTGCAACGGATTCTTAAAACCATCATGGATGAATTCCGTGACTAAGCAACTGGTGTGTTGTTGAGTGGTGGTCACGGAAGCTGAATTGCGCATTAATAATAACATTATTTTCGTCCAAGAACTTTTTGATTCTGTGACACAGTATGTGTTCCACGAGCTTGGTAAGAGAGGAGAGCAGGCTGATTGGTCTATAGTTTTTAGGCAGAGACTGCTCCTCACTAGGTTTTTTAATAGGGATGACAACAGCGGTTTTCCAAGCAATGGGAAAGTATTTATGTTCAAAGATTTTATTAGTTAATTCAGAGAGGTAGTAAATATAATTTAGGGGTAAGTTTTTGATAGCTGAGTTACAAATATTGTCAAGGCCGGGAGCTTTTTTATTGGGGAACGAGGTACGAGCGTTCTGGATTTCTGTTGGGGTGGTAGGTTCGAGAGGGTCGTTATTGATGATAGAGAGTCTATTACTGAAAAATTTTCCAAGAATATCGTTTACTTCAACAATTGTATCTGGACAGAAAACGTCGGGGTGGGGAGAGAACTGATTTTCGTAATTGTCTGCCAAGGCCTCAATTTTGTCGGAGTCACTCGTGAGAATGCCAGATTGTGTGTAGTTTTTGGGGGTAGACATAGACATGGTACATTAACGACGCACCAGAGAGCAAGGCTCCATATCCTCGGTATGGATAAATTTTTGTGGCTATATTTCCGTTCTCAGGATTAAAAGAAAAGTGTTACTGGAAAGTTAGAATAATAATAATAAAATAATAAAAATAATAATAAAAATAAAATAATAATAAATAAAAATAATACTAATACTAGCAAAAAATAAATAAGTGAAAAAATATAAATTGACAACGATTTAAAGTGTCAGGTTTAAGAAAAAATAAATAAATAAATAAATAAAAATAATAATAATAATAAAAATAAAAATAATAATAATAATAAAAATAAAAATAATAATAATAATAAAAATAAAAATAATAATAATAATAATAATAATTTACGGTAGCAGACGATTAAGAAAAAATCAGTAAGGATAGTCTTCAGGTCAATCCATAAAAAGAAACACAGTTCAGAAACAGAAGCAAAAGCAAATGTAAATTAGAATTTAGAAGAGGTTGAGGGGGAGAGTTAAGAAAGGGGAAGGAGACCAGGGTGAATAATCAAAGTGGCCTTAGGACGCCTATAGCATTCCCTTGGGTCGTAGTCAGGGAGGTTAGCTATTAGTTTTCGAGGGCCGATTTCCAATGCTGGACTTTTAGTAGAGTACCTGGGCCGATGTGGTTTTAACTCTGGTGATACATTATGCAAGTGTTTCTCAGTGTGCTCGTAAAAAAGAAAAGAATCGTGAAAAAAGAATTCATAAGCACAAAAACCGAAAATGAGAAGGAAACACTGTAAAAATACAGTGAACCAAGCCAGGGACTAGCCCGTGGCCGGGAGAAAAAAGTCAGAAATGACTTTAGTAATGGTGAGAAATTTAGATAAATCGTCCGCCGGCTCTCTAAGGGCAGCGGCAATATTTTTCAGAAGGGTGATAATGTCAGGTAGAGAGAAATGTTCAGTTATTTCATTTACAGCTTTGATAACATCCGCAAAGTCGGAGAGACCACTATTGTTTTGAGTGCATAAGTTTTTATTAGCCTGATCGCTGGGGTTCTCAGAGCGAGAAGTCCGAGATATGGGTTTGTTAATTTGTAGTCTTTTCCTAGGAGTGAGACTAGCTTTTGTTTTGTTTATCTCATCAAAATTGACCTTCTCCGATGAAATATTAGTGACAGACGGTTCGCTATGTTGTTGGGAAGTGGTAACTCTGTCAGCCCAAGTAGAAACCTTGGGTGCAGGGGCAGGAATGAAGTTTTGAGCCGGATAATTGGAGAATTTATGAACGTTGTTTTTATTTTTGGAATTTAGGTTTGAAGGGTGTCTAACACACTTGGAAAAGTTTGCGGTATGGTTACCGCCGCAATTAGCACAGACGAATTTTTCTGGCTGACCTTTAATAGGACAGTCTCTAGCTTGATGATTTTGACTACACAGAAGACATTTAGTAATTAATTTACAGGTGCTGCTCGAGTGGCCGAACTGCTGGCAGTTGTAGCACTGAGCTACACCTGTGTTTTTGAAGGGAGAAATTTCGATCTTTAGATAATTTATAGTGGTTAGATTAGATAAATTTTCAAGATTAGGAGTAGGTTTAAGGCTAGCCATGAAGAGAGGTAAAGTTATGTTAGTTTTTCTGTTAGTTAACTGGACGATTTTTATTGGCTCAATACCAATAGAAGTGAAGGCCTCAACAATATCTTTTCTATCAATAGAGGCGGGAAGGCCCCGGATAAGGTATTTTTTAGGTCTCTCCGACCGCGGATCGACAGTTCTGTAAGGAATGCTACTTTTAGAAAGAAAATTCTGGGCAGCCTGGTAAGCGTTAGTGTCACGTAGGACTAAATGGATAAGCGTGCCAGTTAAGACTGGCTCAGCATCGGGGGTGATTTGCAGGATTTGATCGAGAATACTTTTGTAATTTGTGCCCGCCTCATAGAAGATATGGTATTTTTTACTGATGACAGGATCGGCAGTTTCCTACGTTTCCATGTCATCAGTTGCCTGACTGTGGGAATCACTATTACTGCTACAGACCACAGTGTATTTGTTTTTTGTGACGTGAGAGTCACATTCACTATCGTTACTACGTTTTACAGAAATAACAAGAGTGAGGGCATCAAATCGGCCGTTAACCGAACGAAACTCAAATCCATCCTTACGTATTTGATTGTTCAAAATATTAAGGTTTTCTTTTAAGAAAATAGTTTTCGGGGGTTTTGAAGGAATAAATTTATGTCTGATAATTCTGCTATTATTTTCTGGTGGATCTTTACTGGAATTGTTATCCTTTTGCGGGATAATTTTAACCGTTCCTTTTTTATTGTTTTTTCTTTATTTTTAGTGTTAGAGGGGCAGCCACCGTAGTTAGCTGTATGATTTCCCTTAAAGTTTGCGCATTTAGTACAGGCATCAGAGTTTTGAAGTGTGCATTCGTTGCTGGAATGACCCTCACCGCATTTAACGCACCTGGGGGAGATATAATGCCCGAACATTTGGCACCGGTAGCATTGGCTGATACCCACTTGCTTATAGTGCTCAAATGTAACACGTAAGACATTTATAGTTTTAATTTGTAGTAAGTTATCAATATTAGGGGAAGGCCGGATTGAAATAATAAAAAGGGGCACAGGTTTTGTAGTTTCACGACTTGTTAAGTATGCAATATTTATCGGCTCCAAATCAACGTTTCTGATAGCGTTTGCGATGTCATCAGTATTGGTGCAAGAATGTAGACCTCTTAATACATATTTGCGGGGGTGTTCGGATCGAGGATCCATAGTGTGAAATGGGATTTTAAGCCCATGTAAATATTTTTGAATTTTCCTGTATGAGTCAGCACTACCGATATTGATTTTTATGAGAGCATCGGAAAGAGCGGCGTCAACATCCGTGACAAGTTCGTTAATATTATGTACCATAGTACGCCAGTTAGCATTTATTTCGAAGAAAACCTGAGATTTATACTGCCGTACAGGTGGCAGATTATCCATAGGACCATAGGAAAATGGGTCGCAACTGCAATTCCTGGGCCACGCCCTCAATTGCAGACTTTCGGATGATAAGCAGAGGGGAACCAATAGAAACAGAGTACAACGGCTTCCGTATTTGAAGTATCCATAACTTCACCGCTCGCAGCAAATGGCTGCGTGGCGGGAAAATCATTTGTGTCAGTTTCATTTTCGAGAAGTTCGAATTTTTGGTTGGCACGTTAGGCGTGCATATTTCGTCATTATTTGGTTTGCGTTTCTTAGAAGAGGTACGCATAATTGTTAGTGCATCATTAACACGTGCAATACAAATATTAAGATCTTGAAGAGGGTTATTTAATTCATCATTATGTTGTTTATGGTAGATATCAAAAAGATTAATTCTGAGAAAAACATTAATATCACTTCCTCTACTGCTGAGCAACATATGTATTTGATGACAAAAGCTACTTACAGTAGGTTCATCAGTACTTTTGTCGATGGCATTCTTGGCGAATTTCAGGAAACAAAGTATGGTGCCGTAGAATTCTCATTCTTGTGGGTAGTTGCACTCATAGAAGTATAGAAGCTCTGTGGTAGTTGGAATAGTCTGAGGCAAAGGAGTAGCAGCGACCGAAGGGTGTTGAGAAGTCTCATAAGAATGAGTACTGGCCATGTCTTCCGGCATCGCAGGAGCGCTCGAAGGCACGTCCAAACAGATCAGTGACAACTATCTGTGACCCAAAACGTACAGTTTTCTCTGTTTTTCATTTGTTTATTTATTTATTTATTTTTGGAACGAAGTTCTTTTACTCGGCTTAAAGTAGAGTGAACTGGCAGGAATCGTCACGTAACGAAAAAGCGTTATGCCCCCTTAATAAGAGCTTTTTCTCAAGGACTCTGTGGCTGAATGGTTATCGCATCGGATTACGGAGTATCGGACTATCGCACTACGGAGCGAGAGGTCCCTGGTTCAAATCCCAGCACAAGCGCTGGCCGTTTCTATTCCCACTCATTCTTGGAATAGCGCAGTATATATATATATATATATATTATGTGTGTGTGTGTATGTATATATATATAT
The DNA here is from genome assembly GCA_907164885.2 of Dolomedes plantarius. Classification (NCBI taxonomy): domain Eukaryota; kingdom Metazoa; phylum Arthropoda; class Arachnida; order Araneae; family Dolomedidae; genus Dolomedes; species Dolomedes plantarius. The sequence continues at coordinate 64,544,745 of OU015499.1, read as the reverse complement.
ATATATATATATAACATAAAAACCCCTATATTCAATTCAAACTCTAAATTGCCTTGGGCGTTGTCGCGATTGAGCTATTTTCGCTTCTGATTCCAAGAACAAAGTATGGGCAGCGTCCCCTCAAAAAATATAATTTCTAGCGCATCTTTACGTAATAATAATACGTCACCTCTGATATCAGAGTCATAGTTTCAGCCAATGGCTACAGACTTGTGATCACATGGCAAGACGCTCAAAAAGTTTATATAAGTTCTAGCATAACTCGGAGAGCAGATTTTGGTGTGGCATTGTTGCCTAATAAAACTCTGTCATCGATGATAAAGAATGGATAAATAAAAGTATTTGGAGACGTGAAAAGATAATTGTATTCTTGAGTATGACTACGTTTATTCCCGGTGTGATATGCCGGCTCCGGCCATCATTCCCGCTGGGATATAGGGTTTTTTATGTTATATATATATATATATATATATATATATATATATATGCATATAATCAATAGAAATCTACATATTAAATCACGTTTAGAGTTGAAAAAAATAACGTAAGGAACTTCGTTCCTAACCGGGGATACCCCGACATTTTTTTTCTTTTGGTTAACATTCTCATGCTTTTTTTTTGCGAAATTGTATTTCTACCGAAATGTTTTCATTGGGGTTCCAGTGATTTTTTATTTAAAGAAAGTGGGTCACTGTCGAAAAAAGTTTGTGCACCACTGACCACTGCTATAGATAAAAGATATTTTTTCAATGAATTTTTTTTTTTTGGGGGGGGGGGGCGGAGTCAGGACGAGAATGTATTTTCTTTCACAGTTTAACCAAATCTTGTTCTTCGAATATACGAATTTCTTCCGTTCGTATATGGAAATAATCGTTTGAAAGTTGTATATTAAATATCGCTTTTGAACGCATCTAATTTATTTTGTTGTTCTTTCTTGTACTCTTTCTTGGAGTCTATGTCATGCATTACTTCCTTACTTCGAGCCATCGTAAGGCTATACAGGGAGTTTGGAAACACAACTCGATATGATAAGTCCCTGTGTTTGAAAGTATTTATAGTTTATTCTTCCGCCACTAGATGGCAGCAACAATCCATATTATTGTAATGTATTTAGCGGGCTTAGAATTAAGTTTAAAATGAGGTAAGATGGTTGTGTTTGTTTTAGCTTCGTGTTAAGAATAGCGGTGTGATGCTGTTCTGATTGTTTGAACTATCTACAGGAGTGTGGAAATAAAATAACTTGTCTTTTGTGTCGTCGCATGGATGATTATTTACAGCCGTTGTTTATGAATTTCTTTCAACAATAATTCGATGATAAGAACACTGGACTTCTGTTTTCTGTCCGAAATTTTTAACTTTTACAGAAAGGGTGCTGGATTTTCCACACGAAATCCGCACACGTATTCCTGAGCATTTGATCGACAGTGGACTGAGTACGTTACGTTTTCCTGGCATGTACTAAATACTGTACCAAATTCGTGGTACGGAAAGTTATTTTACAAGTGAATTCAAGAAATGAAATAAATATGCCAGTTACCACAGTTGAAAAACTGAGATTTTATACACAGCAAAACTAACATACAGTCTTCTTTTAGCAAGATACAGCCGTAGACAAGAGTATTCCTGCTAATCTTCGCTGGAATTCAACAATTTCCAGCTCCTAGGTATTTTTCTGGACAATTTGTGATTTAAAACAGTTTTAATTAAGAACACGTATAACAGTAAGCAAGTGAAAATATACCTTTTACAACTATATCAAGGCCTCCGAAATCTATGCCAAGGTCTCCCGTCAATCCTGGGACGATAAAATACCTACATAAACACAATCACCCTTCTCTTCAAGGATAAAGCTTGAACTGAATTGCTATTCTAAAAACCTATTTAACTCACAAAACAAAACAAGTGATGCCACACCGCACAACTAAACCATTTTCCAACAATTAATCCAAATCTGCATTTATTACTTCCTCCATGGTAGACGCGTGAGCGTGCTTAAATCATGGTTTTTAATTCCCGAGAACTCCTGAACAACGCGCGCTGGCGATAACACGCCAAATTGGCCCCTAACACGTAACGAGCCTGGCATGTACTAAATACTTTTCTTAAGAAAGTTCTCAACGGAAGCAAAGTTTCCTGTTCGGAAATTCGTTTAAATGGTGCATTATCATATTTAAATCTCCTCTCTCTTCATACTTTATCATCCTTGTTTGGCGAGCTGGCTTGGAGCTCAATGATCATGCTTTTTTTGTTTTTTCAACAAGAGGGCTGATCTTACCCTGACTTAGAGCAGTGGTTCTCAACCCTATGTCCTCGGGCACATGCCATCAAAGGTGTTGGACTGCGCCCGACTCCCCCCTCTTCCCCCCCCCCCCAAAAAAAAAAAATATCTTGCTAATGCGGGAGTCGATTGGACATTATCCAAAAAATATTAAAATGCAGTAAAAGATATGCTCCTCAAACTGTACTATATTCTTTAGTATGTTCTAGTAGATTTAATTTGAATATTCTCTTCTACATTATTTTATCTATAAAAACATCCGTTATGATTTCTTTATAAATATATTTTTTCGTTTTTTTTACATCAATTTCATACATTGATCGTTGTTTTTCTTATAAATATATTTATACATATTTTTGGCATTAATTGCATACATTGACCGTTGCATTTAATTTGAACGTACTCCGTAGCGAAGAGCGGGTTTTCAACTAGTAATCTAATAAAAAAACGTGTCTCGATTGCATATTACTGTCGATATTTCTTATTTTTTTAAATGAACTTTAAATCTACGCCCCCCGAAAACCCCCATAAGGAATGTCCCCCCTACAGAATTCCCCTGAAAAAAGTAACTTCTAAAAAATTTTGAAATTTCTTTTAGAATTTTTATTATCTACTACATTGAGTAAAAATGTGTAAAATACGGACAACCCACCAATTTGAAATTTCTTTTAAATATTTTATTATCTACTACGTTGAATAAAAATGTGTAAAATACGGACAACACACCATTTTGAAATTTCTTTTACACATTTTATTATCTACTACATTCAGTAAAAATGTGTAAAATGCGGACAACACACCATTTTGAAATTTCTTTTATAATTTTTATTATCTACTACGTTGAGTAAAAATGTGTAAAATGCGGACAACACACCATTTTGAAATTTCTTTTACATATTTATTTATCTACTACGTTGAATAAAAATGTGTAAAATACGGACAACACACCATTTTGAAATTTCTTTTACATATTTTATTATCTACTACGTTGAGTAAAAATGTGTAAAATACGGACAACACACCATTTTGAAATTTCTTTTACATATTTTATTATCTACTACATTGAGTAAAAATGTGTAAAATGCGGACAACACACCATTTTGAAATTTCTTTTATAATTTTATTATCTACTACGTTGAGTAAAAATGTGTAAAATGCGGACAACACACCATTTTGAAATTTCTTTTACATATTTAATTATCTACTACGTTGAGTAAAAATGTGTAAAATGGGGACAACACACCATTTTGAAATTTCTTTTACATATTTAATTATCTACTACGTTGAGTAAAAATGTGTAAAATACGGACAACACACCATTTTGAAATTTCTTTTACATATTTTATTATCTACTGCGTTGAGTAAAAATGTGTAAAATACGGACAACACACCATTTTGAAATTTCTTTTACATATTTAATTATCTACTACATTCAGTAAAAATGTGTAAAATGCGGACAACACACCATTTTGAAATTTCTTTTATAATTTTTATTATCTACTACGTTGAGTAAAAATGTGTAAAATGCGGACAACACACCATTTTGAAATTTCTTTTACATATTTTATTATCTACTACGTTGAGTAAAAATGTGTAAAATGCGGACAACACACCATTTTGAAATTTCTTTTACATATTTTATTATCTACTACATTGAGTAAAAATGTGTAAAATCCGGACAACACACCATTTTGAAATTTCTTTTATAATTTTTATTATCTACTACGTTGAGTAAAAATGTGTAAAATGCGGACAACACACCATTTTGAAATTTCTTTTGCATATTTAATTATCTACTACGTTGAGTAAAAATGTGTAAAATGCGGACAACACACCATTTTGAAATTTCTTTTACAATTTTTATTATCTACTACGTTGAGTAAAAATGTGTAAAATACGGACAACACTCCACCTACGGCACACTGGTCGTCATTCAACGGGGTGATCTCAACTTACTGATGAACATCTGGACAATTGCTTAAGAACGGGAATATCATCTTATATTCGCAATTACGAAAAATTACCAATTTCAATTCAGAGTAAATTTTAAATAAAGTATTTATAAAGAATAAACCCATCTGTACAGCTAATTTTTTTATTTTCATGTACTTATAAAATAAAATAATCAAAATTTTATTTATGTTTCTTGTTTTTTAAAATTATTTTTCAAAACATGATTATTGTAATGGTATATATATATATATATATACGACGAGGTTAGATCTCGTACTCCCTCGTACTCGTTCTCCTACTACTTACTCTAAAAATATGCAGTCAGTACAATCGCAGGCCTGTGGAATTAACGACAATTAGTTTACATCTAAATTCTTTATTCAATAACTATTAATTAACCCAACTCAATCAGTGCCATTGTTTCGATCTGTCCCCTCTGATGAGCTCCGCCCAAACCGAACTCCAAAAACGCTCTGCCGAAATTCTATTTTTCCCAAGGCGTCTAAACTTATCGCTCATGCTCATTGACGACTGCTGAATGTTCGAGAAGCATCTTTTGCTGACTTTACAAATAATTTTTCGTGCGAAACCTAGTCTGAACTCCAAAAGTCGCCCCACTCAATGAATGCCTGTGATTCTCTTTCTTGATTCTCCCCAAGGTCATCCCACTCTATTAATAACTCTTATGATCCATGCATTCGTAGACACGTGTAATCTGATTGACTCTGAAATATCATTGTTTTTAACGTTAGAATTTAGTTATTTCGAAGCCCCCCTGTATATTCTCAGTTAATGCTTAACATATTATATATATATATATATATATATATATATATATATATATATATATATATACAGTCGAACTCCATTATAACGAACTTCAAGTGACCAAAGGCTTTGTTCGCTATATCCGAACCGTTAAGAAAAGTGTTAGAGTTTACAAAATATATAACTCATTAGTTGTTATGTGTATTCAAGAATAATGAATTAAAAAATGATAAAATTTATTAAAAATGATCATTAATGAATTAAATTAATTAAAATAAATTAAATTTAAGCTATCATTAATATCGGTGGTGATGCTTTTGACGAGGTTTTCCAGATCATTAATATTGTTGACAATGGGGGGGGAATGTAGTTAATATTATTAAGTTCGTTTTTGAAGGTGTCCCAGTTGATTTGTTTGGCATGAATAAAAATTAAGGATTGGTATCTATAGGGATTTGGATTTCAACTGGGTTATGGTCAGACGTTAACTCACAGTGGGTATTGATCGAGACATAATGTGGGAAACCTTTAACTAGGGCGAAGTCAATTATACTATCACTATTAGTAGAAAAGAGAGTAGGGGAAGTGGGGGCGATACTATCAAAGTTGTAAAATTATAGATAATGTTACCATAGTAGTTATTAGTGTTACAATTCAAGAGTTTCTATTGAGCATTAAGGTCGCCGAAAATTAAAGTGTTTAAATTTAGAGTGTTTAAAGCGTTTAGGTCTAAGGTAATGTCGTTTGATTTTTGCATAGGTGGGATATAGGTAGAGCTGATAGTATAGTGAGAAAGGTTTTTAATTTAATATCGATAGCGGTTGCATTAATGCACTTAAGAGGGGGGAGAATAATTTCATGGTGTGGGAGAGTATTTTTTAACTAATATTGCAGTGCCTCTCATGGGATGAGTAGAATTTGTGAAATCATTTCTGTAGGTGGTGTAGTTAAAGACTTTGAGTTTATCCACTGGACTGAGGTGGGTTTCTTGAATTTAAACAAGATCGGGGTTGTGCTCATTTAAGAACTCCTTGAACTCACGGATTTTAGCATTTATACCGTTTGCGTTCCATGCAAAAACAGACAGCGAAAAGGGACCATTATCCGGCAGTTTGGACACATTTGATGCTGCAGTCACACACATCTTCTGGTGCATATGCATTCATGCAGAGTTCTCTGCATGGAGACCCCCCCACTCCTGTCATCACATTAGTCACGGTAACCCTACATGCCGTGTCCCCCGCCCCCATTGATACCATTTGACCCCCGGGACCCCGGGATCTTTGATGCTCTGTAGCAGGACCGAAAGAGGAGGCGATCCACGCATATACAGAGTACGAAGTGAACATAAATCACTGGCTTCCTCAAGGCAGAGCAGAGTACATGAATGCAAATGCAGCATTCGGTACGTACCCCCACGACACTTGTTGACACATTTGGGGTCGATTCGTCACGCTTCAGGACCGTGACAAATCGAACCTCCCAACCCCCGCCCCCAAGGTCCCTCGTTTCCCTTTGATCATCTGTGAAAAAAAACCGCCTTGAAGAGCGATCGGTGCAGAGCCGCTCTGCAGGGCAGTCCCCATAAATCACTCGTTTCCCCTCAGAATACTGTGCAGTGCAGATGTATGTGACTGCATCATGAAGAGCGCGTGGAAGAAGCTAAAAAGATTTTCCTCCGCGGCCTCGTTTATTTTAATATTTTCTCTTGCGATTCTTAGATTATTTAGGATTATGGAGAACTCAGTAATATTTAATTCAGGGTTTATTTCGTCGATGATAGAATTAATTTCTTGGAATTGTTTTAGGAGAGAGAATCCGTTGGATGGGGGCTATTTGCATTAGAGATTTTTGGTTGATTGAGGGGGGGGGGAGAGTTATTAAATTGAGCTGGGTTAAAAGTTTTAGTTGAGTTGATATTAGCTTTAGACATTTGAGCAAAGGAGATGTTGGGAGTAACTTGCTTTGTGGCTTTCATGGCCTCCTTCTGGGCCTGATTTTTAGTAGCGATATTATGGGGGAATTTCGGGCATACTGTCCAGTTAACAGGGTGATTTCCTTGGCAGTTGCAGCATTTAGCTGCTTCTACCTTTTTGCTTTCAGGTTGAATATTAGGGCATTCATTGGTTAAGTGGTCTCCGCCACATTTTACACATCTTGGGTCCATAAGGCAATATTTGCTATGGTGGTGAAAGTGCTGACATTTAAAGCGCTGGGCAGTTTTAAATGGGGAGTTATAGTATTATACGGCAATTTTTTATGTAAAAAACTGAAGTTAGTTCGAAGACAGTTTTAACTTGGTCGGTGGGTGTAAGTTGGACTGGATATAGGGGGAGAAAGAAGCCATCTTTTTTGGTTAATTGGGCTACTTTCATTACATTGGAGCCGAGAGAAGTTAATTTACTATGTTTTTATTAACTCGCTTTCTTGTTTGTTTGTTTGTGTGTGTGTGTTTGTATTTGTGCGTTTGTCCAGTACAAATCTTGCAATCGATTTTTAACTAACTTCCCGACTAGCTAGACATTTGAAACTTTTAGAATAGCTCAGAACACGATGACAATGTATTCTTTCGATAATTTTAGCCATCTTTAAGCAGTTTTGAATTCCTTTTCAGTTAGTTTTGTTTAGTAGAATGGTGCAGCCATCTATCAGCCGGGACGGGAACGAAAATTTAAACGTAAGTTAACTTCCAATTCCCGAACTGAACGATTGATTTCGCATTTGATACCTCTTTATTACGCATTTGATCCTTTTCTTTCAAGTTGATGGGATAATTCATCAAAAAAATTTAAAAAAATATTTATTAATACATAGAATTGTCAAGTTTATATGATTCAATAGAAAATTTAAAAACATGGTATATAAAAAGTTCTTATTATCTTGTAATTATTTATCTTAATTTCATCTGTAGTGTAATCTCTAGGTAAGCCACGAATAACTACTTCAATGGGGCGAACAACTCCAAGAGGGAGAATAAAACCTTTGATATTGTTTGCTTCTAGGAATTTGGTTATTTCTCTATGATCGTCTCCGGTATTTGGGTCAATGCGAATAAATTCGCCAACTATTTTTGCATGTTAGTACAGAAAAAAACATTAATTTCAAGTAGAAATGTTCACTGGAAATATTTTATTTCTGTGAACAATTAAAAAAAATAATGGCTTTAGCTCAGACATGTATTTTAATTTGCCATAACCGCAAAATATATTGAATAGAAGAAAAGTATTTCATAATTATAAAGAATTGAAATTAACAACATACACTTTTAATACATTATTAAAAAATAAAAATTGAATCCTTGATATACTATAGATTAATTTGAACTAAAAATTATACATTGCAAGTTTTTACAGATATGTTCATTACTCATTTATATTGAGAAGGAAATAAAGAATAACTTTATAAATTGAATAGCAATACAGTTAGATTCAATATCATAGTTAATTTTAGTGGTAAAATGAAAGATATTATTCAGTTAAATTATTAAATGAGTAGAATAATTCAATTCAAATGTAATATAAAATAAACGCTTACATTTAATAATAAATAATGTGATTTATAATTTTGTTTGTTTTCTTAATTTTTTAACATTAGTGCGGAGTTGAGAATTTTTATTTTCTTGTTTGCATATAAAATGCACGTGCGTAGTGAGGAAAATGTCAATAACATTTTTAATTAAATTAAAGTTATGTTACTCATAGCAACCTTTTACTGGTATAGGAGGGTCGGTTTTAAATTTCTTTTATCACTTGAAAAATTAAGTTATTATTTGGTTTATTAAAATTTAGTGTTTTATTATTGCAATTTCTAGAATATTAATGACTTATAAAAACAAAGTATTTTTCTCTCACTATTATACATCTTATATTAAAACAAAACAATAATACCTGTTCGGTACTTACGTATTATAGCTGAAACTTGGCAGCCTTTTACCCTTGGCGTAATATCTGCTCGCCAACACCTAAATTCACAGTGGCAACCTATTTCCTGCCCTGAAATTATAAACAACATTTCGAGCAGAAGCATGTTAAAATAACACAAATGTGTGGAAAACGTGGTTACTCCCAAGCTCTACGTGCCCATTAAGAATTTTTTTTATTAAATACAAATTTTAAGGGGGTTAAAAAGGGCATAACCCCCTGCCCCCCTCTAAACACGCACTGTAAACACCCCTCAAAAAACACCCCTCAAAACACCCCTCAAAACACCCACTGTATCTTTGGAACCTGAAATTTCGTATGGTGGTTCCCCATAATCCCTAGGTGCCTTCTAAGAAATCTTTTTTTGGAAACTGTAAATTTTAAGGGGGTTAAAAAGAGCTTAACCCCCTGCCCCCCTCTAAAAACACCCACTGTATCTTTGGAACCATAGGGCCTAGGAAGCTGAAATTTCCTATGGTGGTTCCCCTTAAGCTCTAGGTGCATACCAATAAATCATTTTAAACGCTCAAAATTTAAGGGGGTTTGCCCCCTCCCCACAAAAAAAAAATCCTACTGTATCTCTGGAACGATAAGGCCTAGGAAGCTGAAATTTTGTATGGTGGTTCCTCTTAAGCCCTAGGGGCACACCTATAAATATATTTTTAAAGTTCGGATTTTAAGGGGCTTTGCCCCCTCTCCCCCCCAAAAAAAAATCCTACTGTATCTCTGGAACGATAAGGCCTAGGAAGCTGAAATTTTGTATGGTGGTTCCTCTTAAGCCCTAGAGGCACACCTATAAATATATTTTTAAAGTTCAGATTTTAAGGGGCTTTGCCCCCTCTCCCCCCCCCAAAAAAATCCTACTGTATCTCTGGAACCATAAAGCCTAGGAAGCTGAAATTTTGTATGGTGGTTCTCTTATGCCCGAGGGGCACACCTATAAATATCTTTTTAAAGTTCGGATTTTAAGGAGCTTTGCCCCCTCTTCCCCCCCAAAAATCCTACTGTATCTCTTGAACCATAAGGCCTAGGAAGCTGAAATTTTGTATGGTGGTTCCTCTTAAGCCCTAGGGGCACACCTATAAATATCTTTATAGAGTTCGGATTTTAAGGAGCTTTGCCCCCTCTTCCCCCCAAAAAATCCTACTGTATCTCTGGAACCATAAGGCCTAGGAAGCTAAAATTTTGCGTGATGGTTTCTGTAAGTGCTGACTAAGAAATGTTTTTGAACAATTCATACTTTAATGGGGTTTCAAAGAGATTTTACCCCAAAAACAAAACACTAATTGACTGATAATTGTATCTCTGTAACTATAAGGTCTATGAAGCTAAACTTTTGAATAGAGGTTACTCTTGGACCCTAGGGGTTGACTAAGAAATCTTTTTAAAATATTCAAACTTTAAGGGGATTAAAAGGAGCTTATACCCCAAAATAAAATCCAGTGATCACTGTATGCCTGAAACCGTAAGGCCTACTAAGCTTAAATTTTGCTTGGCGGTTCCTCTTAGGCTTTAAGTGCTTAAGAAGAAGGCCTTTTTAAAAGAAACTTTATAGGGGGTTATAAAGTGGGCTTAAATCCCCAAAATAAAAATTAAATATCCCAAACCCGTATTTAAACTCGGATCACTATCGTTAAATTATGCACTGAACTCCTGAAAAATGACAACACCTTACTGCTAAAGTTAATTGAAATGAAATGAATCAGATGACATAATTCATGGCACTCATGTATTCTATGGCGAAGCACGGGTATTCAGCTAGTATGAAATATACGAAAACTGTTATTAAACATGCACCAACATTTTGAGCAGCAGCATGTTAAAAAAGTACAAGTATGTGGAAAAGGCATGGAATTGTAAGAAAAAATCGGCAGATGTAGAACAAGATTTTGATATAAATAATTTTAGATCTAATTAAAAATTTCATATTAAATACATAATAGAAATACGCAAAAATATTATAAATGAAGATGTTAAAAGAAACAAAAATATGAAATTTAAATAAGAATAAAAAATCCGTCTTTACACATGCATAACAGTTTCTGGAGGCCAGAATTCTGCAATGGCAGATAAAATGCTAGAAAATTTATCTGCTCCCGCTACGTGTTCACGCCACATGAATTCGGCGAGGTAGGAGTCTAGATGATGACGGGCAGTCCCCCTATGTTGTTTGTTACGCCACTTAGCAGACCCCCACAGTCTCTCTATAGTTTGAGTATGCACACCGGTCATCGGGTCGACGAAATTGTATTTGTGGTTCACAGTAAAGTGCCTAAAGCCAGCATTCTCTAGTTCTTCCGTTTTATAGGCTTTCCAGCAGTCTGTATATAATGTGCTGCCCTCCTCAACATGGTCGCGAATAGCCGAATAAGCGTTGCAGCGTTGCGGTTAGGCACTTGTATAAAAAAACCTCTCCCGTGTCCCGACACACACCACTGAAAATCCACTGTTGTGGCAAAATTCGGCCTGCGTTGCTTTTTCTTTTCGTGAAGAGACTCTCGTCTACTTCCACAATTTTTGAGGGTCCGCCAATTTTCTTAACAGAGTGGGAATTAAAAACATGGACACAAACTTCACGCAAAAAATTGTTCCAATCAATCGTCGATTTATCAACCGTGTCCATTTGTTGTTCACACCATTGTATTGAAATTAATTTCTGCGACCAGCTATATATGAATCTTAAAGATGTTAGGACTGGCAATCGGGAACCGTGGAACCAGTTTCCCTTCCGAATCCCGACTGTTTTCCCGCAATCTTTAAAATTACATCTCCAGCTACTGGTCGATCCAAAAGAAGCACGCATGTTGTGACCGTTCTGGCACACACGCTGACAGGACAAAATTCCACGGATCTGGTAAAAAGCTACTGCATCCTCTTCTGTTTGAGGCAAATCCCATATTTTTATCATAACCGAAAAAGTTCTAAAGAAAAAGCTCAAAACGAAACTTATAACGTGAAGTTCAGACAGCGAAAATGAATGAATGGCGAGAACAATACTATCAACATGGATGGGAAGCATAATTGGCGCTTTATTGCCGTTTTTTCGCCAAACCGCAAAGCTTCAGCTATAATACGTAAGTACCTAATGTTCTTACAATGAAGCTACAGAAGGAGGAGCAGCTCAGTGTTAAAAATGTGTCTCACATTTTGTCGCCACCACTAGATGGCGCGCGCATGTAATAGCGGGTGGCTTAGACACGGACAACCGTACGCTTTAATATGGATTTTTCGTATTTTTCCTAGCGAAAACAAGTTGTTTTATTTTAGTGCGTATTTAATATGAATTTATTTATTCAATTTAACAATTGCTTATTTTCATTCAAAATCTTTATTTCAACTGCTTTTTTTGCTATAATTCATTAAAATTCTTAAAGGAAATGAGTAAATATACTTTTTCAGAATAATTGTGTATTGGTTTCAGAATAAATGAGTTCAGAATTTTGTAATAATTTAATAATTAAGGAAATGAAATTACAGAAAAGAATTGTGAAGAAATTTTTTTATCATTGTTCATAATCTCTTATGGAAAAAAAAATGTGAGAAATAATACTGATTAACCAAAACACACACACACACATAGTAGAAAAGCAACATTTTCTATCAATCACAAATAAATTCTTATCAGGACTAATAAAATAGGAAGTCAATTCAGTATTTAATCAGACAATACTTTAAAATATCTTCCTTTGGAAAAAAAATCAGTCAAAGCATCTCAGATTACACTTTTTAAAACCGGAGGTATAATCGTCAAGTTGGTAAATTACTGAATACAAATTTTTTCAGCGAATTAAAAAGAAAAAAGCAAATAACTTTGACAAGGACAAATCAACTATATTTTTGAATTTTCACAAAGTACGCATTTTATTGCATAAGCATATTTTGTACGCAGATTTTGCATAAGCATTTATAGTAACAACATTGCTTATCATACAATGAAAACTTATTTACTTAAGGGGTGTGGTCACTTTTACGTACCTTTAAAAGTATCATTTTTAGCCCTATGTTCGATTGTATGTACTACTCATGATTTAAGCTTGATTTATATGAAATTTTTTGAGTAACTGCCTATAATATTGTTTATTATAGATCCAATTTTTCAAGGTAATTAATAAAAATGACTTTTTATGCATAAAAAGTGAATTTTTTTTAAAAATCGAGCATTTTGCAGTCAACTACTGTGCGCATTCTGTCAAAATAAATTATTAAGGTACATTAATAATTTTTTACTATATGTGATTACAATACATCAGGCAACAATATCCAGCAACATTATTCCAAAATATATTAAAAAATTTTAGTACGTGCTATTTTTAATTAGAAATTTCAAAAATGACTGAGTAAAAGCTTATAAAAAATTCTTTAAAAAATTAAAATATATTAAGGTTAAAAAATTTTGGTAGATTTTGTTGTCTAAAGTGTTGTAATCACATATAGTAAGCCATTATTAATGTAACTTAATAATTTATTTTGATAGAATGCGCACAGTAGTTGACTGCAAAATGTTCGATTTAAAAAAATATTCACTTTTTATGCATAAAAAAATCATTTTATTTTTTTATTAAATACCTTGAAATATTGCATATATAATAAACAGTATTATAGGCAGTTACTCAAAAAATTTCTTGTAAATCAAGCAAAAATGAGTAGTACATACAATCCAGCATAGGTCTAAAAATGATACTTTTAAAGGTACGTAAAAGTGACCACTCCCCTTAAGGGGTGTGGTCACTTTTACATACTTTAAATAACTTAATTAATTTAACTAACTTAATAGTGATTAAATTCAATATTATGGTTCCAGCATTGTCAGGAATTACCTTCAAGTTGGTAAATTATCGATTACAAATATTTTCAGCAAATTAAAAAGAAAAAAACCCCAAATAACATTGATAAGGACAAATCAGCTATATTTTCGCATTTTCACAAAGTATGGGTTTCATTGTACTCACAGTAAAAAGATAGGAAAATATAAATTTTTTTTAAACTTATACTCAACAGATTTTGGATAAGCATTTATAGTAACAACATTCTTTATCATACAATGAAAACTTATTTACTTATCAACTAACTTAATAGTGATAAAATTCAATATTAAGAAAAGTTAACTGGAAATATTTTATTTCTGTGCACAATTTAAAAAAAAAATGATGGCTTTAGTTCAGACATGTAGCTCAATTTGCCATAACCACAAAATATATTGAATAGAAGAAAAGTATTTCATAATTATAAAGAACTGAAATTAACAACATACACTATTAATACATTATTATAAAATAAAAATTAAATGTGCGATATACAATTTACTATAGATAAATTTGATCAAAAAATTATAATGACAGGTTTTGCAGATATTGATAACATTATTCATTGATATTGACAAGGGAATAACTTTAGACAAGAGAATAATTCAATTCAAAAGTAATATAAAATGAAAGCTTAAATTTAATAATACAGAATTATAATTTCGATTCTTTTCTCAATCTTTTAACATTAGCGCAGAGTTGGCATTTTTATTCTCTTGTTTGCATATAAAATGCATGCGCGTAATCAGAAAAAAAGTTAACTTTTTGAATTAAATTAAAGTTATGATGCTCAGTGCAACCAATTACTGGCATAGGAGGACCAGTATAATCGTCACTTTACTTACATGTCGCGCTATCTACCGGTGAGCGACAATAGTAGTGTAGCTTCATGGTTCTTACCTTAGAAGCAGTAAAGAAACGCAGATTTCTCTGTCCAGTTCTTTCTTTTCTTTTTATGGCTGATCGATAGCCACTAGTACAACCAGGTGCAAAGCATGTTGGCATATCTGTGCACAGAATAAATTTAAAAATTTGTAAAACAATGTTCAAAAGCACACGTCCATATATAACTCAATGAAAAGTCGGCGCCTCTGTTACAAGTCGCGCCATCTGCTGGAGAGTAACCATAATTGGTCCATTTTTCGAGGAATTCGCCATTGAAGCTTACGATCCTTCTTAAAGCTTTATAGCATGATGCTACAGAAGGAGCGGAAGCTTCAATGGGGAATTTTTCGAAAAATGAACCGATTGTTGTCGCTCACCGGTAGAGGGCGCGACATGCAAGCGAAGTGGCTATTTTACATTGAGTTATACGGCGTGGTGGTGAAAGTTGTTTTATAAATTTTAAAATTTATTCTGTGTGCAGAAATATGCCAAACACGTGTTTTGCTCCGGGTTGTTCTACTGGCTATAGATCAGCTTTAAAAAGAAATAAAGAAACTGGACAGAGAAATCCTAGTATATTTGCTGCTCCTAAGGTAAGAACATTATTATTGTTTTGTGTTAATATAAGATGTATAATAATGAGAGAAAAGTACAGCTGCTGTGTTTTAAGTGAACGGAAAGTTAAGACATCTTAAGTTCTGCTGGAAATAACCATAATATTGAATTTAATCACTATTAAGTTAGTTAAATTACGTAAGTTAGTTAAAGTACGTAGAAGTGACCACTCCACTTAAGGGGAGTGGTCACTTTTAAGTACCTTTAAAAGTATCATTTTTGGACCTATGCTGGATTGTATGTACTACTCATGATTTTTGCTTGATTTAGAAGAAATTTTTTGAGTAACTGCCTATAATACTGTTTATTATATATGCAATATTTCAAGGTAATTAATAAAAAAATAAAATGATTTTTTATGCATAAAAAGTGAATATTTTTTTAAAATCGAGCATTTTGCAGTCAACTACTGTGCGCATTCTATCAAAATAAATTATTAAGTTACATTAATAATTGCTTACTATATGTGATTACAACACTTTAGACAACAAAATCTACCAAAATTTTTTAACCTGAATATATTTTAATTTTTAAAGAATTTTTTTAGAAGCTTTTACTCAGTCATTTTTTAAATTTCTAATTAAAAATAGCACGTACTAAAAGGTTTTAATATATTTTAGAATAATGTTGCTGGATATTGTTGCCTGAAGTATTGTAATCACATATAGTAAAAAATTATTAATGTACCTTAATAATTTATTTTGACAGAATGCGCACAGTAGTTGACTGCAAAATGCTCGATTAAAAAAAAAAAAAATTCACTTTTTATGCATAAAATGTCATTTTTATTAATTACCTTGAAAAATTGCTTCTATAATAAACAATATTACAGGCAGTCACTCAAAAAATTTCATATAAATCAAGATTAAATCATGAGTAGTACATAAAATCGAACATAGGTCTAAAAATGATACTTTTAAAGGTACGTAAAAGTGACCACACCCCTTAAGTAAATAAGTTTTCATTGTATGATAAGCAATGTTGTTACTATAAATGCTTATGCAAAATCTGCGTACAAAATCTGCTTATGCAATAAAATGCGTACTTTGTGAAAATTCAAAAATATAGCTGATTTGTCCTTGTCAAAGTTATTTGTTTTTTTTCTTTTTAATTCGCTGAAAAAATTTGTATACAGTAATTTACCAACTTGACGATTATACCTCCGGTTTTAAAAAGTGTAATCTGAGATGCTTTGACTGATTTTTTTTCCAAAGGAAGATATTTTAAAGTATTGTCTGATTAAATACTGAATTGACTTCCTATTTTATTAGTCCTGATAAGAATTTATTTGTGATTGATAGAAAATGTTGCTTTTCTACTATGTGTGTGTGTGTGTGTTTTGGTTAATCAGTATTATTTCTCACATTTTTTTTCCATAAGAGATTATGAACAATGATAAAAAACTTTCTTCACAATTCTTTTCTGTAATTTCATTTCCTTAATTATTAAATTATTACAAAAATCTGAACTAATTTATTCTGAAACCAATACACAATTATTCTGAAAAAGTTTATTTACTCATTTTCTTTAAGAATTTTATTGAATTGTAGCAAATAAAACACTTGAAATAAAGATTTTGAATGAAAATAAAAAATTGTTAAATTGAATAAATAAATTCACATTAAATACGGACTAAAATAATACAACTTGTTTTCGCTAGGAAAAATACGAAAAATCCATATTAAAGCATATGGTTGTCCGTGTCTAAGCCGCCCGCTAGTGCACGCGAGCGCCCTCTAGTGGCGGCAACAAAAAGGGAGACACATTTTTAACACTAGCTTCCCCTCCTTCTGTAGCTTCATGCTTTATAGTATACAGCACGGAAGCTACAGATCAAGTAGCTTCATGGTATACAGTTATCTATTACTATTTATTGACAATTTTCATTTTCTAATACCTTTTTGCATTTTTTAAGTCGAATAACTGCTACTACTTTTTTTTTACAGTTAATAAGTATTTGTATTTCTACATCATGTAATTTTTTTGAACTTTTCGATGCTCTTTTGTTCAATCCCGGAACCCTAGTCCGCTATCGGCGTGGGTAAAGTTTGAAACAGAGATCCCCTAAACGAGTATTTTCCGGTGACAGCTATAACAAATCCAGTTCCAGAGAAGTATCTGTTACAAAATATCTATTACTCTAACCTCGTCTACTAGTTTCATTTCCGTTATCCCGTCACCCTCTTTCCCCTCCATACTCATTTACCGAGTAGGTCTATACCCCGTACCTGTTACCGCTTCGCCTACTGCCTAGTCTGCTGTGAAGTGGTGGGCGGAACAAAAATTTTATTACCCGTTTCTTAGCCAATTGGCAAAAAAAGAAGCTTTGTGACCTCGAAACTTCTGTCCCGTGCGAGAGAATATTTTCTAAGTCTAGATATATAATATCCGATCGCCGTTCTCGGTTAGATGGCGAAAAAGTCAATCAACTTTTATTTTAAACACGAACGCTCAATTTTGTTCATAAAGGGCTTCGAAATTTGGCAATTATCATTAGTAATTAACTACCAATCTTTTTATCACTTACTGTTATTATTTTTCATTGTTTTATTTATTGATAGTTATTAAGCGATATTGTATTGATAAAAAAATTGAAACTAATAGACCAATTCTGTGGTGATTGACCGTCTATCGTGAGCAATTATTTTAAGAAAATAAACAACGAAGTAACGAAAAAAAAAATTAGGTGTAACATCTTTTTTAATGATTGATGTAAGATTTTTACAAATGCCATGTACATTTTAACAATAATGCTTAATAATTAAAGTAATGCGTTAATATTTAAATACCTATTCAGTTTTGTTATTTGATTCGGATACAAAAAGGTCGTATTACTATTAAGGTAGTTATTAATACTGTTAATTTTTAGGACATTAAATAATCTATTTTTTTTATTCAAAAAAATTTTTTGTAATTAGTTTTTCTGTAATATTAATATAATTGTATTAGGTACAGTTTAATTCATATTTATATAAAGGAATAATTAATATTTATGTCCAAACTACAATTGTTCAGTTGATTATTTATAAAATCTGTATACCTATTGTACAATAAATACATATATCCCAAGTTGTTTTTTCTAAAAAATATTTATGTTTTGCTAATGCTAATCTTGTTTACTATAAAATAAAATTTTTTTTTCATAAGACGTTGTTTTTATTATCATCAACAATTTAATTCATAAAATCCTGACAAGTGAGCAGATACAATTTTTTCACCTGTCATAAAACACATAAATGATTACCAATAATATAATGAATAATCAGTGAATTTTATCAACAACATTAACCCAAAAATGTTATTTTATTTCAAAACCAATGAAAGTAAATATTTTTATAAAGGTATTTGAGTGTATTTGTATTTAATAATAGTTATGAATTAAAATGAAGAAGAAAGTAAGAATATGTCCAACGAAATTCAGATCAACTGTCAATTTGATTGGAAAATAATGGTTATAAACGAACGTGAAAATGCTTAGGTAAGCGAATATTTCCTGGTAAACAGGAAGTGGGGAAGGTCACAAGACAAGTAGAAATACTCGTCTATTTGTTTTATATTCGCCCGACGACCCTTCCTACGTACTACGTAGAAATATAAAGTATAAACGAGTGTGGAAATACTCGTTTAGGCAAGGGAGTATTTTCTGGTAACAGGTACGGAAAAATACTCGTATACTTGTTTCGTCCCCGCTCCCCGCCTGGCGGGAGTATTCTATCGTTTTACATGGACGCCGTACTAGGGAGTATTTTCTGGCAACAGGTACGGAAAAATACTCGTATACTTATTTCGTCCCCGCTTCCCGCCTGGCGACCCTATTCTATTTGCCTGGCGGCCCTATTCTATTCGCCTGGCGGGAGTATTCTAACGTTTGACACATACGCAGGACCTGTTACTTTTGAAAATCGGTAACAGGTCCAAAGTTCAGTTAGCACATACCTGTTACAAAGTAACAGGTCCAATATTTACGATCCATCCCTAGTCCATTCATGATTCCCCTCTGCTTATTATCTGAAAGTCTGCACTAAAGGGCGTCGGCCCACGGAGTACAGTTGGATTCAAATTTCTTATGGTAACAGCAAAGAGATAAACTGAAGGAGGGTGTGGCACAGTGGATGGTGGTGGGAAGTGGGAAGGAGGATGTCGCGGACAGACAGGAACTGACACAAAATATGTCAGTGGAGGCAGATAGTGAGGGATGGGAAGGAAGGTCGTCAGACAGGCACTAATAGGAAAGTGATGCAGTTTTAACTGTATTACACTAGTTTTAGTACGACTCTCCAGTATATATAAGATATTTCATTGCAAACGCCTTAAAACTTTCTCACATTACATTTAAAAAGTGGTTGTAAGCAAAATATAACAGTTTCTCTGGAAATATTTGAAATTTTGTGAACACATATAGCGAAACCTTCCTTTAAAAATACACAAATTCGACAGAAATAGACATGCTAATTGTAACAAAACTGTACGTGATGGAATTTTTTCAATAATTTTTCCATAATCAGCACCAAAAATACTATAAAAATCACTGATTACATTTGAGACAATTTTTGATGCAGACCTGTGTAATTAGTGACAATTTGAAGTGGGATTTCATTTTTCTGAGACATGATATCCAGCCTTTATGTTTCAGCAGTTTTGCATCGTTGGCCACGCCTTCCTCGTTGATCCCAAAGACTCTCCAGTTCATAATGATGCCATTTCGATTGATATTTAGGAAACTACACATATTCTTATAATTTAAACAATTTATAACTGATAGAATGTCATGGTAGAATAAAGAGTAAAACATACCTGTTGTAATGTCGGAGAAATCAGTAAACATTTTCAAAAATACTAAAGGCGGCGTAGCATGAGTTGATATCGCTAATATATTTTTTATTATAACTGCTGATTGTGGTGAGTATATATCAAAGAATATATTATATATTCAACAGTTATTTATAAGTATTTTTAAAAGATTAGACGGCTTCTTAAGCAATATTTTCCCAAAAATGGTTGATTTCACTCAAAACTGCCTGAAACATTGAACTGCATTCTGTGAACGCCAAGTCAAAATCATGTACTGTTATGACAAGATATTAACATGTTATATTTCGGCTCACATCAATGTACCTTATATAATGGTGCACAGTGGCAGTCTAACATTTTAATAATCAAGAGATTTTTTTATTAAAAATAATTTCCCTTACTTTATTCTAATAATTGTCATATGAATTGATTTGTGATGTGTATCACTGAAACATATTCAGGATATGCAAGATATGTAGTCGATTACCTAACTGAGAGACATATCCCTGTAATATTAATTTCTGAACTGCTTAACAGCTAGCATTGATGATACGGAAAATTGACTTCTTTAGTTAGATGGATACAAAATTTTAACATGCCACTCACGCGCGTCTGGAATTTTTCAATAATGTGAAAATACCATAATACGTAATACTCGTTATGTAACGTTCTGTGGCCCCTGTTGCTGACGGTTTTGAGAGGATCTTCGATTTGCTGCGATATTTTTCCACTTAAGATCTCGGCTATTGCTTGATTTGCAACGGTCTCGCCTGATGGGTTAGGGTTTAGAGAGTGGCGAACACGGATTATGATTTTTTTCAAATTTGTATATAAATTTGCTCTTATAATTTCTGGTGCTCAGTATTAATTTTTTCCAATTGTTCATCCTGATATGATTTCCTATTTAACACACCCCTGTAAGTACATGAGTGAGAGAAGTAAAGCGGTAATATTTTTTATTGAGTAACATAGCGTGTGTTTTTTTATTGTACGCTGTTTTTACTAGGTTTTTTTTATATTTACATATAAACTTTCTCTTATAATTTTCTAGTACACTGCATTAATTTTTTTCCAATTGTTTAACCTAAAGTTTGACGGTTGTTCAAACCCGGTTTTAAAAAAACGGTTTTTAAAATAAATTTGTCACATTTGAAAATCGGTTTTTAAATTAAGAAAACCGGTTTAAAAATTCAAATTATTATGTAAAAATTAATTTTTAACTTATTTGATTTGCTATTCATTCTATGCAACGGGCAGCAGACACATTTTTTCAACGTTGCGAGTTGCGTTGCCCAGTGCTTGTGCACTGCGCATGTGGAAAAGACGTGCCTAACCGACTTATTTTATGTTAGTACATATGTGCAATCCGTCACGAGTCACGACAGGTTCGCTTAATCTTGTAAAGTGAAAACTGGAAACAAAAATATAAAGTTGTTATAGTTATCTGGAAAGATATTGTCTAGAATATTTCCAAATTCTTTTGTGGAAACCGATTTTGATGAAGAGCATATCGAAGAAACTACTCATCAGAGTAATGCTTTTTTAAAGGAAGCCATGTAAAATAAATTCATAAGATTCTTGAAGATCCTGAAGAAAAACTTACAAATTCAAAGACACTGAAAGCTGAATTTTCATTATTTGAGGAAACGAATAAAAGAACCAAAAACTTAGATTTGTTATTTGATGACCTAAAAACCATAAAACCAAGCTCAGTAGCTAGTGAACGAGTATTTTCAATTTCAGGCAATATTGTGTCCAAAATAAGAACAAGACTTAGCCACCGTTCAGTGGATATTTTATGATTTTTAAAATCCTATTTTCTTAGGAGAAATTAAAATTAGTGAAATAAATATAAATATTATTTGAAATTTGAAATTATTTATGAGTTTTCATTATTTTGTGTAAGTAATGTGTAATCCTTAATTTCTTTTATATTTTGACTTTGATATTGATTTCGGTTTTTGCTATTTTATATAAATTAAATAAAATATTTTCCCTATTCTATTTTTTTTTTTTTTGACAAAAATTCGAAAACCGGCTAAAACCGGTTTTTTGGAAATCTGGAATTCGAAAACCGGTTTTTCAAAAAGTCGTTTTTGTTTAAACCATGAAGCTACAGTCCCATGTAGTGATGCGACATCGATAACAAAACATCGATGTTTTGAAACATCGATATTCAATATTAAAACATCGATGCTAATAAAACATCGCCCAAAAACCATCGATGTTTTTAAACATCGATGGTTTAGAACATCCATTTTTTAAATCTGGTTTAGTAATCTCTAACATTAATGTTACTTCCGTTAGTCGTGGGGGGAGGGGGTGATTTAATTTTACTCTCTGATTGAGCAGGAACAAATGACAAAAACTTGGTTGCTTTGGGCTACATTGATGACTCAAAATTCTCGTTGTAAATACCGTCATGTTTTGCCTTCAAATGTCCAGATAAATTCGTGGTATTGCCAGAAGTTTTGAGGGACTTAAGGCAAATATTGCATTTCGCCAATTTGTCAGAGGTTTTGTAAAAATATTTCCAAACGGTACTTTTGGAAAGCATCTTACTAATAATATTAACGTCAACTTATATAAAACCAGCACAAAACAAAAACTTAAATGGATGCACTCGTGTATATACTATTTGTAAAATAAAACCCATGGAAGGTTTTGGAGTGTCAGGAACATTCCAAGCGCTCTGATTGGTTCATTGGTTGTGAATTGCCATTTGTCTGTTTGCTAAGGAATCATTCCCCCTTTTGTATTCGTCCTTTTCAGAATTCAGACTTACATTTACTGAGTGTGAAAATTATGCTACGTGGTAAATTTTTTTTATTGCGGTACTTTTTCATTAAAAAAAACATCGAGCACAAAACATCGATGTTAAAAAAACATCGGCTTCAATAAATCGATGTTTTGAAAACATCGACGTCGCATCCCTAGTCCCATGTAGCTTCATGTTTCAAACATATCCCACGCCGACATCGAACTTGGGTTTCTAGACTTTTGTGGATTTGATATGTGATAACTACCAGTTTACGATGAAGAATTATAAATATATTATAACTATTTGAAAAAAGTGATACTAACTGTTCGACTTACAAAAGAGCAAAATTTATTACAAATGTAAACTGTCGTTAAATAGTGATAGATAACTATATACCATGAAGCTCTATAAGAAGCTATATACCTCTTTTAAAAAGTGTAATCTGAGGTGCTTTGAAATTTTTTTTCCCAAAGGAAGATAATTCAATGTATGGTGATTAAATAGTGAATTGACTTCCTATTTTATTAGTCCAGATTATAATATTTGTAGCTTCATGTTCATTTCTGTAGCTTCATGTTCATGACCTATACTCGAGTTCAAGCAATAGGGGAATTTCAAGCCCGCTGATTCGTTGGTTTCTTCCCGTCATTTATGACATCACTTAGCGCAACTTACGAAGACTTGATATGGTGGCGCCATCTTTTCCTCTGAAACTGAATCGTTCCATTACAATATACTATTTTGATAAAAACTTTTTAGAGCGTATATGAATCAATCGTGAAATAACTCGAATGTGATATTCTAAGTCGAGTTCCAAAAGTATATTTTTATTATGAAAAATACACTTAATTATTTAAAAGACAACTTCTAACACTGAACTTTTTATAACAAGTTAAAGAAAACTTTGATGAAAAAAAACTTTAAAAAAAATTTAAAATATAATGGTAGCTTTGAAATTTTTCTGAAACATGTAACATTTTTTTTTTTTTGGGGGGGGGGAGGATTTATTTTACTAGAACTTGCATTGAAAGATATAAATTGGTATGGGTATATTTGTGTATTACTTTGCAAGAATACAATAATTTTACCACTAAATAACCTATTTTTTTATATAAACTTAAATTTGCCTTTTCAAGATATATTCATTTTTATTAATGGATTACTTAAAGAAATCTTTGCACTTTTTTTTTATCCATTATATGTATTTACCGATCTGTTTTTCCCCCTCAGAGCGACACTCTCTCACACACAAAGATGATGGTGTGAAAAAGAGACCACTGGAAAAATATATTGCATCATATGTTCAATGTTTCTGACGCTTTAAAACCAATGAATTATACAAACTTAAATTTATGAAAAATTCTACAAAAAATTGTCTCTGTGTAGTATATTAAACTAAGTGGCAAAAACAGAATGTATTAAAGTCTCACTGCTTCGCTTTTTAATTGTATTGGATTTTTTTTCAGAAGACACAATATTTTTTCCATGTGTGGCGATGTAAGTAGAATAGAATAACAAATTGCTACTTTTGTGTACAATTTTATATATAAAAAAATCCTTGGACAATTTGAGAGTAAGATACTGGGTGAATTTTATTAAACTTATATATATATATATATATATATATATATATATATATATATATATATATATATATATATATATATATATATATATACACCCATGGACAAAAAAATTAGCGCACCAAGAAGGAGTCGTCAAAATGAAACGAAATTATACATACGTAATGACTACTTTGATATAAGTAAATGATAAGAAAATCAAAGAAAAAGGATAATTTATTTCAGAGAAAAAGGCAAAAGAACGGAGGAGTTAATACTCCGTTGGACCCCCTCTAGCGCGAATGCACGATGCGATACGATCGGGCATTGAGTCATACAAGTTCTGTATGATGTCTTGAGACATTTCGTTCCATATTTGCTGTAACCTTGCCTCTAGTTCGTTCAAACTCGTGGGATGCCCAACTCGTCGTCCCGAATGATCCCAGATATGCTCGATTGGAGACAAATCTGGGGATCGGGCTGGCCAAGGAAGGGTAGTAACAGTGCGGAGACAGTCTTGTGACACCCTTGCCGTATGAGGCCGAGCATTGCCTTGTTGAAAAATGGCTGCTGGGAGCCGTTGCATGAGTGGCAACACATGTGGTTGCAGGATTTCATGAACATACCGCTGGGCTGTCATGGTGCCACGGAACAATACTAGGGGTGACCGTGTACTGTAGGCAATGGCACCCCATACCATCACACCAGGTGTGGGAGCGATGTGTCGCTGTACAACAAAGGCAGGATTGAAGCGTTCACCACGGGCTCTCCACACACGAAGACGATTGTCATCACTGCCGAGATTGAATCTGGATTCGTCGCTAAAGACGACCTGGTTCCATTCCGCTGCAGTCCAGTTTCCTCGTGCGCGGCAAAACTCCAAACGGAGGCGTCGATGGGTGGGCGTCAAGGGCAGCACACGTAATGGGCGCCGCGATACCAGCTGTCCTTCAGCCAGGCGCCTTCGTATGGTTCGAGAAGACACAGAGGCCCCTAGTGAAGGTGGTACCTGTGCCTGGATGGCGGCCGATGAAGCAGTTGGCTGTATGCGTGCATTTCTTACGATGTGGCGGTCTTCTCAACGACTGGTCTGTCGAGGGTGTCCTGAGCCTGGTCTTCGTGTACATGACATCTCTCGGGTCCACTGGTCCCAACACCTCCTCACAACACAATGAGAGCGGCCTAATTGACGAGCTACTCGCCTAGCTGACCACCCAGCTTCCATCATTCCGACTATTCTCCCCCTCTCAAACTGCGACAACTGCTTATATTGTCTTCGAACACTGCGTAATGGCATGTCTATCTCAGCTCTTCCTTTGTAAATGATTCAGCACACTCAAACAAGCTTTGGTTACCTGTTTTATACTCCACGGAGTACGATGTTCAACGCCCTCTACCGGCTATACGTAATGCGCAATCACGCTGCATTTCTAATCATTTGCATATCTCCCCGACATGTACCTTCATTGCAAGTTTCGTTACGATCCCGCAATTATTTCTTGGTGCGCTAATTTTTTTGTCCATGAGTGTATATATATTAGACAAAGTTGTAAGTGAAAAACCTGTATAAGCACTAAACCACTACAGCCAGGAACCAAAGACATGAATAGATAAGTGAAAAATATGAATATATATATATATATATATATATATATATATATATATATATATATATATATATATATATAATAGCAGCACCATTTCTTCTTCTAATAAATATGCTACTACCAGCAGTATGCAAAGAGCTTTCCCAGCTGGCAGAAGATCTAATATTTTTAAGCCGTTTGAGAAATGTATTCATTCCTATTAAAGTTTAATAAGATTCACCCTGTGTCTTACTCTCAAATTGTCCAAGGATTTTTTTTTTATATATAAATACCATACCAATACCCATACCAATTTATATCTTTCAATGCAAGTACTAGTAAAATAAATCCTCCCCCCAAAAATGTTACATATTTTATAAAAGTTTCATGGCAGTAGAACGTGAGCACGTGTAAAATCACGTGTGTATCCGCGCTAGGCTTGGCAGAGCAGTAGGAGCACACGTCTGTACACCTCAGTGTCCAGCGTCCGAATCTGGAGACCTCCCTATTGAAACAGATTTTGGATAGGAACGGGACGCATATTCTGAAAGACTCGCGATTTCGGCACTCAATTGCCGGTTTGACGAAATCATCAGTTTCGCCATCTGTTGACATATATAGGAATCTTTTTATTATAAGTTTTTTTTTTTACTTCTACGCAATTTAGTATGTTTTAAAATCTGAATTACATATATAACACAGGATTTAAAGAGATTTTAACAAAATAAATAAATGAATAAATTGAAATAAGTATATTATTGAATTTTAAATTTACTTTCTTCAAATACCCACAATAATGTTTACTTATTTATTAATTAATAATTTGAAAATGCTAAATTTGTTACTTCATATTTTGCAAAGCCAACGAAAAAAGGAAAGATGATTCAATTATAAACCTATGTTATTAGTTTATTTTTCCAGTAGATAGCGTCACTAAAATTAAAGAAAATCAGATTAAAAATTCATACAAATTACTCAAGTGCAAAAAATTTTTGCAGTCTATTTCAATAAATAAGAATAAATTCAAATTTAACAATCAAATTCAATCTATTTCAATTTAATATAAATGTATTATATATTCATGTATTACGCTATATACATGTATAAATATGCCATGTATAAATATATTTACATCCAAATATAATCATTCAGACATTACGAAATCAAATACATTCAGAAGTGAAAGAATGTTTTCACTTCTTCGTTATCGCACTCCTTGTGTTTTAATTCAATTATTCAAAAAAATTTCAACAATAAGAGCTAGAGAGCTAAGATTGGTGGCATTTTAAAGCAATTTTCAAGACCTTTTTCAATGATATATAACACAATTAGGGCTTAGAAAAATTTATTTTATTTGAATTTAAAATTTGAATTTTTCAAAATGAGCCGTTTGAAAAATTTTCAAATTTTTTTTAATAATACTTTATATAGTACTGAAATGATTGTATAAGTTTGAAAGTGGGATCTGTATGGGTTCATGTTAAAATACTGCATTGAATACAGTATTCCTGATGTGAAAACACGAAATTACTTAATACAATATGTTTTAAAGCCTAGAAAATTAGAAAAAAAAATTTAAGTTGTGTAAGTAATCGTACTTGTTTTGTATAATTGAAAGTAATCATATTTGTTTTGAAAAAGATATAGCACCATTTTTATCAGACTGTATATACTTCAGCACATACAGTACTAGACTTTCATTCACTTTCTTGCTTTCAGTGCAAGATTTTCAAATGCTCTTATTTTCAATTAAATTCTGAAAATAAAACAAAAACAAGTAATATATAAAAAAAATTTTAAAGTCAATTCCTACTTAGGTCAACAAAGAAAAAATTTGAGTGTGAACTAATAGTAGGAATTGAAAAAAAGGATTGCCTGCCAGAATCTTGCCTACTGTGCGAGATTAGGAGGAGGGGAAAGAGAGAGAAAAAGCTTGTCAGATTGGGGATTCGATTTCGCAACCTACAGGACGGGAGAAGCTCGCGATACCACAGTGCTACCGTTTTTACTGTAACAAGAGGGAAATTACTAATCAAGAGCAAGAGACGTTCTAGGTCTAAAACTAAAATTGATTAATTAAATTTAATTAATGAATTAATATTTGAAAAAAAAACTGTATTAACATCAAGTGTCATCCACTACAAGTTTAAAAAAATGTATTTGAACTTGAGTGAATGAATAAAAAGTACTTTTATTAACGATTGAAAATTTGAACAAGATATATATAGAGAGAGTGTGAACTAATAGTAGGAATTGAAAAATCTACAGCAAAGAAAGATCAAAAGATCAAAAACACTAAATACAAAGTTGGTGAGTAGGTGATGATAAATTATGATAAAACACTGTATCCTGGAGAGATCCTATTAGTAGACATTGAAAATTTCACTATAAATGTAATGGTTTCAACAGGAAACTACAGATATGCATGACCCTCAACAAAGGACATTCATGCTTACAGCTTGATAGGTATAAAATATGAACTGCCCCAACCTACACCTTGTAATAGCAGAGAAAGCCATCATAAATTTCTTGATAAATAATTTTACATGTGCCTATTTATGGATAAAATTTTTACTATAATTAAATAAACCATTATAAAAATAATGTATTATTCTTGCCTACTAATAATTGCATCAAAACTAGTTTGTTATATGAAAATAGTCAACTTTAATAGTGATTTGTCATTCCTTCATACTCAGCATCATATTCCCTCATTTCTTCAATAATTTAGCATAAAAATGTAACCAAATTAAAATAAATTTTTATATTTTAAAAATTTGATTAATTTAAAATTTGACTTTTTAAAAATTATATGTTAAAATAAATTTATATTATTTTAACATATAATTTAAATTTTTTATATTATTTAAATTTATATTATTGGAATTTAAAACTTTAAATTTTTTAATTTATGCAACTTAATTTTTTTAATTAAAGCTTATTAAATACATTTATTTTCTAATTAACATTAAAATTTTAAAAATTAAAATTATTGTGGATATTTGAAGAAAGTAAATTTTAAATTCAATAATATACTTATTTCAATTTATTCATTTATTTATTTTGTTAAAATCTCTTTAAATCCTGTGTTATATATGTAATTCAGATTTTAAAACATACTAAATTGCGTAGAAGTAAAAAAAAAACTTATAATAAAAAGATTCCTATATATGTCAACAGATGGCGAAACTGATGCTTTCGTCAAACCGGCAATTGAGTGCCGAAATCGCGAGTCTTTCAGAATATGCGAACGGGACCGTCCCCCCCCCCTTGATACAGTTTCTGGATACGCCTCTTAATGACACCGATTTTGATATCATCATTCATAATGTTAACTATTTACATTTTCCCTTCATTTCGTGTTTATGTTTCTTTTATCCCATTATTTCCGAAACATATGTATCACTTATCTCATTTACCAAACTTCTGCATATTTCTAGAAAAAAAATAGTTCTTTTTTTGTGCCGTATCATTTTAATACTACAACATTTTGGGGAACTTTTATAGAGAATCTATGCTCACTTCTACCCAGACTTGGGTGTATATAATTTGAAGTGGCACTCTATTTGAATTTGAAACAAACACAGTTTATACATGAAACAATGTTTATTGAATTCGTTGCACATATAATTGGCTTTTACAGCAATAAGCATGCGTACTACTTGTACGGAATATAAATACAGCTTTCAAGAACAATATATTTTCTATACTCACGAACAGTAAGTCAAACCAGCAGTACTGCCATGTAAACTTCTGGCCCGCTAAGCACTAGCGCAGGATAACACCTTTTCAACCTTAACAACCTCCCCCTTTCCATTAATGACGCTGCGTGGTATTTATACTAAGCGCGTATGCCGAAATTAGCATATCTAAAGCAGCTTCTTTAATTCACTCAAAAGTTCGATTCTTGTGAATCGAATCTTGTGTACACCTTACACTGGCCTCCCTCGAAAAAAAAATTAGGTAACTGAGGTCTGAACGGCTTCAGTTAACTAATTGAAAACGCGTGCTGGTCTGACTTTTTACATAATTGGTGGCAAAGCCAAAAAACCTTCCACACGTTGTGTGGGGGAAAAACGCCACTACCATTTTACAAAACTAACCCCGAAGGGTCCAGGTGACACCATCAAACAGTGGATTTGCAGAGTTGCGGATACTGGGATGGCCAACTGCGCCCTAGAATATCTATTTTAATTAAAAGTGACAACACAATTGCACAGCATGACATTTCTTGACTGTATCTGCTCTCCCCCAATTTATAATGCACATGTGTCATGTTTTGTGAAGTTAGTATGTTAGTTAGTTAATTATTATATTATGCAGTATGTATTTTTTTTTCTAGTCACTACATGTCCCCTTCAAAAATTTATAAAACAACAGTATGTCTTTTTTTTTTCAGTGCCTCACCACTTCCCCTCAAAATGTTTACAGTATATACACTGGGGGAACTGCAAACCAATTTGGTTCGGTTTTATTAAAGGGTTGGAGTTAGAATAAGAAAGTTGATACAAGACTTGTTCATCATGAATGCAGCAACTTCCTTGCACCAGTCTGTCCAATCCGTGGAACCTCTCTTGATGGTCGCAGTCCTAGTAAAGGGGTTCGTTGACCGTGTGGGCATCCTTCGTGCAGCAGGACGTTGGTCCTGAGGCGCTGGTCCGGCTTGACGATGGACAGGAGGTCTCTTGGGAGGAGGCCAACCTTGCTGGGCGGCAGAAATCTTGCGCTTCCTGTACTTATGCAAAGGAGCTTTAAAATTGTCATTCTTCCTTTTGATAACCTTGTGTACCTTATGTGTGCCACGTTCATCCTTAGATGGAGGTTTTGTAGTGCACACTTTACTTTTATCCGTACTTCTTAGAGTATAGGCATTAAATTTTAATGCATATTCTATTTTGTCAAATTTATACGCCGCACCAACGTGTTTAGTTACTGGCTTTATCTCTCTACTTGTGTCATGTTTTTCAACAAACTGACTCTGTTTTTGGTATTGGTGCTTATGCAACTTCTTGTTTACCGCCTTAATTACTTCAGTATTTGCAGTTTTAATGCTGGAACCTGAAGGCGCTTTTTCACGTTTTTTATCCCCCTTAACTTTAGTTTTATCCTCTTTTGACGAAAAAGTCTCTTTGAAACTTGCGACATCAGAATCGTTATCATTTATATTCGTTAACACTGCTTCAGTTTTAGGAAGATTAAGCTTTTCGTACTGGTGCGTTTTAATGCAACCTGCGTCTATAACTTCCGAAGCATCAGCTAAACTACTTACAGTATAACTCTGTGTCAACTTTTCATCCTGACTCTCAGTATGGTTTTCATGTACTTTATTTAAAACCATATTATCAACCTGGCCTACAGCATCCTCATTCGGATGGAAACTTGAAATAATATCATTACCTAGCGAGTTCCTACTATCGTTTAAAGAATTTTTATTGTCGTCAACTAATAAGTATTCACTAACTTCCGTAACGCATACTTCGTCATCTACTAAATTTCCTTCATTAACAGATGTGTGAATATCATCTAAAATATCAGGTATAGCATCAATAATATCAGGTATAGCATTAATAGAAGTGTCAGATGATTTATTTTCTAAACCACTAGCATTAGTATCGGCACTATTTTCAGAAATTTGTACTGGAATTACCTCATCATTCCAGCTAGACTCACTTTCTTTATAAGCCACAAAAATACCCTGACTTTCACTATTCTCAAAATAACGATTACTGCTCGGACAAAATAATACATTTGACCACACAGTTTCAACAGGTTGAACCATATCATGTGAATCAACTTGCCAGTGCAAGTAAGGTGCTTCCATATTATTTACTTTAAGAGCACTAATTTCATTATAACGCCGTGCGCTTCTATTATTTTGCCTGCGGTACTGCTTACGCTGCTGGTTTGAAACTCGCGAAAAATTTTGGCGCGGCTGTATAAAACTTCTCGTACCTGAATGACGGTGAGGGGTAGCGAAGAAATGCCTATTGTCATATTTAGCTAAAGCTTGAAGGAGGGTAACCTTGCTTGTAATTGTTTGATTATCTAAAAAATCTTGAACACTTGGCTTCAAACGTTGGATAACTATTTTTAAGATTACCGCTTCCGTTACCCCTTCTAAATATTCCTCACACTTGGAAATCTTTTCTGTAGCAAAATCTAACGCAGACTGACCTTCACGTTGCCTTAGCGAATAAATTTCCGCTTCAATTTCACTTTGATTAAAGGTCTTTGGAAAAACGCTAAGAAACTGTTGCTTGAATGACGAATAGTCAAAAATCAGATTACTGCTTTTCATACACGTGTACCACTGATATGCACTACCTCTTAAAGTGGCTAGAGCAATTTTAAGTTTATCCCCCTCTGGGGTGCATTGTTGCTGAAAGTAATGCTTAATTTTCTTTAGGAATTGGCTTGAGGGGCCGCCATTGAAGGTGGCTTCGAATGGCGCAAAATGCTGAACCATAATTACCCGAGGAAAATTTCCAGCAGGATTTTGTTCTACAACACTCATTTTTTAAATAGTATATAAGTACTTGCAACAATTTTATCAATATAAGTACACAGTACACAGTTTTTAATTTCAATTATGTTGTTCGTTACAAATGTAACGCTAACTACCAGGGTATATATATCTTTCGGGCGCCAGTATAGAGTTTCTATGCTCACTTCTACCCAGACTTGGGTGTATATAATTTGAAGTGGCACTCTATTTGAATTTGAAACAAACACAGTTTATACATGAAACAATGTTTATTGAATTCGTTGCACATATAATTGGCTTTTACAGCAATAAGCATGCGTACTATTTGTACGGAATATAAATACAGCTTTCAAGAACAATATATTTTCTATACTCATGAACAGTAAGTCAAACCAGCAGTACTGCCATGTAAACTTCTGGCCCGCTAAGCACTAGCGCAGGATAACACCTTTTCAACCTTAACAACCTCCCCCTTTCCATTAATGACGCTGCGTGGTATTTATACTAAGCGCGTATGCCGAAATTAGCATATCTAAAGCAGCTTCTTTAATTCACTCAAAAGTTCGATTCTTGTGAATCGAATCTTGTGTATACCTTACACTTTTCATTGACACAAAATTATCTTAGACATATTAATAGCAAGATTAGATGAGTAGAAAGTAGCTATTGGAAAGAGGGGTAAGAAATTCTGAGCTAACTTTAAGTTACATTTGCGGTTGGATTTCAGGATAAGAGTCTTTTGTAATTCTGATTAGTTAATATTTTATTCATCCAACCTTTGTTAGTTGCACGACTAATAAATCCTTTGCATGTTATTGGAGATATTTCTCAATTTCTTGCCGCTGTACCCTTAGCAACACCAAGCCACGAAAAGTTATATTTAAAGTTAAAATTTCCGAAGACTTTTCTTTTAATGGAGAAAAATTTTGATGATAATTTTCGTGCTCTCATTTTCCTTCTTTGCCTGAAAATCGAGTGTGAGTTTTCGTCGCAGATATTAAATCACCAAATTTATCTAAGGGGAATTTTCCTTTCAGTCATTTTTTAATTTCAGTTGAAAAAAATATATAGTTTTGAATTCCGTTTTCTGTATATGAAGGTTGTTCAAATAACGAGAGCATAATTTTTGAAATTTTTAATTTCCCCATAAATAAGATTTTACAGGACATACTATTATGAATGTCGATCGCTGCAATATCAAAACTAGTTTTTGAAAAAGAATATTTAAAATGAAAAAAAATCTTTCCGTCAAACACGCGCAGTTTGTTAAAAGTACACCGTCTTAACCAACCAGCGAGTCTCTGAAATCGAGTTCAGATCCGAATCCAACAGAAAAGATGTGTTGATCATTACATGGCTCTAATCCAGTAGTTCTCAACCGGTGGTCCGCGAGAGCCCCGGGAGTGGTCCGGCACCACTCCCACGGGGATTTTAGAAGCAATGTTCATTGAACTACACTGGTGTAAGAAATTAAGAGAATTTGCAGACTTGGTCGATTATCTCTAGAACTACTGTACCGATTTTAATGAAATTTGATATGTACATACATTGATACAATACAAAACAAATAACCATTCAATAATTGTAATACACACGCATGATCGTGCGTAACATTCGTTGGAGTCGGAAGGTATGAAACAGCGGTTGCAGAATAAACAAAAATGGGTTAATAGATGGGTTAATAAGGGGTATGGTCCCCTCTTACAGATATACAGGTCTCGCAGTGTGATTTCATACTTGAAATAAGGCAGTTTATCATTTCCTGTGGCAATTCGTCCCACTCGTTCAGCAACGCTGTTTTCATTCCCTGGATGGTTCTCGGAGGGGGGTTGCGAGTTGCAATGGCCCTCCCCAGAGCGTCCCAGACATGCTCTATAGGCTTAAGGTCTAGAGATCTGGCTGGCCAATCCATCCGGCGAATATCCTCACTCTCTAGAAATTCGTCTACCAGAAGAGCTCTATGTGGCCTCGCGTTATCGTCCATTAAAATGAACTCAGGGCCAACTGCACCCCTGAAAAAGGCGAATATAGGGCTCCAAGATCTCATCCCTATACCTCACACCAGTCACAGTGCCTCTTTGAAAGACATGGAGAGGTGTGCGGTCATCCAACATGATGTCTGCACAGACCATTAAACCTCTTCCGCCATAATGGTCGATTTCGCGGACATTGGAGGGTAGGGAGCGGGTCCCTGGTTCTCTCCATATGAACGTACGGCGAGAATCGGTGTTTAGGCTGAACCGGGACTCATCAGTGAAGAGAACAGTCGTCCATTGATCCATACTCCAATCTCTATGCTCTCTGCACCATGATAAACGGATTCTCCTGTTCGTAGAAGTGAGCGGGACGCAAACAGCAGGTCTTCTTGCAAACAACCCTCTCTCATGAAGTCTTTTGGAAACAGTCACCCTTGATACACGGGTTCCTGTGGCGGCATACAAGTCACGAGAGAGCTGAGAAGCTGTAGCACTTCTGTTACGCCTCGCTATAATCGACAAATGGCGATCTTCTCTGGTCGTCGTGGCTCTTGGACGACCTTGCCCAGGCTTTCTCTCGATGAATCCGGTGTCCTGGAACTGTTTCCACAAGTTACACACGACGCTGGGCGTGAAATTAAACTCTCTACAAATTTGGACTTGAGATTGGCCTGCTTCTAGCCTCCCCACAATTCGCCACCTCATTCCATAATCTAAACGTTGGTGGTTACTCATTTTTACTGTTACAGTTTGAAATTAACCGTTTGCTGCAAAATAACACCATCTATTAACCCATTTTTTGTTTATTGTACAACCGCTGTTTCATACCTTCCGACTCCAACGAGTGTTACGCACGATCATGCGTGTATATTACAATTATTGAATGGTTATTTGTTTTGTATTGTATCAATGTATGTACATATCAAATTTCATTAAAATCGGTACAGTATATAGTTCTAGAGATAATCGACCAAGTCTACAAATTCTCTTAATTTCTTACACCAGTGTAGATGGGTCGAATATATCCGATGACTATCAGGTGTAGATTTAAAATTTCTTTAAAGTTTAACATAGATATTTTATTATTAGAATATGATACCTTAGAATGCGAGCACGTTAATCCTGTATTCCTTTTGCCTGAGAGATATTTGCGCTCTTTACACGTACACTCTTTCCCGCGTGAAACCACAATCCCGCGCGATTGAGTGCACGTGTGAAGTTGTCGGAGAGGAAGGGAGAGCTGCTTTGGAGTGTCCTGCAAGTTGTCCCGCGCGCGATCCCGTACGCTACAAGCACAGTGTTGCCAACTTGGGGGTTTCCCCCCTAAATTTGGGGGTAAGTTAGATGAAAAGGGGTGTTTTTAGGGGCCACATTTTTTTAGGGGCATTTTGTGGGTGAACATTTTTTAATATTTTGTACAATCGAGACGCGTTTTTTTATTAGATTATAAGTTCCATACTTATGTCAAATGTAAATAAACCTCCATTTCATTATGTAAGTGTGTATTTTCTATTTATTTCAATTTATCTCTCAAACAGGATGCCTATTTGGAACCAGTATTTCTTTTAGGAAGGTCTAGGGGATCTCAAGTTGGTGTTAGGGGGGGGGGAACAGGGGGATTTCGAGATGGCGCTAGGGAGAGGCGATTCGTAGGGGTTGGCAAAACTGTCCAAGCACTCGCGAAAGAGCGTACGTGTAAAGGGCGCTATTCTATACCCTCATACCTACCGGAAAGTTCCCCCAGGTGGGATGGTGTCCACCCCGTTTCGCCGACACAAAATTTCCTTCCCCCCCCCTTTTTCCCGTTCAAGCTTCCCTTTTGAGATATTTAGGGATTTCAAGTCGAAGAGGGTTGGGTCAACACCCCCTATATCCGATATTGGGGGTGTTGGTTGGGTTTGACATTGCAGGAAATAGTTCTGGGAACTAGATTGCAGGCACAAGTGCACAAACACATGTTGAATTGGAATTTTTTGATTTTGCGTCGAATTCTTTGGATTGCGTCTAATTTCGTGGGTTTTGCGTCGAACGTCATTGATTTTGAGATAAAATGAGCGCCATTTCTTTCATTAAATCAAAACGTGGCGGAAATTTAGTGCAGTACCAAAATTTCCTTTTCCGCATAGAAAGAAAAAGAGAAAATTTGAGCTACTGGAAGTGCTCATCAGATTCAAAATGTAAAGCTCGTATAGTTTTACACAAAGCTATTTTTAAGAGTTCCTCCGGATTTCATACACACGAACCGGCTATTAAAGAAATCTAACAAAAAACTTTTTCTTCAAAACTGAAAGAAAGAGCCGTCACAGAAATGACAGTTCCAGTTCCAAGAATATATAAGTAAGTATATATTTATACGTAAGCCAAAGCATATTTAGTCTATATTACGAACTAAGGAATATTCGACTTATAAATATGTTTTTAATTATTATTTAGGGAAGAAGTAGCTCGAACTGCTACATCAAACGAAATTGCTTCATGTTTGCCTAACTTCAAGGTTTCAGAAAAAATTATGTACAAAGCAAGATCTTCGGTGAGACCTCCATTGCCTATTACTAAAAAAGACATAAATTTATCGGAGTCTTGGAAAAAAACAAAGAATGGCGATGATTTTTTTCTCGTAGATGATGGTGATGAAGAAAACAGAATGTTGGTATGTGAATATAGTTCTCTGAAAATTATTTGCTAAATAATTATTTTTCATGAAATTACTCTTAAATTTATCAGTGAGAATTTATTTAACTTTTCCTATTTTTCAGATATTTGGAACAAGAGAAAATCTGCACAAGCTCTGCCATTCGGATAGAATTTTCTTTGGAATAGAATTTTCGGATAGAATTCTTTCCGAACTTTTAAAGTTCGGAAATTATTCCATCAATTATACACTATACATGGTATATATATGGGACAGGTCTTTCCATTCATTTTCGCCCTTTTGCCAAATAAATTGCAAGATACTTACCAAAGACTGTTGCTGAATATAAAGATCAAAGCTGAAAGTTATTTTATAATTAATTATGTGGTTATAATTAATTATCCCAAGGTGATTATTAAATAATCTCCATGTATGTGTTCGTATATAATTCAGTAAACCGTGCTATGAGTAATTGATATGTAAGTCTAAAAAAAATAATAATAAAAATAAAAATATATATAAAAGAAAAGAGTATAAGTAGTTGAAAAACAATATATATATATATATATATATATATATATATATATATATATATATATATATATATATATATATATATATATATATATATATATATATATATGTGTATAATTTAGAGGTATGTGCATTTAAAAATTAATAAGGTGGATGAGTTTGGCTGGTGGATTCACGGTGGTTAATACAGGCTAGCTAGTTAAATAAATAAAAATAATAGTAATTTCTTGTCTGGCCTTAAAAGCTGAATATTCTTTAAACTTCTATGCTATCTACTACTTACTTCTGCATGTAATACTGTAGCTAAGTCCTCGCCATTTCGTTATACCATCCGGTGCACCGATTCCCTGGCTGTGCGGGATGAGATGCGCAGGCGAAAGGAATGTTGATGAGTTTTCCAATCTTGAGCCCGGCAAATAGGGGTCCCCGCGCAGTGATACAGGGTCCGTTGAGTCGTCGCTTCGCACGTTATCAGTACGCGGCGCTAGAAGAGGAGTATTGTGGAAAAATAACGTCTCGGGAGGAAAATTGAAAAGGAAGAAAATTATTCCTCAAAGATCTGTGCAAAAAATTAAAATTGGAGTTTCCAGAGTGCTTTCGCGGAACCCCAGTACAAGGCGCCAGGTAGAACTATATGTTGTCTCTCTTCTGTTCGAGCGCATGCGTCAAAGTTTTCCTGAGAGAGGAGAGAGAGAGAAACTTTTTTTTCGCTCCACCGATTCCCGTGAAGGAAACATCTCTCCCTACCTACTAGCTGTTCCGCATCTCGTTATCGAAGATGACCATCTCAAAAGAGCGAATGGACCTGAAGGAGGTGCCCGGTTGGGCCTTATAACTTAGTATGCTGGCCAGCCAAACTTCTTTTCTCTTTTATTTATCATCCTTAATTTCCTTTACTCTTAAGTCTCTTTCAGATAAACCCGGGGGTTCGTAATTTTAATTTTATTTCTTTAATTTTATCATTTGATTTTTTTGTAAATATTTTTTTTGAGCTCATAGAATGATAAAGCGGATTAAGCTAGATACTTTAGCTTCCTCTAAGGTTAGGGACGAAATCCATCAGCCACCTTTCTATTTGGTTTTGTGTGTTATTAATATGTAGAGTACTGATATGATTTAACTTGTTTTTACGTATATATATATTATATCATGAAGTAACCTTTTCAAAAGGGGTAAATTGTATTTGTGAATTTTTGGAAAGGCTAGTGTGTTAGCCAAGTTGCTCTCAATGATACCTCCCTTAGAGAGTTTTGTAAAATCCCTAGAGAGGGGGAAGAGGTGTTGCTATATGTAGTGATATACATAAGTTGTGTAAATCAAGTTAGTTGGCCTAATGGCTATTAAATAAATTTGTACTTGCCTCTAAAACTGCATTTAAGCTTATTTCTGTGTGTTTGTCTTTATGGAGTTAGAGAAACAAAAGAAACTAAAATCTATACGATCAGGCCTTTAACCTGTTAAACTTATTCCAAATTTTGATTGTCTTTATGGGGGGAACCAACGAACAAGGTAAAGAGGGGAGAATAATAATAATAATAATAATAACAAATTAAAACATATCAAATGGTGTCGTGCCCTTTCTGGGTTTTGGCACAATGCGATGTTGGCCCGCGAAAACTAATTTAAATGTAAATGAGGCAGTAGTTTAAAATAAGATGAAATGTATAATTGAGTATTGTGAAAAATATATTATTTTGTTTTGTGTTAGTGTGTATTTATATGTATTTTGGGGGAGTGTATAAATTGCATGGGAAATGTGTTATATCTGATTGTAATTTGTGTACGCGAATATTTTGGGGACAATTTTGTTATGTACTGGTGTTTTAGTAATACGGTAAGTGATGTGTGCGTGAGGGAGTAAGTTTTATCCCAGTTTTGCCCTACTTGTAAGAAACTTTAGAATTATGCCTAATTCAGGCGAATCAAACCCCCCAGCTATCGGCGAGCTTAGCCACTGCGAATTACAAGACGACGAAACTCAACAAGTTGAGGGTGCAATGATTTTTCAGCGGCTTGATTTGCTGCTAAGTCATCTTGAATTGATTCCGACTTTTACGGGTACAGACCCCCATTTCACATTTGCGCGTTTCAAAAGTAAATTTGAGGAGATTGCACGTTTCCTACAATGGTCAGAAGAGGACCAATTTTTCTCAGTGCGGCAAAGATTAGCAGGGCAGGCTCAGACCGTTTTTTTCAAATTATAAAGAAGAAATAGCGTCAGTTCGGGATTTGTTTGCAGTTTTAGGGGAGAGGTTCGAGACCGAGAAAGACCCGGCAACTTTGTTAGCCGAATTTTGGGCGTTTAAGCAAAGCCAGGCTACCCCCGTTAAAGAATTTCTAGCTATGGCGCGATCAAAAGTTAAGACGCTTATACAGAAACATTTACCAAACGCGACACGAAAGGAGATGGAAGAGCAGTGGCTTGTTTCTATGCTCTTAAAAAACTTATTGCCCCCTATTCGCAGAACAGTCATAGCTCGTAACCCAGAGGATTTGGAGGAATTGATCGAAATTGCTTGCCTCGAAGAAAAGGCGATCAAGCAGGTGGGAGCTAGGACGGAACCGGAGCCACCAGCGGTAGTGTACGCAGTTGGTCAGGGAGACGCCAAGTTGGAAAACTTAGTTGCAAAGCTCCAGGAATCTGTGGGCCTCCTTTCCTCCCAATTAGAGAGTTTAACAGTTGCTGCACCACTGCAGGCTTCGCCTCCGGTCCACTGTTTTAAATGTAACTAGCTGGGCCATCTTAGAAGTCAGTGTCCTCAGCGCGAACGTAACGAAAGGAGAGGTTCCCTAGAGCGAGGTCAGCCGGTCCAGAGCAGACAGCAGTCCCGAAATTTTGAAAGGTCACCGAACCCGGTGTGGCGAAATTGGAGGGGAGACAATGTGTACCGATCTCCGTCGAGAGAAAGGGGAGGGGGTTTTAGAATGCAGAGCTCACAGGCGCAGGGAAATCGGAACTGGGAGCAGTCCCCTAATAGAGGAGAGAATTTTTACCGCTCGCCGAGTAGAGAGAGGGTAGGAGAAAATAGACCGCAGAGCCCGCATTACCAGGTAAATCGAAACTGGGAGAGGCAAGATAGCCGATCGCGGGGGAATTTTCGAGGCCACAACAGAAGTGTACACTTTAGGGAGAATTCCCAGCAATCCAATTTTTATCGGGGCAGAGGAAACGATGGGAGAGAAAGTAACAATTTAAACTACTACAGCCCCCATTAGGTAGCCAGCGTAATGGTAGAAAGGGGCTTTCTGACTGGCCGCTCGCTGAGACTTTTGCTAACACGGGTACCTCTCAAAATTTTAGGCGGCCCATTGTAAAAATTAATGCGCAAGATACAACTTTTATCGCACTTTTGGATTCGGGGAGTTCAGTAAATTTGATGGGAGAGAGAGAAGTTAAACTATTTAAAACCTTCAGTACGAATGACTGTAACACACCCCTTAGAACTGTTTCAGAGCAGGCACTGAGAATTACATCGCAGGCTGAGCTATTTTTTGATTTGGGAAATTTTAGGTGTTGTGAGAATTTTAAAGTCATCCAAGGTTCTTTGTCAACTCATTTCGATATTATTTTAGGTATTCTCTTTTTAACCAAGTATAATATTCGCATTGATTTTAAAACTAAACAAGTTCTGTGTCCAGATTTGACTTTTATCCCATTTTGTGTTACGGAAGAGAGTGAGGTTAATACAATTCTAGTAGAGGAGCCCAAGGTTGAGGTCTCTAAAAATGTTAAAATTTTTGCTAAGGTTAAAACTATCATACCCCCTGGGGAGCAAGTAATCATTCCGGCTAAAGTTAAGTCACCCCTTCCTTCATATTCCGATTTAATCTTAATTACGCCCACTGCGGCTATTTCAGATATTTTAGTGGCCAACGCCATTTGTACCAATTCTGATCAGTCACTTTTCGTTAAGCTCGCTAATTTCGGCACTGCCCAGGTACACATAAATAAGGGTACAGAGCTTGGATTCGTGGAACCTCTGTACAGTAATAAAAATATAAATTTGGTAAATTTTGTTGACAATGCTGATATTGCAACGTTAGATCATACAGACTTAACGTGGAATACAAATTTCGAACTTGATCACCTGCCCACCCAATTAAAAAGTGAAGTGCAAAATTTTCTAAAAATCAATTCGGATGTTTTCGCTGCCTCGGTGTTAGAGCTACCAGGGTGTTCGACGGTGCCCCATAACATTAAACTAATAGATGACGAACCTGTAAAATGCAAACCTTACAGAGTGCCATATCACTTACGTAACGAAATGAATGAGCAACTAAACTTATTGTTAGACAGCGGAATTTTAGTTCCCTCAGATTCCAAATTTGCTGCGCCGGTTATGTTAGTAAAAAAGGCCGATGGTGGATATAGATTAGCAGTAGACTTCAGAAAATTAAATAAGAAATGAATTAAAGATTCATTCCCCATCCCTAATATTAATGAGACTATTGATGCTTTATCCGGTGCTAAATTTTTTTCAACCTTAGACTTGACCTCTGGTTTTTTTCAACAGTTATTTAAAGAGGAGGATCAATTTAAACTTGCCATTTCGACCCATAAAGGTCTATTTAATTTCACTAGAAGCCCTTTTGGACTTGCCACCAGCCCCAACGCTTTTCAAAGGTTAATGAATGTTGTCTTAGGTGACTTAAGCGACCTGTCCATTC
This sequence comes from Dolomedes plantarius, assembly GCA_907164885.2. Classification (NCBI taxonomy): domain Eukaryota; kingdom Metazoa; phylum Arthropoda; class Arachnida; order Araneae; family Dolomedidae; genus Dolomedes; species Dolomedes plantarius. The sequence goes on along the minus strand of OU015499.1, from coordinate 64,502,530 downwards.
AGATTTACATCGATGATATTGCTGTAGCATCGCACGACATTCCTTCGCATTTTGAAAAATTGCAGCTTGTCTTCGATAGATTAAGGCAGCACAATTCAAAATTAAAACCAAGTAAATGTTCCTTTTTTAAATCTGACATAACTTTTTTAGGATTCAAGGTACAGGACGGCAAAATTTCTCCCACCGATAAAAATGTAAACGTAATTAAGAATTTCAAAATTCCTACGTCGCGTAAGCAAGTTCGTAGTTTTCTTGGCACATTAAATTTTTACAGAAAATTTCTCCCCGACTTTTCTAAAAGAGCCCTCAGTCTAACTAATTTAACAAAGGACAAGGGTAAATTTTTTTGGTCAGAGGAGGCACAGGCAGAGTTTGAGGATTTAAGCGCAGGTTTGGCATCCATCCCCACCTTAAAGCTTCCGGAATTAGTTAAACCCTTTATTGTTTATACTGATTCATCAGGCTTCGCCTCAGGTGCAGTTTTAGCACAGCTGGATGAAGACAATTTTCCCAGGCGTGTAGCGTTCGCGAGTAGAAAACTTAAGGAGGTAGAAACCCGTTATTTTGCGACTGAGCGAGAACTCCTAGCTGTCGTATGGGCCGTAAACTATTTTAAATGTTATCTCTTTAACTCAAAATTTACTCTATTTACTGATCACGCTGCGTTAACACACGCTTTAAAACTTAAGGACCCCACGTCACGTATTGCCCGTTGGCTGTGTTCGTTGGCGGATTTTGATTTCGAGACTAAATATATAAAAGGTAAATGCAACTCCACGGCCGATTTTTTGTCTAGGTATATAAATTTTGAAATTTCTGAAGAGGTAAACTATGTAAGCGAACCTGTAAATGGTGAACAGTGCTATGCAATCCCTCCTGATCAGGTATCGTTTAATGTCACCGAAGACCAAAATTTTTTAAAAGAAGTTAGGGCAGCCCAGGAGAAAGATCCATTTTGTAGTAAAGTTTTAAAATTAGTGAAAAAGGGACTCCAGGTGAGACCTGTCTACATGAATTTTTTTATATCCCAGAATAATGTTTTAAAATGTAATGATTTGAGGGGTAAGTCCCGAAGAGATTCCCAAGAGAAGGTGGTGCTTCCGCTCAGCCTGTTAAACCAAAGTTTTTTCTTTAGCGCACGAATCCTTAATACCTTGCCATATGGGACATTTTAAGACCTATAATCGACTTAAACAATTTTTCTTTTGCCCGGGGCTAAGTGCGCATGTCCAAAATTTAATTAAATCTTGTATGCAATGTTTGGAGCGCCGTGCTGATAAACCAGGTGGTTTGGCGGAACTGCAGCGACTTAAAATTCAGGATGCACCCATGCAGACAGTTCACCTAGATATATCAGGTCCGTACCCCCTAACCGAACAGGGAAACCGTTACATTGTAGCATATGTATGCGCTTTTTCGAAGTGGCCAGAGGCGTACCCCGTTTCTAATATTACCCCAGATACCATTGCTGACACATTGGCAGATTTTGTTTCACGACACGGGTGTCCCAAGACCATTATAACAGACAAGGGGAGAAATTTAGTCGGGGAAGCGATTTCGGACGTATAAAAGAAATTTAACATAAATCACATTTCTACTTCTCCTTACCATCCGGCTGGAAATGCAAAGATGGAGCGTCAGCACGCAACTATCTCCTTGGCTTTAGCTCATTTGGTCAACGGAAATCACACTGACTGGGACGTTAAATTAAAGTTCGCCCTTTTATCAATTCGATCGGCAGTTCACCTTTCCACTAAGGAGACGCCCGCTTTTGTAACGTACGGTAGAGATCTGCGACTCCCTTTTAATCTTTTAGCAGGGGAAAGTAAATTTTCGTATTGTGATGCCCCAACTTATTGTCAAAATTTAATTCCCACCCTCCAGAAAACTTATCAACAAGTAAAATCTCATCTAGAGAATTCAGCCAAATCCCAGGAAGACTATAGGAAAAAATTTGCTGTTAACAAAAACATAAATATTGGTGATTTGGTCATGCCATTTTCCCCAGCAATTAAACCAGGCCTATGTAAGAAATTTTCCAAATTTAATAAGGACCCCTTTCGCGTGGTTGAGCGATGCTCCAAGGTTAATTACAAAATCCAGCTAGTCGCAGATCCGTCAAACTGTGAAGTGGTCCACGTTGACCGTTTATCCAAAGTCACTGAACGTAAATTTTTTCCCGTTTGGCCAGAGCAGGAGGAGATTAGTGAACCACTTAGGGAGACACAAGAAAAGGCTAGCAGCGAGTTTAATTCGCCTTCAGCACAAACGCAGGGTTTTTCGAGACAACGCACAAGGTGGTATGTCAACACAGCAAGAAGGGGAAACTTACGTCAGCCGCGGGTGGGCACTTCAAGCGATAGTGTATCAGCTGTTCCGCAGAGGGACAACACAGAGGGGGGAACTGAGTCTCGCCAAGACCGCGCGCAGCGAGTGTCAGTCAAGAGTGCACGTTGGGAGAATTTTCCTCGGTCAAGCATTGTAACCCGATCCCAGACGCGGAGGGGAACTTCAAGCGGTTCGTAGCTGTCAGGGTGTTCAATAGTAGCCAAAGCGGTTAGGAGTCTGCGTTTTTTTCTCTCTGAAGTTTTTTTTTCTTCTCACGTCCACAGAACTAACACGTATTGTTTTTTCCTTTATTGCTTGTAAAACATGTTATTGTATCTTTTTTATTTATTGCTTGTAATTTCCTGTTTCCACAAGCTACAGTGTAGGCATGGGATAGATTAAATTTTAACTGGAGTCAAGCTGGCAAGTTAGCTCATTTTTTATTGGGTCATTGTGTTACCCCGACCTGTGACCTGTTTTTTTTTAAATTTAAAACTGTAACCTGAATGTGACCAGGGACAGCTATGACCTGACCCGAGACAATCCTAAATGTGGACTACGGAGAAAAGTTCCCAGGAAGCACCTACCCTGATGCCAAACAGCCAATGCTCAAATAAGCGATTTGTAACAGGTCTAGTTGTCCCAAGTATTGTAAAGGCAAAGCATGCGTGCCAAGGGTCTCTTTTGCATGTAACGTGACTTCCCGATTTTTTTGTGTCCTCTCTAGTGCCCTTGGGGAAGGGTTATGTCGCCCACTTTTATGTAGTGTCAGTTGTCGCAATTTCAATGACTTTGCATAAGGGTCCATCTCCCCGCACTATTCCTTGTAGCGAAAGTGCTGGAGGAGTGGTTTTTTTTTAAGTTTTGAGGTAAAAGCTGACTCAGGAATTTTTTTGTTCTACTCTTATATTTTTTTTCTCCTTGTTTTTTTTTAAGTCACCGTGGGGTAACCAAGTAGAGTTAAAAGAAATGTTTTGTTAAATTTAATATATATATCAACGGTTTGCAGAAATTGAATTACTATGCTCCTGTCTAAGTCAGTAAGCCAAAACTGTAATCTTAGTCTTGCAAATGCGTAAATACTGTGTAAAAGCAATTGGCTGTCAAGTTTGTAGCTTTCCAGGCCGCGCAGGGTTCAAGTTTTGTAAACAAATTTTAATGTCAATGTAACGCATGAAAATTATGTATTACTATATGGGTACCCATTGTTCCGGTATTATGTATGTTTCAAAAACAAGTACGATTTTTTTCCTTTGTAAAGAAGGACTTGCTCTTTATTTAATTCCTACCAATGTGTTTTTCTTTGTATGTCGTTTGTAAATTGAGGTCGTCTATTCATGTTAATTTAGAGACAGGCAGGCACGGACGCGTGGCTGCTCTGTGGGGGTCTAGCGCCCATGAACTTGTCGCTTCTGACTGGGGGCAAATGGGTTGTCAACTTTCAGGGCGAGAGTTCGAGGTAGCTACCCACTCTGCATTATTTTCCTTCGGGTACGCGCTCTCAATCAAAAAAAAATTTTTTTTCTCACTGCATTAAAATTTTTTTTTTTATCAAACAAGGGGGATGTTGTTATAATTAATTATGTGGTTATAATTAATTATCCCAAGGTGATTATTAAATAATCTCCAAGTAGGTGTTCGTATATAATTCAGTAAACCGTGCTATGAGTAATTGATATGTAAGTCTAAAAAAAAAAATAAATAATAAAAAATAAAATATATATAAAAAAAGAGTATAAGTAGTTGAAAAACAATATATATATATATATATATATATATATATGTGTGTGTGTGTGTGTGTATAATTTAGAGATATGTGCATTTAAAAATTAAATAAGGTGGATGAGTTTGGCTGGTGGATTTACGGTGGTTAATACGGGCTAGCTAGTTAAATAAATAAAAATAATAGTAATTTCTTGTCTGGCCTTAAAAGCTGAATATTCTTTAAACTTCTATGCTATCTACTACTGACTTCTGCATGTAATACTATAGCTAAGTCCTCGCCATTTCGTTATACCATCCGGTGCACCGATTCCCTGGCTGTGCGGGATGAGATGCGCAGGCGAAAGGAATGTTGATGAGTTTTCCAATCTTGAGCCCGGCAAATAGGGGTCCCCGCGCAGTGATACAGGGTCCGGTGAGTCGTCGCTTCGCACGTTATCAGTACGCGACGCTAGAAGAGGAGTATTGTGGAAAAATAATGTCTCGGGAGGAAAATTGAAAAGGAAGAAAATTATTCCTCAAACATCTGTGCTAAAAATTCAAATTGGGGTTTCCAGAGTGCTTTCGCGGAACCCCAGTACAAGGCGCCAGGTAGAACTATATGTTGTCTCTCTTCTGTTCGAGCGCATGTGTCAAAGTTTTCCTGAGAGAGGAGAGAGAGAGAAATTTTTTTCGCTCCACCGAATCCCGTGAAGGAAACATCTCTCCCTACCTACTCGCCGTTCCGCATCTCGTTATCGAAGATGACCATCTCAAAAGAGCGAATGGACCTGAAGGAGGTGCCCGGTTGGGCCTTATAACTTAGTATGCTGGCCAGCCAAACTTCTTTTCTCTTTTATTTATCATCCTTAATTTCCTTTACTCTTAAGTCTCTTTCAGATAAACCCGGGGGTTCGTAATTTTAATTTTATTTCTTTAATTTTATCATTTGATTTTTTTTGTAAATATTTTTTTTGAGCTCATAGAATGATAAAGCGGATTAAGCTAGATACTTTAGCTTCCTCTAAGGTTAGGGACGAAATCCATCAGCCACCTTTCTATTTGGTTTTGTGTGTTATTAATATGTAGAGTACTGATATGATTTAACTTGTTTTTACGTATATATATATTATATCATGAAGTAACCTTTTCAAAAGGGGTAAATTGTATTTGTGAATTTTTGGAAAGGCTAGTGTGTTAGCCAAGTTGCTCTCAATGATACCTCCCTTAGAGCGTTTTGTAAAATCCCTAGAGAGGGGGAAGAGGTGTTGCTATATGTAGTCATATACATAATTTGTGTAAATCAAGTTAGTTGGCCTAATGGCTATTAAATAAATTTGTACTTGCCTCTAAAAATGCATTTAAGTTTATTTCTGTGTGTTTGTCTTTATGGAGTTTGAGAAACAAAAGAAACTAAAATCTATACGATCAGGCCTTTTAACCTGTTAAACTTATTCCAAATTTTGATTGTCTTTATGGGGGGAGCCAACGAACAAGGTAAAGAGGGGAGAATAATAATAACAAATTAAAACATAACACGGGGATAGAATCAAGATGAATGGAAAAGTTGCACTCCACATAAGCATCGGGAATAATAGCTATCGGCATACGGCATATGTTGCCGATATTGTTGATCCGATGATTCTCGGGTTTGACTTTTTAACCAGAAATAACTTCGTCATAGATTTCAATTCTAACCAAGTCATAGCCACTCAAGATTGCACCATACCCTCCATGCCAGACAATAGGAGAGGTCTTTTAGCCGCCGCAACTCTTGTGAACCAGTCGAAAAATACGGTTCCCGTCAAGATTGCCGGTGCCAGCGATAAAGACAAGAAAATCCAGGAAAATGAAATGTTGCGAACTTATACCCCGGTCATCGAAAAAAGTAGGAAGCGTGACCTCAGATGTATTGAAGAGTGCGGAATTTATTGATAAACGAACAAAGGAAGCAGAGAAATTCCTCAATGAATTCCAGGCCGTGCTCGCCCGTGCAAAAGATGTGGGCCGAACGAACTTGACGCAACACCGAATTGTCATGAAGCAAGTTCAGCGTGGTCAGCGACAGTTGTCCTTTGACGAAGCAAGGTCAGCGTGGTCAGCGACAGAATGAGGAGGTGTTACGACGCGACAGCGACAGACCACCAGTTCCAGGAAGGAACCAAAGTTCGACTGTGGAGTCCCGTTCGCCTGGAGGGTCTACTTCCCAAGCTCCAGTTCCGCTATAGACGTTCAATCGTCATCGTCAAAGGAATCAACTACGTCGTTGTGTGAACTCGAGTGTCTGCAATCAGCAAAACGAAGGTCGTACATTACGACCGGCTCGCTCCTTACCATGGGACGTGAGTGGGTCCTGAAGAGTTTGAGGATACCCGAGCCACGGATCGTACGTAGATCCAGGCTACCCAATTTTGTATTATTATTTTTTTATTACTAATGTTGCAATTGTTGTTTTTATATGTTTATTTATTTAGTTTGTAATGATATATGAGTTATGTCTTTATGTAAATTTGTATTTTGTAGTAGAATTCATTTTTAGGACCGTTGTGGTTAGTGTAAGGACTGTCCGGGACGTTCAGTCTTTAGAGGAGGGGGCAATGTTACGTGTTAGGGGCCAATTTGGCGTGTTATCGCCAGCGCGCGTTGTTCGGGAGATCTCGTGAATTAAAACCATGGTTTAAGCACTCTCACACGTCTACCATGGAGGAAGTAATTAAATGCGGAATTGGGTTATTTGTTGGAAAATAGTTTAGTTATGCGGTGTGTCATCACGGGTTTTGATTTGCGAGTTTAATAGGTTTTTAGAATAAGAATTCAGTTCAAGCTTTATCCTTGAAGAGAAAGGTGATTGCGTTTTTCTAGGTATTTTATCTCCCCAGAATGTAACGGTGGATCTTAGTGAAGCTTCCGTTGGACCTTGCTGTTTTAAGGTTGTATGCTATTGAATAATAAGTATTTTATTGAATTTATGTAAGAAAACTTTAAATCCAAAATTGTCAAGAAAATTACCCAGGAGTTGGAAAGTGTTGAAGTCCAATGAAGATTAGCAGTCTACTGCTGTATCTTGTTAAAAGAAGATTGTATGTTAGTTTTGCTGTCTATAAAAATCTCTGTTTTCAATTGTGGTAACTGGCATATTTATTTCATTTCTTGAATTCACTTGCAAAAAGAACTTTCCGTACCACGAATTTGGTACAATACTCTTATTTTATTGAAAGAGGTAAATAAATAAGCTGTGTTATATGTTATCAGACGAGTAGCGCGAAGGGCGGTGTTTAAGAACCAGTCCTACCCACTTCAGATATATCTGAAGTGGAAGTCAGACAAAGTGCTGGTGTAAACAAAAACGGCGCCACGGTTGGCGTAAACGGTTTGGCTTGGCGAGAAAGTGCGCGTGTAAGGAAGCTGTTCCAATCTCAGATTACAAAAATGTATAGTTTTGAATTTCTTTTTCTGCATATGAAGAATGCTCAAATACAAGAGCATAATTTTTAAAATTTTTAGTGGATTATTTTTTATAGAACATTCTATTATGAGTGTCGATTGCTTCAAGGTTAAAACTAGTTTTTGAAAGAGAATATTTAAAATGAAAAAATCTTTCTGTCAAACACTCGCGGTTTGTTGAAAGTACACCTCATTTAATCAACCAGCATGACTCTGAAATCAAGTTCAGACCCGAATCCAACAGAAAAAATGTGTTGATCATTACAAGCACTGAAGCTCTAATCTCACCATTCAAAACGATCTTTCAAAAGCTTAGATTTATTCAAGTATGAACGTACTCTAGTTAGAAAAAGGCTGTGATTCATTTAAGGAATTAGACAGCGATTCTTGTATTTTTATCATAATAAATTTCCTAACAAAAGTTACGAAATAAATTTAATTTTTTATATTTAACTTTATTATTATTATAATAATAATAAAGTACTACCTGTTATTGAATTTAAACCTCTTTAAATTTTTAATCAATTTTCTAATTATGCTTTTTTCTTAACATTAACCCTTTTATGCCCAACTTTTTTTTAGCAATTTTATTCATTTTTTATCTGCTTAGATCTCTTGCTAGGAATGTTTTAAATACATGTGTGGTGTCAAATGGACCATCGTTGCCATATTTATTAAGTTATTCAACGTCCTGTTTATGGGACACTGGGCATACATGTGAGCAAAACGCGGTTGTACTTGAAATTTTAAGAAGTGCAAATTTTTAATAATTTCTAAAGATTCAATTAAATAAAATGGACTTATTCATTAAAAATGGATTTAATATTTCAAATTTTATCATTTTTACATAATATATATTGAGTAATAATAAAAATTTAAAGTATGAACAGTTATTTTGCGTGTAGTTTGTTTGTTTGTAGGTTGTATAATGTTTCGTAGTTTCGTGTATTTATCTTCTTTGTCGATTTGATTATTGTCAGAGAAATGAAGATACTTCATTATTTCTTCAAACTTGTTTCTTCTCATTGCATTAGTGACAGCAATATTTTTAGTGTCATCACTATTCTCCCAGAACATTCTTCGGCGGGGAACTGCAACATATCCACTTAGAATCAAAATCCCGATGAATACTCTCATTTCTTCGGACGTAACATCAAACAAGTGGTTGCCTTTCTGCGTAGCATACAACTTAGTATGGAAAACAATATAATCAACAACATCGTCATCAAAACATTGTTCAAAAAGGCTGCACAGAGTCTCAGATGATAGAATTTTCTTTACTCGATTCCAGTCTTCATTCCATTCCCATTTTTATTTTTGAGACTCAGTCAAGTCACTCTTTGTCCATTTTCTTTCCCGAATGAATTTTTTCTTCTTCGGTGGTGGAGCGTTATCTTCATTGATGCTATTATCATTCTCAATATCATTTCTATCCAGAACTACATTTGATTTGCTGAGAAATCTTATTTCTGCGTTTGCCCGTAACTGATTGCCAGTGAGATTGTTCATAGTGAATCTCACCACCGTCCTCATCAATGTTTTCAGCAACGTTAGGTGGCTCCATAAACACGTCTGCTTCACCACTGTCCTCATCACTGTTTTCAGCAATGTTAGGTGGCTCCATAAACACGCCTGCTCCATCAAAGTCATCATCATAATTTTCTTCCAGTTCATGTAACAAGGAGATACCTCCATTTAAGGTTAGGTATCTAAAAAACGATAAAAATTTCCAATGAATCACAATTAGAATCCATTTTAAAAGCACAAAGTAATATAAATCATATTTTATGTTTAATAAGATACATAATTAAAAAAATTGTATTTCTAGTGAAACTAATATTTTATTGAAACTGAATCAAATTTATTTTGTCAACTTTCCGGATATACTTGTGTACACAAATTTTTTTGAACATATATTGTGCAATTTAAATAATTATTGTACAATAAAAATTTTATCACATAAAACAAGCGTATTTCAAATGAAAATGCTCGTTGATAATTCCTAAGACTGTTAAAAATGTTTTAGGCTTAATGTACACACGAGTTCCCAGTGTCCCATTAACAGGACGCCATAGATTAACCGTGATTATACAACAATGATATTGATCTTTTTGCAAAAGAACTTTATAGAAGACTTCTATGATCTATTTTAAAGATATCATTTTAAATTAGATTAATTTTATGAATAACTAGCTGAAAACCCGCGCTTCGCTACGGAGCACATTCAAATTAAATACAACGGTCAATGTATGCAATTAATGCCAAAATAAATATATATATATATATATATATATATATATTTATAATAAATGCGAGGATCAATGTATACAATTGATGTAAAATATATATATATATATATATATTTAGAAAAAAATCGTAAGGGATATTTTTTTGGATAATATCCAATCGTCTGCTGCATTAGAAAGAAAAAAAAATTTTTTTTATCTATTTAGTTGTTATGCACGTGGCGATAAATTTATTTAAAGTACCAGAAAAAGAAATCACGTGATCAGCATTTAATAAATTAAATTCTAAAAATTAATCTTTAAAAATTCACCAAAAATGAGAAAATTGAGGTAAGGGTTCGAAAAAGATTTCATTTTAAAGGAATTTTTAGGATCTTTCTCGTGATATAAATTTTATAACCCTCAAATTATTATTTTAAATGCAAACTTTAAATAAAGTTACAAAAACGACTTAAAAATTTTATTTTAAACAATCTAAGAAGAATTTTTGAAAAATCTTTCTTAGTGCACCCCTACACCATAAGAAGAATCGCCATGCAAAATTTCAGCCCTTTAGGTCCAGGGGTTTGGTCTGTGCGTTGTATGTCAGTGAGTCAGTTACGGAACTGTTTTATATATATAGATAAATTCTCAAAAGACACTTACTTTTTGCGGCTACCCATGGTGTGAGAGAGCTTGTATCACTTGTCTGAAAATAACTTGAAATAATTTAATTCCAATGTCCGTCTAGTGTCTCCATCTGGTTTTGAGAAGAAACACAACTCTTAAGCTTGTAAAAAACAGCTTTAGGGAAAGGATATATGCATTGCAGGCTTTCCTCTGCAATATCTAACAAGCGTCCTATATTTTAGCTACTGGGCATAAATGGGTTAAATTTGAATTACTGAGCACTTGTACCTTGAAATAATAACCTTGCTATAGTAGATAAAGTCGACAAGACCAAGGAACTCCACTTATAAACTTCAGTTACGTATGGAAAGATGTGATGTATTATCAAAGAATAATAATGATAAAAGCAAAAAATGTTAAGTAGCTGCGTGTAGCAATGTGTACGCGCGAAGAAGCAGAGAGAAAAAAAGACTGTTTAGCCCATATTAGGCAGGACGCTCCTTCATAGTAGTCGAATTTAGTTGCGTGAGTATGAATGTGAATTTCGATCGGTATTTTAACGGCGTACTTAATAAATTAAATTATTGTTGTTTCAAAACTTCTGACATTATTATTCATTGGAGTTTTGGAGGGTGATATTATATATTAAATAACTTAATTCACACCCTTACAAATGGTGACCGACTCCTGCAACACATGCTTCTAACTTCTATGATCTCTTGGATATGACACTCTATCTTCATCTTTACCCAGTGCAACTATTTTCATGACAAATTGCTGCTTCCCGTGTTCGTGAAAGGCCCTGCAATGTGTCGTACAAGTTATTTTCTGCATTTTAAAAATTACTAGTGCATTTTTACGAACACTAAAAGCGTGATTTTTTCTTATTAAACAATAATAATTTAATTTATTAAGAATGTCATTAAAATGCAGAGCGAAATTCACATTCATATGAACGCGACTAAATTCGATCACCAGTACCAAGTTTCCTGCCTGAACTGTGTTCTTAACGACCTGTTCACATAGATTCCATCAGCGTCAGCTTAAAAATTTTGGTACTACTCTGTTTCGGGGGGAGGGCATAAAAAAATTGCCACACTATTGTTGACGACAGTGAGGCTTAATTTATTGTGGTAAACCTAACACCCCGAGTTCAAGTGCTTATGGCGCATTTGCTGGCGCATGTTCGGAGAGAAAAGAAATAACACTCTTCAGCAACCCTACACGTTCAAATTTCTTTTTAGCGTATGACGCAGGTTGTTGGTCTTTTTTTCCGCTTGCCGTGGATTTCACAATCTGGTAATTGCCAATGGATGAAAAGTCTGCAATTGATTTATTTCAAACAAGAGTCATCATCAAAAATAAACAGTTTTGCTCGAACGAAACTGAGCTTTGAACAAAACGCCGTGAAATGGCGTTGCAGGAAAGAACCTGTCAATGAGAGAAAAAGATTGCGAGAGCAAAATTGGTTTGAAGGTTCCAAATTCCCTTTCCTCACAATCGTGACGTTCACATATTTCTGGTGCCAGGAGATGACATCCATAGAATTTTGCGAATTACAACTTAAGATGAACCATGATACGATTGTTGATTGGAACAGTTACATGCGGGAGGTTTGCACCGCAAACCATTACAAGATTGGACTTTAGCCTTTTGAAGCATTGAGCTATAATTTTCTTTTATTTTTAAACTAGCCGGACTTCACCCGTCTAGCCGGTCGGTTTAGGTACCCGCTCCCTCCAGCAATCATCGTTGAATGTGACATCAAGTGCTTCGAATGCGGCTTTGTGGGATATGGTGCATTCATCTCAGACAATTAACTTGCAATGCTTCAGAATCCTTGCCTTTCCTGAATTTCTTGAAATGTTACATGTAGGAGTCTCTGTGTTTGCCAGATTTAAGAGCAACTTGAAAGCCGAGTGAGCTGTCCTCCCTCCTGTCAATAGTGTTGCCGCAAAGCCCGAAGTACCAACAGCCAGGGCAATCTCGTTTCTGCAATCTCAATTCTCGTTCTCAATTTCTCTTAAACCAAATAAATTACTGAAAAAGTTTGCCTTAAAACTGAGATTAAAATCGAAAGTGCAAAATTACAGAAAATGAAATCAAAAGTATGTTTTAAAATTATAGAAAAACAAAAACCAAATTAAATTACCAACTGAAAAAGTTTCCCTAAAATAAAACTGAGATGAAAATTACAATTAAAGGTTAATTCCCAATACACGGTGCCATCCCCAATTTGGGGAAAAGTTGGCACCAAAATCCCGTTCTCAAGACCTGTTAGGCTTAAACTGCGAAATGTGAACAAATGTGGCGACCAAGAAAGAGCAAATAAATTGGAAAACAAACTTACTGCTGGCTTTATGAAACTCGTAGGCGCACACGGGATTTTCGCTTCGCTCAGATATCCTTGCTTCACGCCACTACGCTCACAAAAATTCAAAAAATATCGTCCGATCTTAAAATCCTCCCCTGATATTTAGAAACAACAGCTTTAACCAACATAGCAATGAACGGCTAACTGATAAGCAATTAACAAACACAAACAATATTTGGCATTTTATCTCGAATTTCGCAAAAATCTAAAAAATATGCTGCACCGTGTTATGGGATTGAGCCCAATTTAAACAAAGTAATAACATAAAATATGTAATAAAATAATAATCTATACTAATAATAGGAACAGCTTCGATATAGGACTCCATTGGCGATATTTTGTATTGGCGACTTTTTTTGTCGCCTAGCCAAACATCGCATCCTAAATATCGTTTGAATTACATAGAAATTTAGCTTTGCAAAATATAAATTAAAAAAATAATACAATATAAATTAAAAAAATAATACAATAAGGAAAATAGCGTAAATTTTGTAAACGAATTCTGTGTATACCAAATTACCAATATACGAATTCTACTATAACAAAGCTGTGCCAACGGGGTACGATGTCGAAAATGGCGTATTCCATCTTGTTACAATCTGGAAAATGGTTTATTTTAGTTATAACACCAAATAACTACAAAGTGACAATAATATGTGTAAAGATATTTAAAAAAATTGAAATCCATGCGTTCACAACATCTAGAATTAACATTCAATATGTGCGCATGCACAGATTCAATCATCGCATGATTGATTCCAACGCCTGTAGATGAAATATTATTTAAAAACTGAATTTATTTATAATTATTTAAAAGCTTCCAAACTTGTCTTAGAATTATCCCAAGGTTTCAAAACATAAGTATACGAAATTTCAACCAGATTCGTTAAGAAATGTAGATTTGTATACGATATATACATACATACATAGAGACACTTTGCTTTATTTATATAGATACTTTTGTCTATAGAGATTTCTAAGAATAAGATTTCGGGTTCTTTGATACCTGCGTCTAGCAGCATTGACCCTTTTCCTCATGCTCTCAATCTATATACTCCACCAAGGAACCCAGTGCATTCTAAACTTTTTAAGAGGCATTGAGGCTTTAGAAGCAGAAAGGACGACATCGTGAAAGTTTTCTATAACAGATGTTAAGGTGTCTACATCAGCACAAGAATCAATACGATTAGTAAGGTCAACAAAAGGTTGCTTGCAGAAAGAGTAAAAGCGATCCCAGTTTGCCTTCTTAACATTGAAATATAGAAAATTGTTGAATCTGTTAGAATGAGAAGGATTAGTTGTTGCAGTAACTTCAAATTCCTTTGTATTATGATCGGATAGGGATTCATATTCTAGTAGGCACCAATATGAAACGTCACCTAAAACATCAGTTCCCACAACAGTTATATCAATATAGCTGGAATCCTGAGAGCCACTGAAGGTACGAACCACAATCGACATTAATTACAAATAAGTTGTTCATGCTAAAAAAGTCGCAGAGCTTTACACCACGAGAATTAGATATTGGACTGTGCCAGAGTTCGGACTTACTGTTAACGTTCATACCCCAGATCAGTGTACGGCAATCTATTGCAGCAAACACTCCACTGATTTTATGTAAATCCAGATCAATATTTTTGTTGGGTTCAAAATAGTAACACAGAAGTATAAATTTGGAAGTATTCAAAGTGACGTGAATAAAAACCATATTGTAATCGACATTATTTAAATAAAAAAAAGTAGAAAGCCCTTGGTTACGAACAATGATCGCCGCCTTGATAGCATCATAACCTGCGTTGAAGTACGTGCGATACGAAGATGGGAAAAAAGGAAGAGAACCATTAAAAACATAAGGCTCCTGACAAGAGCAACGTCGATATTCGAAGAATCCATGTTAAGGACCTTGGTGGACCTTAACCAATAACACCTTGGTGCGTATTTAATCTCCAACCCAGTTTGTTATACACTGAAGTGCCACTGAATTAGGGATACCTACCTAGTAACGAGTTGGGCCTCCTCTGGCCTTGATAACGGCTGCCACACGACGAGGCATAGATTCAACAAGTTTCTGGAAACGTTCCACGGGAATGGCTTGCCAAATATTGGCTAAAGCTGTCCATAATTCAGTAAGGTTGTTTGGTGCTGTGTGATGGCCTTTCACGCCTTGTTCCAAAACATCCCAAAGATGCTCAATAGGATTTAAGTCTGGGTTTCTAGGTAGCCAATTCATGACAGAGAAGTCAGAGGAATGCTCATCCAACCAGCCAGTAGCCAACCGGGACTTGTGAGAGGTACAGTTGTCTTGCTGGAAAACTCCATTACCGTGCGGATAACATAACAGCATAAACGGATGGAGGTGATCACCCACCAACTCTACGTACCGAATTGGATCGAGGGAGGTTGGTACACGCACCAAAGATCCCAAACTGTGCCACGAAAAAACACCCCAGACCATGATTTATCCTCCATGCCCTTGTACAGTTCCAGCCAGGCATGCAGGATCCATGGCTTCATGAGCCTGACGCCATATTCTCAGCCTCCCGTCGGCGTAAAGTAGTCGGAATCGAGACTCATCACTCCATGCTACTCGATTCCAGTCCTCTACACTCCAGTCTCTGTGCTCTCTTGCCCAGGCAAGACGTGCAGCCCGATGGCGAGTATAGAGAAATGGTACTCTCGTAGGTCGACGGCTCCCGAAACCCATACGGTGAAGCGAGCGTTGCACAGTCCGTTTACTGACTACGACTGGCACAGTCATTAAACTGGGTGGTAATTTGGGCTAATGTTTGGCTTCGCTGGCTACGTACAATACGCCTGAGCCGTCTCTCACCACGCACTGTCAAGGCTAATTGTCCTTTGCAGTTTGCCCGATCGCTAGTTTTTTTCCACCATCCATGTATTCTTGGTATACTCTTGACACTGTCGACCTTGAAAATCCTAGCTGTCTGACGATTTCTGAAATTGAATGGCCCATGCGTCGCGCATCTACGACTTGTCCACGATCGAAGGCGTCTAAATCAGGCAGTTTACCCATACTGGCAATTCCAACAACTAATTCAGAGCAAACACAGTACGCGCTATATATGCAGTTACCACAGCGCCCTCACTTGCGCATACATGATGCGCAGCGCTACACAATTTGCATAGGCTTTGCTATCCCTAATTCAGTGGCACTTCAGTGTAGTTTGTATGATTTTAATCATGTATTTACCATAATCTAATAAGTATGTTGCTATAGCATTGTTTCTGTGACACTTAATTAGAGACAAACTTTAAGTAAATTTACACTTTCTGGGACCTAAAATGTCTATTCACTCCTTTATATCTCCTACAGATCGCAAAAATTCTGTATTAATTACAGTGAGACCATGTAAGGACTATTTGAAATATCTGTTTGAGCGCGTGTTTACACGATGCAATATCTAACTCATAACTGCGTCACAAAACTAAACTCTTTACCCGGAATAAATCTCCCCCAGCTGTGCCCTCGAGGGCAGAAATTTCATTTGACGCGGCGTTCTTCAAAATAATTTGCCGAGATAAAATTGAAATTCAACTAATTAAACCCAAACATTTTCTACCGTTCATTAAAAGCGTATTTCTAGCATTCCTTGAAAGAAGCGATCCTCGCGAAATTAGAAACCTCTCGGTAATTACGAGAAAGTTTTATTTTGCCCGAGATTTTCGAATATAAATTTTAAATGAAACAATGCTAAAACGGATCTGACTCAACACTTTGAAGTTAGAAATTTCTGTTCGTGCATATTTTAAACAAAAGGATGTAAAGTATACAGTTTCCTCTAAGCTAGTTATTAATGCAGTCATCAAATTGGTTTCCTATATCGTTAATCACATAGCTATAATTAATTGCAAAATTCCTCTCCATGGAAGCTATGTTTATTATTATCAAAATTGCTAATGCAACAGTATAGCTTTGCAGCGAACTTTTATAAGTGCTAAAAATACTGAATAAATACAAATACTTTATATAAATGACTTGGAGCCTTAATCTTGGGCTATACGAAAATTTCACTGTAGGAGGATGACGTCATCGTGACGTATATTTGCAAAATCTACCAATCAGCACTGTTGCCATTTAAGAATATACATCACGATGACATTCTTTTCGCATGGCGAAATGTTCGTATACCTCAAGACTGACACTCTAATCACATTGCATTCGGAGCGTTGTATCCGAAATTGTTGACATTAGCTGCGATTGGTTTGACATACCATGTGGTCAATGAATTGCGCTCTGTGATTGGTTAAAATTTTTAAAACTGACATTACGTAACACTGCAGTTTCAGCGGGAACGGGCCGTAAGGCTCTTGACCACAAGATTACAAGGTAACTTCTGGAAAAACCAAGCATTGACGGGACATGGCAGCATTGGAACCTATTAGAACAGGTTCTTTGCAAAAACGGACATCTGCTCCTGTGGTCAAGTGCAGACTATTGAACATTGTATCTTCGACTGTATCAACTTCCAAGATGAACGCAAAGATCTTCCTTTGGGAGCACGGTTCTTCAATGATTACTACTGTACAAAAGTGATCATCAAAATCTTCAGCAAACTCATGGTGTTTCATTATCCGACAAATCTAGAGTGATGTCAAATCAGCTTGTTCTCTTTCATATCACTGTACATATTGTAAGAATCCGTTACGACCCTTTCCGAATAAATCACCCAGACAGTCGGACCTCCCACAGCAGGTGACCTGCGAACAGTTCTATAGATCTGCGTCAAGGTGTCTGGAAGCAGAGAATAGTGTTGCTCCTATCCGCCGCCCCTGGGAGGACGTAAACTAATGAATATTTCGACGTGAACTAATGATTTTCAGATCAACTGATTTATAAGAGCCGACCACATGGATTCGTCGTCAAACGAATCACAGCCAACGAACATGACATCACAAATTTGGCCAGCCAACCTAAAAATTTGCAGTCACGTGACCGAAGAGCGAGTGCCAACGCCGGGAGAAGAAATCCAGATTTTTGAACAGATTTGGTCGAGACTCTCATCTAGAGAGCACCTTTCGTCTCAGAGGTCCTGGAGTGACCGACTTAATCCTGAACTTTATTTTTCAGAGCAGCCTGCTCTAAGCTTCTCGTAAACTAATACTTCACCCTGAAGTATAGCTATCTCAGAGCATCCTGCTCTACAGGCTTCTGTTAGCACGTTACTTCATCAAGAAGTTTTTTTATATCTCAGAGCAGCCCGCTCTATAAGCTTCTCGTTAGCTAGAACTTCCTTACGAAGTTACTCTATTTTCAGAGCTGTATGCTCTAGAGGCTGTGTACCGACCTTATAGTTCCGTTGTGACTGTACTTGCCGACATCTTCTCATCGAAATTATTTGGCTATTACGAAGACCAGTTTCCTCTATTCTAGAGGTAGATCAACAAATTTGTAAATAGTTGTAAAAAGTTTCCGACTGAAATTTAATAAAATTGTATTTTAATGTAGTAGACTGACTGTGAACATTTTTAGCTACCCGGAGTCTTAAGTTATCACAATATGTAAAAACCACTTTGATGTTATTAGTCATATATCTATACTAGCTTTATATACCCGGCGTTGCACGGGTGAACCCTTAATAAAGCTTACTTGTATGATATGTATATTTGTATTTTATGGCAATCTATACCCCTCTCCACTGGTCATCATCCTATCAGCATATTATAATAACCCCCCCCCCCATGCTAATGTCAGCATTAAAATGTTTCTTTCAATTTTAATAACCCACTGGATCCCGGCTGTGGCGTCCCGACAAGTAGTAAGGCTATTCTCTCTGAGGCATTTTGCATTAATTCCATTTCACAACTATTGATCCATACCAAAGAAAGACAGAGTTCTAATTAAAAACGAAAGCCAAATTTTTAAAACAAACTTAAGAATTTATTTACAAGAAAAAAATTAAACATTAGACGTTTCGACAAATTCACTTAAGTTGGGTGCAGATTTAAAGATACGTGCTCCCGGGCCCATTTTCGGCCCAACAACACAGGAGCCTAGTAAAAACACGTCTACCCTGTGCGGGATCTATGGAACGTCTCCTCTCAATGTCTGGATATTTCAGAAGGGGTGGAGGAGCCGCCAGATTATCGGCTGACAGTTCTTCTGGAGAAGCCGAACTTTATTACCTTTCGAAACGTTAAATTGATAGCTTTAGTGGTTTGTCTTGTGAGGGAAACGGTCTTTAATTCCCCCACGGGTTCCGAAACTGGTGGAACCGAACAACACATTCCTTGAAAACACGCAGCTGTGTTTTCCAAGAGCTTGTGGGTTTTCGGGAAAAAATAACCTCTATTTCCAGTACGCTACACGGCCCTTCGAGGAGTTTGAGGGCTTCCCCGTAAACCCTTGTGAAAATCGCTGGTTTCATAAACAAAGAATTACCTGACGTTGCCTAGGATAATAAAAATGAATGGAGTTAACCTGAGCTCTAGATGTATACGTACTAACAACCGAAATATATACAATTCACACACCCACACACCTTTCCACACTTCATTTAATTAAGGTTGATCTCTCTCTTTTCTCCTACCACCAATTTGGTGTTCAAAATGGTGATATATAGGAAATATAAATTATTGGATTGTTTCTAGCAATTTTTTCAAAATCTAAAGCAAATGTCGAAAAATCGTGACATTGATCGTATTTGTTACATTTAATCGTGTTTCTTACATTTTAAATCAAGAATCTTATGGATATCTGTTTCCTTCTTTGAGATATGACGGAATATGTAAAAAACACGTAAAAACACGCTTAGCCCCCCTAACCCCCTTGGGGGCCGAATTTTGAAAAATCCTTAAATTGATTTTTAGGTATTCATATTCTTTACATTTTAAAGCAAGAATCTCATGGATATCTGTTTCTTTCTTTGAGATATGAGGTAATATGTAAAAAATACGTTTTGCCCCCTCCCCCGCATGAGGCCGAATTTTGAAAATCCTGAAATTGGTTTTAATGTATTCGTGTTCCTTACATTTTAAAGCAAGAATCTTATGGATATCTGTTTCTTTCTTTGAGATATAAAGGAATATGTAAAAAACTCGTTTTGCCCCCCTCCCCCCCTTGGGGAGGCGAATTTTGAAAAATCGCTTCTTAAATGGCGCCTTTAGCACAAAAGTAATAAGCTCTTAAAATTTGATATCTGTATCTCCAATAGTTTTTGCTGGGTGTTGATTCCTTTATATATATAGATAAAACACGTAAGAACACGTTTAGCCCCCCCCTCTCCCCCTTGGGAGACGAATTTTGAAAAATCCTGAAATTGGTATTTAGGTATTCATGTTTCTTACATTTTAAAGCAAGAATCTTATGGATATCAATTTTCTTCTTTGAGATATAAAGGAATATGTAAAAAACACGTTTTGCCCCCCTCTCCCCCTTGGGGGGCGAATTTTGAAAAATCGCTTCTTAAATGACGCCTTCAGCACAAAAGTAATAAGCTCCTAAAATTTGATATCTGTATCTCCAATAGTTTTTGCTGGGCGTTGATACGTGTATGTATATATATATATATATATATATGTCAGGACTTCTTCCTTTATAGATATAGATGCGTATTGCCCCCTCCCCCCCTTTGGGGCCAAATTTTGAAAAATCATGAAATTGGTTTTTAGGTATTCATGTTCCTTACATTTTAAAGCAAGAATCTTTAACATATCACTTTCCTTCTTTGAGATATGAAGGAAAACACGTTTTGCCCCCCCTCCCCCCTTGCGGGGGGCCGAATTTTGAAAAATCCTGGAACTGATTTTTAGGTATTCGGCTTCCTTTTATTTTAAGGTAAGAATCTTATGGATATCCGTTTCATGTGAAAAACACGTAAAATCACGTTTAGCCCCCCTCCCCCCCCTTGGGGCCGAATTTTGAAAAAAATCCTGAATTGATATATCCTGAAAAAATACTGATTTTAGGTAATCAAGTTCCTTACATTTTAAAGCAAGAATCTTTTGGATATCAATTTCCTTCTTTGAGATATGAGGGAATATGGGAAAATACGGTTTGCCCCCCCCCCCCCATGGGGGCCGAATTTCGAAAAATCCTGAAATTAGTTTTTAGGTATTTATGTTCCTTACATTTTAAAGCAAGAATCTTATGGATATCTGCTTTCTTCTTCGAGATATGAAGGAAAATGTGATAAAACACGTAAAAACACGTTTTCCCCCCCCTCCCCCCCTTGGGGACCTAATTTTGAAAAATCCTGAAATTGGTTTTTAGGTATTCATGTTACTTACATTTTAAAGCAAGAATGTTATGGATATCAATA
Source organism: Dolomedes plantarius (assembly GCA_907164885.2). Classification (NCBI taxonomy): domain Eukaryota; kingdom Metazoa; phylum Arthropoda; class Arachnida; order Araneae; family Dolomedidae; genus Dolomedes; species Dolomedes plantarius. The sequence goes on along the minus strand of OU015499.1, from coordinate 64,481,549 downwards.
TCCTTCTTTGAGATATGAAGGAATATGTAAAAAACACGTTTTGTCCCCCTCCCCCCCTTGGGGGGGGAATTTTGAAAAATCGCTTCTTAAATGACGCCTTCAGCACAAAAGTAATAAGTTCCTAAAATTTGATATCTGTATCTCCAATAGTTTTTGCTGGGCGTTGATACGTGTATGTATATATGTATATATAAGTCAGGACTTCTTCCTTTATAGATATAGATATATAAAAGAGCTTGTCTGTTTGTTTGTCCGCTATAGAATCATAGACTGTTTCACCCACCGGGACCAAATTCGGCACAGTTAATGTTTTGAACCCGAGAATCTTAAATCAGGAAAAACGAAATTTGGGGCTCAATTAGTTTTTTAAAATTAATTTTTTAATGTTTTTTGTGCCCGATAGAGGTGCGTCTACCCCCTGTGGATTCCCCTCGACCAGCTGCGTTAAGAGGTGTGGTTTGAGGATGACGGAGAAGGGGGGGGGGGTGTTTCAAATTCCAATGCGGGAGAAAGAGGGTTGGGAATGACCTTAAAATCAGACGAAGGTCCGCAGGCTCAAAGTTTCTTTCTTTCTTATTGTTTGTATATCATTTCAGTAGAAACGTGCTAAGCGCATTCTGTCTGGCCAGATGGATATGAAGAGCGGGAGTGCGGCCCAGTATTTTTTTTGATGGAATGCATGAAATATTTTATATCTATATATCTACCTTTGCAACGCCGGGCAATAATGCTAGTATATATATATATATCTTGTACTACTTACTTAGTAATAAATAAATAAGAACGGACAAACTAAAAGTGGAACGTTAAGTTAGGCAAAATCAATAACTGTAGGTACTTAAGTTAGGAAAAATTAAGTTTCAGTAAGGAACTTATCCTCACATTAATACTTAAACTCTTTGCAATCTGCAAAATCAGAAAATTAGTTAATAGAAACTGTAAAACTTGCACATAGTTTGTACCACTTGTTAACATGTTCATCAATGCAAAAAGATTATGTTAGGGACTGGGATGAGCGAAGTAGATCTCAGATTGGTGGTTGCCTTTGGGATATTTTCCTTGGGTTTCCTTCAACTAGGGTGGCTTAAATTAAGAGGTGTCAAAATTGGGGCTTCGGCTCCGGGATGCTCTGTTGAGCGCGTGCCGCGGCGGCGACTTGCGCTGACTGGATAACCGGCGGGCTGTCGTGCCGGGCGGGGTGGCGTCGAGCGATCAGTAATCAGAAATTTTTGGATGCCTTACGGCAGTGCTGGTGTCTTTGTGATTACCGTCAGAATTTGTGTTGTCGATACACTAAAACCGCAAATGTTGTTTAAGGCTGTAGCTTCGTCTTTACTCTAGAGCTTCTAGACCAAGACCCTAATACAAGAACCGGAATACTGCGCATGCTCCTGAACAAAATTATTGTACGCCCTCTAGTGTATAAAAGTATCTATATACACCCATGTCCATAAATTAAGGATAATGCCATGTCCGGCAAATAAAGGTTCAGAAACAAAACAAGCGTGACTTATTCATAAAGCCCATTTATTAAACAAAGGATAAAGACCAAAAAAGATGGTATATGTATAATACCATTCATAAAAGCTACGATTTTTGCTCCCTGGGGCAATTGTAAAAAATATCTCCTTTACAAAAATTTAATATTATATGGGTGGTATGATGGTTAATACATTGTATGTCTCCCTTGCGATGAAATATAGTCCGTACAACGCCTAGGCATGCTGAGTATCAAATTATCGAGCTGATCTTGGGGAGGATTACTCCACTCAGCAAGCAATGCTCTCCCAAGTTCCGGTACTCATGTAGGAGGTGGTTGACGGGCTGCAACTCCTCGGCCAAGCATATCCCACACATGCTCTATCGGATTCAAGTCAGGTGAGAATGCTGGCCATCCCATACGGGTGATATCTTTAGATTGAAGTCATTCGTTTACGATGTTTGCTCAGTGAGGACGGGCGTTGTCATCCATAAACACAAATTCTGAGCCCATGGCACCCTTAAACAAACGTACATGTTGTTCCAGAATGATGTCCCGATAATTGTGGTCGTTCACAGAGCCTGACTAAGGCAGGGGCATACGGGGCAGTTGCCCCGGGCCCCCACATCAGAGGGGGGGCCCCTAAATCTAATAGAAAGTTTAGTATTAAGCATTAAGTTCTTCATTACTGAAGTAGTGAAGCAGAGGGGGGCCCCAAAGAAGTTTTTGCCCCGGGCCCCAATTAGGCTAAGTCGGGCCCTGGTCGTTCATGGTTCCGATTTGAACATGCAGATATGTTCTGAATCCCAGTATAATTACACCCCAAACGAGCAATCCTGCATCACCGTAACGGTGTCGTTCAATGTTGTTGTCTTGGTGGTAACTGATACCTGGCGTTCTCCATATGAAAGTCCGACGTGAATCAGACTGCAAGATAAACCTGGACTCGTCGGAAAACATCACACAAGCCCAATGTGACGATGTCCACATTGCATGTTCTCTACTCCAGGCCAATCGCTGCCGACAGTGAGTTGCCGTGCGCAGAACACATCTTGACAGGCCTGCGAGCATATAGACCAATATTTCCCAAACATCTGTACACGGTTTGCCTTGAAACTGTGGTACCCGTGGCTGCAGATAGCTGACGAGACAGGTCGGATGCTGCGCTCCGTCTGCTTCTTTTGGCAGTTACTGCCAAATACCGGTCTTCATTCGGCGTTGTAACTCGGGGTCGACCTATATTGTACCGTCTACTGACATTTCCATCATCTTGGAATCATTGCCAAAGCCTAGAAATGACACTTTGGGCAATTCCAAGTTCCTCGGATACTTCGAACTGAGTACGCTCACATTCCAGGCGGCCAATAATTCTACCACGTAAAAAATAATCCACATGCGTCCTCTGTGTCATAACTATTCGGTTATGGCACTAAGCGGCTTACAGAAAGCTTGTGAACAATTTTACTTCTTTGTCACCATTCCTTATTTACCCCTCTCTTACACTCTCGTCATTGTGACGTGCTATCGGCGTGACGTGCTATCGACGTGCATATGCAAATTACAGGTGGTTTCCTGTATTCCTGTAATTTGCATATTATTCTTGAAGATGTGTGTGATAATTCTACACGTGAAATTTTTACTTTAGAGTTCGATTTCCGTGTGATTCTGAATTATCCTTAATTTATGGACATGAGTGTATTTAAGTTCCTAAGCCGACTTTTTGTCCGTGAAAGAAAACTACTGTATCAATTTACTTCATTTTAGTCTTAAACGAAAGATTGTAATCTGTAGTTTTGTCAAATTTGGTTTTTGTAACCGCAATTTCTATTAATTAGCAATAATTTGCAATTAAAAATTGATTTTTGCACATGCTTAGTGGCATGTTTAAATCTGATTTTAGAAACTTACTGTTTCTGTGCATGCTCAGTGACATGTTTTAATGATAAACACGTTTATTCCGAGGAGTCTCTTTAGATCTCTCTCTGCAATTTTTATTTTTATGATAATTATGTTTGTGAAATATAAGATTAAACCTCATGAAAATTGTTTATTTCGTGCTGTTTAATTAGCGATAATTTACAGTTAAAAAATTGCTTTCTGCGCATGATCAGTGACAGTTTTGCATCTGGCTTTAGATACTCACTAAGCACGAGGCCTCTTAAACACATTAATTTGTTTCTGCACATTATTATGATTTTCAACATTTGGCAATGATGTGTTGAGTATAATTTGTGTATTAGTACATTTATTTACTATCTAGCCGTCATGTTTTGACGGTATCAACTAGTAAATATTTAAAACTTTGAAATAGCATAAAAATTAAAGTTTCTAAATTTTGAGTTACTTGTATTTTTCTGGCACAACAAACTTGAATAAATACTGTAACGTGTATCCAATTTGGTATTGTTATGATAATTTCTTACCAAACTACAAACAAAATTAGGCATAAAAACCATAAAAAATCAGAGGAAACCTAAAAGAATTTTTTTACAGACTTTTTATGTTAAAGCAACATTTAAAAAAATCTAGGCCATAATATATATCTGTAGCCATTTGGCAACATCATGCAGGAAAGATGCTATGAACGAGTGAACTAACCAAGTCAACACTGTAGTTCATAAAGCATGTGCTTCGTTTTTATTTCTTAATCTGTATATTTTTTATTTACAGTGCAGTTTGAATGTTTTGTGGAAGTGATGCAGATTGGATAATTGTGATGAAGATCCTATAGTTAATCCTAATGTACTCTTTAATAGAAATCAAGAGGATAGTTCTGACAGTGAAAATGATTCAGAATCATCTGAGAATGAAGTGAATATTCAATATGAAAGTCCAACTTCAAGTAACAAGACGTTAGAGAAAAAAGTAACAAAGTTGAAAAGAAAAAAAATTAAACTTATATGGAAGATAAAGTCAAATAAATCCTGCGTCCATAACTTTCAGTAGAGATACACAGCTACCTCAAAATATTTTGAATTTGGAAACACCCTATTACTTTCTTTCATATTTTTTTCCCGCTGAAACCTATAACTTTCATTACCGAACAAACTATTATATATATAATAGCCGTTGTCTCTATATAACACCTCCGGGCTGTACTCATCTTCCAATTGAAGCCCTCAGTAAACAAACAGCCGGTTAGGCTTAATTTCAATTTCAGATGTGGATCAGAATTTTTTCTTACCTAAAAACTAATATCTTCTCCATCAAATCACGTTTGTTCTGCCTATTTTTCTATAAAACATTCAGAACTAAAAAAAATTGGATGCTTTTAGCTGTATATTTAACAATTTTTAAAAATCTGTTTACTTTTGCGATGAATTCTGAAAGTAATCAAACTTGAATGTGGATGAATCAAGTAGCTCAAGTATTCATATCGCGTAGTGAGCAGTAAAAAACTGGATGGCAGTCTACTACTCCAATCGCATGAAATACTAAATAAATAAAAAATAATGAAAGGGTTTGCTTTTACAAGGTGTGGATTAAATGCAATATTGTTAGATAATTCGTGATATTTTTTAACTTTCATATACTTTTTCCATTATGACGTCATTATTAGTATTATGACGTCAAAATGACGGGTTGGATGGCAGTCTACTACTCCAATCGCATGAAAAACTAAATAAATAAAAAATAATGAAAGGGTTTGCTTTTACAAGGTGTGGATTAAATGCAATATTGTTAGATAATTCGGAATATTTTTTAACTTTCATATACTCTTTCCATTATGACGTCATTATTAGTATTATGACGTCAAAATGACGGGTTACCTTCTAGTTCTATATAGTGTACAGCAGACACCTGATAAACCCCTCAATGTAACATCATCAGATATAAGAAAATATTTGGGAATTTGTATAATAAGTTCTGTAAAAAGCGTTAAAGACTTTAGATTGTACTGGAAACCTGTTGTTGGATTATCTCTCACTCAAAATTCTATGCGAGTTAACGAAGTTGAAAAAATTAAAAGATATCTTCATTTCAATGACAATAATGCATTTTCAACCGATTTGCAAAGAGGCCAGGATAAATTTTACAAACTGAGACCTTTGATTGATCAACGTCAAAAATCTTTTGAAGAAAAAAGGAATTTTATCTCTTGGAACTATTAGAAGAATTAGAATTCCAGACTACAAACTTCCAACTGATAAGGAACTGAAATTATAGGTTCGTGGATCCGTCACTGAATTTGGGGCTAAATATGATGGTTGTGAAATGTCAATTGTGTCATGGAAAGATAACAAAAGCGCCACAATGCTCTCCACATTTGCCGGTACCAATCCTGCAAGTGAAATAGAGCTCTTTGACAGGAAAGAAAAGTGTCACGTGAAAGTAAATTGTCCTTACAGTATAACAACTTACAACAAGCACATGGGAGGTGTGGACTTACTTGATAGTTTGATTGGAAGGTATAAAATAATCATGCGAAGCAAAAAGTGGTATTTTCGGTTGTTCTACCATCTATTAAACCTCACAATTATCAATGCTTGGTTGTGGTATAAGGGAGTGCACAAACAAAAATTCAGTACTGAAAAGCCTTTAAAATTTCTTAATTTTAGATTGCAGTTAGCACAAACGTTGTGCTTACGTGGACAGGCAAAATCACTAAACAGATGGAGACCATCAGAAACAGAGGAACTAGTTGGGAAAACAATAAAAAAAAAGCTTGCCCAAGAGAGCCTCCAAAAGATATCATATTTGACATAATTGATCATTGGCCAGAGCAGTGTACAAATAAACAACGATGTAAAATTTTGAATTGCAAAGGTTTTACAAGAGTACAGCTTAGTTCCTCTATGTTTATACAAAGATAAAAACTGTTTCAGAGACTATCATTTAAAGTATTTTTTCTTTGTTGAATGCACGGTGTTGCCATTTAGCACAGTTGATTTTTTACTTTTTTATGTTTAATTGCATGGTGTTGCCATTTGGCAACAAAATAATATTCAATTAAAAAATAGTGAAAATTTAGAGTTAATTAAAAAATATTTTTCCATGGTTTCTCATTATATTCAAATGCATATATATTTTCTTCAAGGAAAAATAAAAAATCATGCAGTGTAGGCTTAAAAATACCTACAGTGATTCGATTTTACAGACACCCATTCATTTTCTACTCGTGTAAAAGTTACTTACAGATATGGTGCTTGTTGCGAATCGAATGAATCGAATGGATTGTGTGGGAGGAGTTCGACTGTCACTCATCGATACCACGTGACCTCCGGAGAGCGATGTAAAAATTTGTTGTTTATACATTTACTTGGCTTGCTAGGTTTGATATGAATGGCAATGAATGAAAGCACATATTGGCAGTGCTCCCCAGGTTTCATTAATTATACTCGGTATTAATTTCAGTCTAATTTTAATTGTTTTGTTTTGTTATGTGTGGTGTTAAATAAAAGTATAAAACGACCATCAAGGATTCTTACGGGTTTTCGTATTCTAGGATAGATTTTTCATTTTCTTCAGCGCTATTGTACGGCTCTTTGTGGTATTGGGTTGCAGAAAAATTCAGAGTTTTGGAATTGTATCGGTTACGAATTATTTACAAAAGAGCTATTTGTTTATAAATTAACAAGAGAAAAATGTAGCCTCTATTATGTAAATTGCAAAGCCTGCAATATATCTTTTGGTGCACTAATAATTTTAACATAGCTCTATCCTTGTATAACACTCAGCGAGCTTTTCCTAGCAATTAAATTTCACCTAGTATGGGCTTAGGGTAGCTCAAATACTGCGGCTAATGTTCTCCTCTAATGGTTTAATTTACGAACTTCAAACACAACCCCTTTACACCAAGATTACTCTTTTCCTTTATTTAATTGTTCCTCCACATCCCTAGAAAGATTAAATTTTCAATCCGTAAGGGTGTTCTCGAAAGCTTCGCTAACTACTATTATAAGTGCCATAAGTACTTACGAATGTTTGTATTCTTTGAAGTCAAAGATGAATAGAATTTAAACGCTCTTCTTCCACTAAAAATTGGTGATGAAATTTTTAACCTCGAAGATTATGAAATTTTTAACATCGTACGTATTTGTTCATACTTATTCTTTTTCTGCTCATGTATAGGTTGCTTGCAGATATGGCGCTATTGTGCGGCTACCTGTATTGTGTCTACACGCTGCTGCGTTGTGTCTACACGTTTCATTTCTGCACAATTTCAGCTCTTTAAAATTTATTTTTGCGTTCGACACAGAGGCTGTATTTTCCACCAAACCATTCCATAACTAATATTATCAGATGAAATCATAACAGATATCTTCTTTTGGAAGCACAAATTAAGATAAGATTTCTCTTTCCTGAATATTTTATTTTCGGTCTGACAGCGGATACGCAACCACTATCACATCCAGGATCAAAACTTTTAGGCATATTTATCGATAGGACGAATACTACATATATTTATCAGTTTTGAAATATCGCTGAACATCGCATTCATTCGGTAAACAAATGTGAATTGTATATGTAGCGCCATCTAATGGCTGGCGATGATTTTCGAGTAATTTTTCCAGGGAATTCTTCGCAGAAGCTTGAAGTAATTCCGCCTTCGTGACTCAAATAAACGCTAATGCAGACCAGTTCAGCTATTCTGATAAATCTTGTCACTTTATGGTACGATATCTTTCGGTTGTCGAATGTCTATCAACTGCATAGAATAGCTTCGCGAACATCAATAATTCTTCATCAACTTAAATAACATCCTCATGTAACATTAAGATCTTCACATTCATCCGAGAAACAGATGTGAATTCTATATGTAGCGCCATCTAACGGCTGGCGATGATTTTAGGGCAACTTTCCAGAGAATTCTTCGTAGTGGCTGGAAGTAATTCCACCTTCATGACTCAAATAAATGCTAATGCAGACGAGTTCAGCTATTCCGCTAATTCTTGCCACTTTATGGTACGTTATCTTTCGGTAGTCGAATGTCTATCAACTGTATAGAATAGCTTCGAGAACATCAATAACTCTTTATCAACTTAAATAACATCCTCATGTAACATTAAGATCTTCGCATTCATCCGGTAAACAGATGTGAATTCTATGTAGCGCCATCTAACGGCTGGCGATGATTTTGTGGCGACTTTACAGGGAATGTTTTGTAGAGCCTGGAAGTAATTTCAACTTCGAGACTCAAATAAATGCTGATGCAGACCAGTTCAGCAATTCTGACTATTCTTGTCACTTTATGGTACGTTACCTTTCGGTAGTCGAATGTCTATCAACAGTATAGAATATCTTTGCGAAAACCATTAACTCTTCATCTCCTTAAATAACACCCTCGTGTAACATTAAGCTCTTCTGACTGATTAATTATCACCTAATTGTACTAAATGGGAACGAAATGCTAATCGTACCCTTGTAAAAGTGATTTTTAAAGTTTTAATTGCAATTTATTCCCGCCTCTCAAATTAATCTAACTCAAACTGCTCTCCTCGTTTATTGAATTGCCGTGCTTTACTTCGGGTAAGATTAAATATTTCCTGTAAATAGTGGGGGTGTCATTCGAACCTAATTTAAGAGTTTTAAAACCTTTTATTCGAATTGCGATTAGAGCTTGTGAATTGCTATTGTGTTTTTGAAAACCTAAAAGTGCGAGAAGAGCAATATGCTTCTCACCTGATTTTTCCCTAGAGTTAGCATGATATGCGATCGAGATTTCGAAATTTTAAATATTGTTTATTTATGCACTTTGCTTCCTTGTTTACTTGTTAATTATAATAAATGACTAGTTGGTACCCGTGAAAACATAACGGCTGTATAATAAATAAATGTACTAATGCACAAATTATACTCAACACATCATTGCCAAATGTTGAAAGTCATAATATTAAGAATAGAGAAATGCACTTTAAAACACTACTATTGAACCCCATGAAAAGGAATATGGTAACTCAACAGCGCGTAATAAACAATTTCCGTCTGGTTTATTTCTACATCTCACAAACATGACACTACTATTGAACCCCATGAAAAGGAATATGGTAACTCAACAGCGCGTAATAAACAATTTCCGTCTGGTTTATTTCTATATCTCACAAACATAATTAAAAACTAAAAAAGGCAGAGAGAGACCTAGAGAGATTCTTCTGAATTAACAAATTAGCGTGTTTATGCGGCCTCGTGGTTAGTAGGTATCAAAGGCCAGATTTAAACATGTCACTGACAGGGCCCGATTATGAATGCTGGGGGCCCCTGGGCAGATGCTATTTGGGGGGCCCCCCTTACGAACATTTACAAAAATAAGAACTAGCCATGGGCTATACATACTATTAGAAGTACTAGATGCATACACCAAGGGGGTTTTGGGGCCCCCTAGCATCAGGGGGCCCTGGGCAAAGTCCCGATTTGCCCATGCGATAAAAAGGCCCTGGTCACTGAGCATGCGCAGAAACAAATTAATGTGTTTATGCGGCCTTGTGTTTAGTAAGTATCTAAATCCAGATTTAAACAAGTCACTGAGCATGCGTAGTAACATATTAATGCATGCGGCCTAGTGCTTAGTGAGTATCTAAAGCCAGATTTAAACATGTTACTGAGCCTGCGCAGAAAACAATTTTAAATTTTAAATTATCGCCAATTAATAGGAATTTCGGTTACATAAACCTAATTTGACACAATCTTTGGGCAGTCTCTCACGGACTGCCCAAAGATTCGGCTTAGCAACTTAAATACATAGATATTATAGGGTGATTCACTCGACAGAGAGGCCAACGATATTTTGTAATAACCCTGGCTAGCACGATGCAATCTGAACGAAACAAAGCACAATATGCTCCTCAGTAGATGGCAAATCCCATCACAGTGTTATCGGATGAGGCGTGGTTCCATTTTGTCGGGTTATGTTAACTCGAAAAACACCTGTGTATGGGACTCTGGAAATCCCTTTGTCAGTCACCAAACACCGCTCCACGATAAAAAAGTTGGTGTGTTGCGCACGATGCGCATCATTGGCCCCATTTTCTTTGACACCGATGTGTACGTGGCCATTTTTGAACATTTCGTGGATCAACTGGATGATCGTTGTCTATCTATTTATCTATCTGTCTACATATCTATCTATCTATCTATACCAAGCTTGTAAATATAATTCCTTTATACAATCATGTCGCTGTCTTAGAGTTAATTGCCTTAAATATAAGATGTTGCTTTGGTTGACGATCCGCACCGATCAGCACCTGGGCCAGGCTCCCGCTGAACTCTTTGACTCCGGCTCTCATTCCGTCTCTGCGGCTCTGAGGCTTTGTTGTCAGGCGCTCCTATATATATAAATATATATATATATATATATATATATATATATATATATATATATATATACAGTGGAATCTCGATCTATCGTTTTTCAAGGGACCGATTGAAATGAACGATAAATGCGGGAAAACGATAGATGCGGACACATAACAAAGCAATATGATCGTTGGGACTGGATAAAATGAACGACACATACGGAAAAACGATGGATCCGAAAACGATGGACCGAGATTCCACTGTATATATATATATATATATATATATATATATATATATATATATATATATATATATATATATATATATATATATACAGTGGAATCTCGATCTATCGTTTTTCAAGGGACCGATTGAAATGAACGATAAATGCGGGAAAACGATAGATGCGGACACATAACAAAGCGATATGATCGTTGGGACTGGATAAAATGAACGACACATACGGAAAAAAGATGGATCCGAAAACGATCGATCGAGATTCCACTGTATATATATATACATATATATATATATATATATATATATATATATATATATATATATATATATATATATATCTTGTCTTTTCCGTCGTTTCTCATGCTTCGGCGGCTATATACGAACGATCATCGGACGGCCATCCTTTCAGCCCCGCGGGGGATGGTTGACTTCATCTTCGGTGGGGCGAGCACCGGCTAGTCGGGGGCAATTCTCTGGAGACCTAGGAGGTGAGCGCCAGCTGGATGATGGTATGAGCGTCAGCTGGTGAGCGCCAGCATGGTGAGTTCCAGCTGGATGCTGGGGAAATGGCGCTACCCATGGGGTAGCGCCAAGCAGACTTCCGCATTGTGATCGGCGTCTCGTAAGACAGATGATCGAGGCGACCGTTGGTGTTCTGCCAGATACATGAAAGGCAATTTACACCACAGGCTTGCTATTCCCCTAGTAATTAAATGTGGCCCCCTCGGCTTCTAGGAATCAGGACTCCCAAGAAAAGGAGAGCTTGGGTTCGGGGCGATCTCCCATTAGGAAAGAGCTAGGATGTTACAACACGGATAATTCGAAAATACTAAAAAAAATTAAAAGTTTTAAATGAACTATATCTATTGATTTAAAGAGCGTTTAATGAAAAGAATACAATTTTTGAAAAACACGGATAATCCTAAAATACGGGAAATAAAGGAACTATTCAAAACTTTTAAGTGGTTCGCCTTTTAGTCTTTTTGTCCCGTTTTGAAATTTAGCATTTGTTTGTTGTGTTGATGTTGTTATTTCTAATTACCCCTGACTGGAAGTATTCCGGACTAGTCCATATAGGCAAGCGAGCTGAGGGGTACAGCTCTAAAATTCGATTCAGAAGGTGCTACCTGAAATTTGACCGACCACCCCCAGAGGCGACTGTTATAAAGACTCATGGAGTATATCTATTAATATTCAGGTCTTTATAACTGTCTCTCGTAACCGCCATATATTGGCAGAAAAGAAAAAATCAATTACAGTGATTTCCGCTTATAAGAATCACGTTTGTTATTACTGTTTTTGATTCTTATAAGCGGTTGATTCTTATATCCGAAATTTAGGTTTTTGGACAGGAGCACACACACCTATATATACATATATTAGATAATTTACCATAAAATACTCTTTTAATTTACGTTAATTATCTTTTATTAAAATTATTTTTATAATTTTAAAAATACGACTTAATTTCTAGACCTATAAGTAGATACACATGATTATAGTAAGAGAAGAAAAAAATCCAATATTTGTTACAACATACCTGCTTAACAGCTTAACATTTCAACTACAGGAAGGGTGCAAGAAAAAGTTTTCTATGGTAGTTTGACGTAATGAAGTTTTCAGAGGCTGTTTATACCTCTTTCAATACCAATAGTCTCGGACCAAGATTCACCATCTAGCTTACGTTTCACGGTTTGATAACGTGCTGAATCTAATAATGCCACGTTTGCCTAAGTGATAGTGGACACTTCGCAGAAGATTTATGTGTTTCAGGGTTCAGGAAGCCGCAACCAGGATGTGGGAGGTGGGAAAAAAGAGTCCCTGTCTTTGTTTGTCAGTGGAGAAAAGTGAAATCGGAACCGCACGGTTAGGATGCCCCCGGGTCAAGCTAATAGGACAGTGTTTAGCTAAAGCGTTCAAGGGGAAACTATTATGTTATGTCTAACAAAGAAAGGGATGCATTTTACGACTGTATTCCATCCCATCTTATCACTCTTTCTTTTAAAAAGAATAAAGAAAGAACTTCGTGCCTTTTGAGGGTTTAAGTGGCTTTTTTGGAAAAATGAAAGGAAAGCGAAGAGTGTAAACTGATTGATTGATTCTTTAAAGCGAAAATTTTAACATGGAAATAATACATTTGTTTTTGTTTTTGCGATATTGATTCTTATGAACGGTTGATTCTTATAACCACTGATCACTATAAGCGGTGGTTACTGTATTGCCTTGAAAGGCGATGCACGCCAAATCTGGTGGCTTGAGCCCGTATTGCGCAGGTGAGAAATACAGCTTGGCGCAGTTCATGGCTAGCTTCGTAAAATAACGACAGAGAGCTCTTGGAACGGGAGTGAAGAGGTGAGACTTTTGGAGGTGGCGTCCAGCGTTGGGAGTGCGGTACGAGGCATGGCAAATTTCCAATAAGTATTTCCTTTTTCATTATGTTTTGTTAAATAAATTTCTTATTTGCTCCTTAACCCCCTTGTCTGTAATTTAATTTACTGTAATGGATAATGCTTCTAATCTGATGAGTATTGTAATCTGCTTAGCACGTGGGTCAGGCTGTAGGTAGGGTTAGTTATTTCGTACTTGGTTAAGTGCAGTTATCCTGAAACATAATTGCTTTATTTAATATATGTTACCTGAGACAACCTGTCTGGGTTATCTTTCATATCGCATTGTTTCCTGAAGTTATATCTGTAACTTAATTTAATACACAACGCTTTTTCTTGTCTCGCAATTTTTTTGGCTGGCTTAACTTTTCGCTAATTTGCTACCACTTGTTCCGATGCGGCTTCCCATTTGGCGCCGTAATGTTTGGCATCACAACAGCGACATCTATGGGGATCGTAACCTTTCCCATCCTCTCTGACCTCATAGAGGGACTTTCCGGTCTACGAATTTAACCCACCCAAATCCGGCCTGGGCACGGAGGTATTTCATGGTGCTTGTCGGGATTCGATCCGAGTACCCCCAGCTCTCAATGCCAACGCGCTACCACTAGGCTACCTCAGCTCCGAATTCGTTTGTAATATAGTCTAACTAACACTTCCTGTTTCCGAAAACTAACTTATAGGTCATTATTTTAATACTGTATATTTCAACGGACCCATTGCGGTAGGAGGAGTCAGTGTTCTCTGGAGGTTACGTGGGAAGATTCTGAAGCAGGATTGGTTAATGGAATGGTGGAAAAGCGATTTTTGAAATTTTTACCTTAGAGATATGAAATTTGGGATATATATTCATTAAAGTATACTATATTAAACATCTTATAAAAACTTATAAATATTTAAAAAAATTTATATTTTAAAAATGTTATGTATTACTTTGTATTACTTTGAGCGTTATGTATTACTTTGGGCTTTTGTTAAACAGTTAATTTTCAGGAAATATTTTTATGCTTGTACTCTGAATTTTAGCGAAATTTTTGAACTTTTCTACACTGAAGTTAAACTTTCACAATCTGAATGATGCCGGAACCTGAGATGGATACGCAACTTTATTTTGATGTATTACAGGAGTCTTTTTTATGAATTTTATGAAATTTCGTCCGAAATGGTGACGCCAGGAGCATTTCAAAGACTTGGAAATCTGGAAATGACTCATTTTGAGATAAAGCCATTTAAAAGGTGTTTCCCCCTTACCTTTTGAACTAACTTTTCTAAAGCCACCAAGTTGCGAGAAGCGTTTTAACATATAGTTGGCAACATTAAAGTTTCCCTAATACGACATTAAGGCCGTCTGCACACGGGGCAACTGAAAAGAAACTGATAACTGACTCAAATCACAAACCAGTCCGTGATGAGTCGCAACCTATGTAATTGAATGGAGCCACGCACACGGCGCAACTGGTTACAAACCCGTCGGACGGGTTTTCTGATGTAAACCTCCTCTAGAAAATCAAGTATATTTTTGTTTTATTAACGAATTTTATCCCGAATAACGTTTCATGGTTTTTCACAATTTCGTTACAATATACATTTTACGCTTATTTTTGCGACATAATATTGCAGCAGAACAAACAACATTCAACCTTAATAAAAAGGAGGCATCAGTTGTTCCACCGCTCAAACTTCTTTCTATCAGACATTGGCGAAATCATCCATTTTCAACAACTCGATTACAAACTTTTATCACAAAAAAAACAACCGCGCTTCTCTTGTTTCAACCTATCAGACGGAAGGTAGGGAAGCGATATCGATGTCGATGTTTACGATGTTTTGATACAAACATCGATGTTTTAAACATCGATTTATTGAAGCCGATTTTTTTTAACATCGATGTTTATTTTGTTCGATGTTTTACGTTGTCTCGATGTTTTTTTAACTGAAAATGTACCATAATAAATAAAAAATTAACCACGTAGCATAATTTTCCCACTCAGTAAATGTAAGTCTGAATTCTGAAAAGGACGAATACAAAAGGGGGAACGATTAGAGACAAATGGCAATGAACAACCAATGAATAATAATTATATGCCCCAATAGCCCCAATAATTGTTATTTACAGTGAAGAAAAAATAATCTTGTTCAGTTTTCCCCCATACGTTGATTTTGCGTCAGTACTTCAAATTGGTATAAATATATGTAATTTTATTTTGTATTATTTAATATGAAAATAAAAGATTTGTTAATAAATTGCAATAATTTCTTCCTCAATTTTCTGGTAAAAGTTATAAAATGTGTAATGGAAATTCTGCGATATGCCCTGACTCTAGCAACCAAGTTTTTGTCATTTATGTCAGCCCGATCTTAGAGTAAAATTACCCCCCCCCCCCCCTTCTCCATGACTAACCGAAGTAACATTAATCTTAGAGGTTACTAAACCAGTTAAAAAAAATGAAAGTTCATAAACATCGATGTTTAAAAACATCGATAGTTTTGGGGCGATGTTTTATTAGCATCGATGTTTCAATATTGAATATCGATGTTTCAAAACATCGATGTTTTGTAGTCGATGTCGCATCCCTAACGGA